>QNGE01000097.1:255255-360696 GCA_008508345.1 Paragonimus westermani | reverse complement strand
TCTAATGAGAGCGAAACTCGAGTCTAGTGCTTCTTTTCGAAAGAGGCTGGCTGGAAAGTCTATCTGAATGCGAACGCTGCGATCAAATGTGAGTGATGGTCAACTTGAAAATAAACCAAATCCCCGACTACTCATCAGTAATCTTCAATTTATTAATTCTAACACAGAGTTTCCGCTAACAACACAGGTAGTAACTTCATTATTCTTGTTTAATCAAGTAGAACTTACATAGCCGTAGATTGTGGACGTCAGCCTTGTAAAGCCACCTGGTTACAGGAGATAGGGCTACAAGTTGTTCAATCGTTTGGGCACGGGTTCATTTGCGGCTTCCTCCCTCGTGGACCTTCGGGAGGACTCCTCCTTGGAAACATTTTATGCCTTACCGTTAAGAGACTGCAAATTTTTTCACACTCGTCTGTCAAGCCGAAATAGTTGCCATCAGGTTGAGAGTTCAGGAATGTGGGTCCACTTAAATAGTAAACGGACGGTTAAATCACTGCAAACACCTGGGTGTAATATTTCCGTTTAACCAAGAATCTCTGAGGACTTACGTTACTAAGGCACATAATATGCATCTAAGATTATGGACAAAATAACCACTGAACACGTTACTGATGTTCTTTGAAATCGTGCACATACAATGGAGCAATTTGTTTTCCGTAAGCCTAAAGTAACAGGGGAAATAGCACTCTTTTAAAGAAGTGGACATTGTTAAACAACACCTAACAGAGTATTTGGTTGCTATGTCATGTCAATTCTGTTTGTGACCTGATTGAGCTTTCGGACTTATATCTGACTACCTTCCTACCCCCCGAACGATTGTTGAGTGAATTTTCCCCTTGAGTTACTCTGCTGTCCTCGGTGTTTTCAGAGAGAAAAAACATTCAGCTGTGTGGTTTCTTTCCTCACCACATTAAAAAATGCCTAGGAGTAACAAGAAAAGTGATAACATACAGAGGATAAGCTTGAACCCGTGCGTCTGGGTAAATTCCGTAAGGAAAGAATCCGTATTAAGAATTTTCTGCAATCTTCCCACCTCCTTCAAGCAAAAAATGAATCTTAGCTCGACGTGGTTCTATTTGGTACCTAGAGATCGCTTTTGGTGACACCATCGCACAACCACCTTGTGCTGCTGCCTTTTTTATGAAACCGGAAAACACTTGTCTTTTCTGACGTTTACTATTGTCTCATCTTTCAAATCGCTTGCTATATCGATTTTGTCAGTGCCTTTTATTCACTTATCAGTTGTTTCTGGAGGCTTATTGTCAGGGAAATCTGAACTTCTGTCAGATCCCTAAAAAATCCGTCGCTTTTTACCGGTTTTTCTGAAATCTTTTTCTCATTATCGACGACCTATCGGTGACCTGGTTACTGTCAATTTGAAGATTACTGACATTCGATCACAGCCTTTGCTTTCAGACCCGAGCTTCTTTTTCGTTAGAGCTCATCAATAGTGCATACACTCTCCAGGACGGTGACAAGAACTCCCGCGCTAGTTTCATTGGGTACCCGTGGTGACCATTTCCCCACTGACCTCATCTTAGGCCCGACCGAATTGTGATATGTGACCCCGTGGTTTCACCGTTTGTCGCCTGTAAACAAAATCGTTCGGTATGACCAACAAAGCTAGCGCATTGGTCACCGGTGATGTCGCACACAGCAGGGTCCGCATTCTCCACCCCATGTTGACTCTGCGCACCTGTTTATTATCGTTTCGTGGTATACTTGTAGGTACCTTTTGACTCTTGCTTTCACCATGCTCCAGACATTCTCACTTGAACTCAACCTTAGTGAATAGAGTGTTGGTCGTAACATTTGTCCTCCATCATACTACTCTTCAGAAAACACTTTTCATATAAGTGTAACACGGTGTGTTGTCGCATATCAGCACAATTTCTGATATAGATGTGCTGATCTTCATCTGGTCTAGTAGAGTTTACCGTGAGCCCTTGCAATTGCTGCTGTTTTATGCTCCTACCCTCGTGGTGTGGCATACTATCGAGCCAAATTTTACGGATCCAACCAAACGGAGATTACGGCCTCGGCTATTTGTTACTGAGATGCACACCCTAGTTGCTTTATTGAACATTCCACTGATCCCGTACAGAAGTCGTTGAAATCGGTCTCGTCAACCCAATCAAT
Organism: Paragonimus westermani; assembly: GCA_008508345.1. Taxonomy (NCBI): domain Eukaryota; kingdom Metazoa; phylum Platyhelminthes; class Trematoda; order Plagiorchiida; family Troglotrematidae; genus Paragonimus; species Paragonimus westermani. Next base: position 358,554 of record QNGE01000097.1, on the reverse strand, counting down.
ATTCTTTGAAGTTGCATAACGCCTGATCAGTCGATATTCAAACGGCCACGATAATTCCAGATTGTCATTCGTGATCATGCCAGCAGGTATTCGATACAATCTCTTGACAGCTATGCACTGGCCATTCAAGTACCGATCAATCGTTATGGTCAGTGAATTTTTCTCAAACTCAGCCTTAACGCACAGTTCAAAAAACTACAATGTAATCGCTGGGTCTATAGAAATCCACTCCAACAACACGTCCATCTCTGATTCCGTTAGAATCTTGGTTCTGTGTCCTTTGTCAGACTGAGCTTCATAACTGATGCAAACTGCATGAAGTCACCTGAAGGCGATATTACACTTTACTCCATTCAGAACAGCAACCGTGCACCAGTCATCACCTCTTCTGAATGCCTCGATAACGCGTCTGTGTGCTTCGGGACTGATGCCAGTGTACTTGCGTCCTCCGGTCATGTATACAAGAGAAATAATATGAATGTTTTCACAAAGCGGTTCACTCTCACACTGAAGCTCGAGGTCTACCGCGACCTCCAAGCTCATTCTTATTGGACGTGAGATCCACAGACACACCTAACCACTCGCAATCCTTTATCTGTCAAAGGAATGAACGCGGTCCATAGTTTGATGAATCAGTAGGGACAGGATCGGATGATCTGTGTCTCAGTTTGAACGCTAACTCAGTTTTGATTAGGAAAAACCGTTGACGTCCCTCGGATAACCCGTACTATCTGCTCGGCTAAAGCAGCCAGTACGAAGTGCTCCAATTAAGATTGGTTATCCCTTCGGGTTAGTTGGGTCACTCACGTTCTTGCCGTCACGTCCAAGATTCTAGGGTGGAAATTCAAACGCACCACAATGGATTGCTTTAGCATACAATGGAAAATATTGTGCTTTAAAGTGAAACATTCATTTAGAAAAGTGGGTCTGTTTGTATATTGTCATTTATAACAAGTAATTGTCCTGTAAAACAGCATCAGTTTTTGTCTCCGTCTAATTATTTTTTCCAACTTATATTCACATAAGTTTGAAAAAGCACATTCGTGGTTGTGCAGTGTGTCTTGGATAAGAAGACAATCGCAACGGGTGAAATGATCTATAGTTCTAATGTTTTCGGGTGGGGATGGGAGTAAACATGTGTAATAATTGTAAGCTTTACTTTTCGCATTATGACTCATTTGTTTTCATTGTCTACTTGTATTTGCTGTCATCTTTCGTGAAATTCATGCTTTGTCATATAATCGGGTGTTTTAACAACTTACATTCTTTCCATTCATACAACTTCAGGTTTCATTACCGATTAGATGTTCATCTATATTTAATGATACGCTCAGGCTTGAGCTTCCGGTTGTCAGTGTTCAGAATCCGTTACAAATATTGCTTTGTGTATTCGGTGATGTTGAGGTGAATATTTACCTACATCAATGATCAGATAGGATGATTTTCAGGCATTCAGATTTGTCAAGTCACACAGACTATATGTGTTAACGAACAAACTGTAATAATCTATTAGTTGGAGTATACTTGAAGCCAAACAAGTATTCATAAATTAAAAGCAACTAGTGAGTAGTCGATAAGTTGTTTTATTAATGGCGTTTTGCTTCTGACGCGGAAGCTTTACGAGACCTGCTCTGACCGGCCGTTCACAAGTTATTCTGAAATAAGTATATGCTGCGTTAACTTTGTATCCAGAAGCACTATGGTCGAATACACAAAGGCAATGGAACACTGACCATATTGGGGTTACATCGATTAGACCATCATCTATAGTGTTTCCAGAGAGAGCACAGTGACTTCAAAATTATGAGAAAAAATCAGTTCTTACGCACACACACTTTCATAAACCTAATGTTTCAACACGGTTTTCTGAATTCGATTTAGTCACATCATACGGCGCAATGCTGCACCGGTAGTCTTATCATTCATAGTTGGTAGTCATGTGTCAAATGCGAGGGTAGCTATCCCGGGTCTACCACATGGAAAGGGTTGATTAATAAAACCAGGGGCAAACTGAATGTTGTTTGTGTTTTTTATCCCAGTGCACACCACGTAGCCTCATGTGCAATCATTTGGACAGAATTTTGGTATTCCCCGTAATCGTTATAAATAAACGGAAATAAAAGTTATGCTTGAGAATTTAGTTTGCCAACCAAACCATAAGGAAAATATGGCTAATTCAAAATTTCCTCATAATGGACAAACAAGCAGGCAATCTGAGTCACTACATACACTCGATGATAGTTAGGATATACCTTCAACGGAACAAGATGAAGGACTTGGAATACTGTTGCTTAACAAATGTGACGTCATTGGTGCAGTGGTCATCACGGTTGCCTCATGACAGCGTGGCCAGAGTTCAAATCCTGGCTGGGCAAAACTCGAGTTTAATGCTTCTTTTCGAAAGATGCTGGCTGAAAAATCTATGGGAATGCGACAGCCGCGATCATTTGCGAGTTAGGTTCAATTTATATAAAATTGGAGTGCATATACAAGGTGCAAGCTATTTTCACGGATGCCAGTAATATTGGCTAAATTACAAAAAAAGGGCAGTGAGACAGCTGCAAAAATGAGGAAACTAATCAGTAGTTTGAAACGAAGTTCAAACAACCGTTTGCTTTAAACTCATCAGATCCGAAGACACCAGTGTTTTTTGTACCAATGACCTAACTGCTGTCTGTGATAAATTTTGGGCAAACAAAACTCACCTTTGCGCGCCCTAATACAGTGGATAACATTGACCTTGAAGCCAGTTCATAAACAACTTCGTGTCCAAATCCTTTCAACCATATTCAAAGTCGTAGATACAGTCATTGTTAGTCATACTGTTAACTGAAGCATTTGCCTTCTAGAGAAGATCTCCCTGTTTACAAATGTGTTGTTGATTGAAAAGATAAACTAATTGCGTGATTTTATTGAAAACGTCAAACTTTCGAGCGGCTCACCAATAGCTCACTGGAAGGTACTGATGCGTTTTCAAAGTGCACCTTGAGGCATCATGCTGGAATGGCAAACAGATCAGAATTAAGAAGATTGCTGGTATATTATCTCCAGCAAGTTGGAAAGTGCGGTTCCCAGAACCACTACAATTCAAATTTTTCCTACTGACGTTATGCTGTTGATCTCTTCGAAACCACAAACTACATTTGTATTTTATAAACGTAACAACTTGTTGCAGCTTCATTGGAAACATGTTCTCTAATTTTTGTGTTTAGTCATACCAGCCACAAACATCTCAAACTAATGACCACACAACAAAGTTTGTTGCTCACTTACGTGGTAATATACGCTACGCCAACCATTGTAGGCCTCTTGCAGTTTGTTTCTTCGTTTACATGATTTGGAGTGCAGCTCTCTTGACGCAGGTCATTCGAGGTGGCTAGTGTGTTACAGTCTTTAATGTGTTGGTTCAAAAATGCCATATACAACGCCGAATCCTTTTCATTCATTCGCATCAACTTTGGTTTGAATATTTCACGATAGGTATGTACACCAAGTATTCGACAACATTCCGATGATTTCTACAAATGCACAGTACAGTTGCCACAGAAAATCATGCAAGTGAGGCGAGATCTGATCAAGTAATTGTCTACTGCGTCAGTCTTTCGATGTATCCGGAAGTTCATTAGCTGACCGATGAATTATCGCTAATCGAAGTAATGCACCTGCAAAGACCAAACGAAATGCAACCGAACACTTGGCGTTATCCAGCGGTATTAACCTATATTGCCATGTTCACTTCAGAAACCTTGTTTCATAAAGATCCAACACACCGATACAGGAAGGCGTAAGACTAAACGTTTGGATAATAAAGTATGAATAAACGGTGGTATTGTTTAGGTGTCTGCAGAATGAACAAACACAGGTCTGAGTGTGCTTTTCTAGTTCAAATATTACAAAAATTTGTTTGCACAAAACAAAAGACGATAAATGGCCTCCAGTTTGGTGCAAAAAGTATATCAGCGTAAGAAAAGTTACATGGATAGTGATATAATGGAAAGCTAGACAGAACTGAACCAAACAGGACTAAGATGGTATTTTGCATTTAATGTACCGACTAACTGTTTTAATAGACAATTTTAAAGGTTAAGATCTCATGCTGAAACAATAAGATCGCTCTGAAAATTAGTCACAAAGGATTACTTTAGAGTATCAACCAATGTTTAGCCAATCTTTTCATTTATTTTCCAGTTCAAGAAATGGGACCTCTAGAATATCACATCCATTGGGACAATAAGGTTCGTAGTGCTGTAAGAAGCAACATGCCATCAGGTTCGCCCCCAAAAAAATATCATGTTGTGCACAACTTGCTAGCAATACAGCTGGTCTGAACAAATAACAATACGTTAGTAATTAAAAACAGTGCAGGATTTGCACATTTCAAATGTGATACACTGTGTATTGCATTGAAAGCATGTATGCTGGATAACACATGGTTTTATATGATTATTTTGTTAACAATCTGGGTATGACAAGAAGATGTGGAATTCAGGACACCAACAAGATCAGTTTGTGTAATCGTTAAGTGTTTTGTACAAAAGGCCAAAGAATGATTGGGTCGTAATTCACGTGTCACTCTTTCACTACACCTAGTGTGAGGTGTACAAGACCATCGGACAAGAACATAAGTTGACAGTCAGTCCCTAGACTTTAGACGAATTATAAGCTATAACAAACGCAAATATCTGGCCAAACGCACTCCTTAAAAAGAGGCTGAATGATTAGCCTATTGGAATGTGAAATCCACAGTGAGATGTTAATGATGTTTTAGTTATATAATCCGAAATCAATGTCTTCCCATAAGTATCGCCAATAAACCGGATCAGAATTCTTTAATACACGAAAACAAACATGTGTCACGGCAGGCTTGATGTGTAATTGCATGAATAAGCAAATAAAGCTATTGATAAACAGATTGGGAATTACACAACGTTACGAGCAAGTTGTAATACTCTACGTTTCAACCACCTCGGGTGGCCTTCCTGAGCTATTCTTTAAAACTAACCTGAAGAACACGACTGACCTAACATGCTCTTGGTTAATAATAGTGTGCGGTTGTGTCAAGAAATAGACAGAATGTTTTATTGTTAGCAGCTCAGATGGATTAGATAAGTATGCAAGTGTTTTGCGTTGCTCCAGAGTTGCCGTATCCTCAAGTAATTCTGTTTTTCAAGAATGAACAAAACGTCTGATACACGCCGTTTACTGTCGCCTTGCAATTTCGACAAGTGCAGTTCAAGTGATATTAAAGAAATATCGTTTGTTCATTTGGACACTAATTCTCACTTAACCGAGTACGAGACCTTGGATAGTTCAGCCAAACTAGCAGGAGTTCACTGAGCTACGCCTGCTCACTAAAAGAGACCAAACGTTTGGTTATTCGTCAAAAAGTAAGGGATGGCCTAACGCGATACGACCTCACTTCAAGTCGTCGGATTAGATGGTATTTTTAGAACAGTTTTAGGGCAAATGATGCATTGGCGGTGTGATTTGCTAGTAGGCTTCCACCCGGTGAACCGGAAGGAGTGAGTTGCTTTTTCTTGTTCACTTCGGTGATCATTCGAGACACAAGACGATGTATTCACAGCATTGTTTGAATAAAATCAACGCATCCTTCAAGGTTATAATACCACACTCTACGGGTACATTCGCATAAGAGCGCTCAGGTTGCTTCATTTCAGCGGTTGTATGACTTGGACGACGCGGCCACACGATCTTTATCTCTGAAAACAGTTCAGCTAACTACAGGGTTACAAAACCACGGGCGCTTTGAAATTTTAAATTGACGGTTGCAATAGCACAGCAGCATCAGACGTTGTGGAAAGACAAATGCATACGGCGGTTTACACCAACGGTAAAACAATGCGGACAAGTTTGAAATGACTGCAACTTGTACTATTAATTCCATGGCTTTTAGCACGGTTTGCGGCCTAGCGATTTCATATATTGTAGACTGTATTGGGCAAAGGCAATCCTGTCTATCAAAAAAGGGAAGCCGTCGTATAGGACTGCATAAGAGTAGTGTTACTTGAGAACTGGGCACTGTGCCGTCTTCCCATCGTTTCCGGGCCCATGCCAATTACCACTGTCCGTTTGTTGGTCAAGGATGTAAACTACCCTCAGTTGAATGAACGTCAGTAAAAATTAGATTCAAGGGAAAATATATGAAGACTGATGTGGTATGAAAATTTTCGGTCCTACGACTAGCGCGCAAATCATAAAGGATTTAACTACCGCATACCTACATGACATTCGTGGATCAATCTCTTTGGTTCATATTTGGTTTTCTGTTCTCCTCATGCAGCACTGTTAAAGAGATCTTCATTTTGGAATTCTGCCTCTCCGGTTGAATCGACTGGGTATGTTTTATATATATATATGTTATATATACATTATATACACAAATACGTAAACCGAGTTAAACCGATGGGTATGGAAAAGAGTAGAAAAGGTCGTAGAGCAATACGGAAAGCCGTACAGTGTAGTTATCCATCGCATAATCATGCAATATTCAACAACAGAACACAGTTGATATCTTAAATAATATGAACTAGTTCGCTATTTGCCAAAGTCGCTCACTTGAGAGGTAACTTGTGAGTTTCCGTAACTCTACAATTTACGAAAATGAATGACTGGATTCGTTCTGAACAATTGTCTACTAAATTCTTCTATGTTGACACTTTCGCAAAATCAGTGACGAACTAGCTTTGAATTTCACACTTGTTATATTTCCTTATCATTGCATATCTTTTACACATTCTGGTGTCAATCTCCGGCCTACTGTCATATGAAGCAAAACTGTTGGACAGTACTCTTTTGTCTGCGTTTCTGACTTGACAGCATCAACCATGTTTGATTTATTCGTCAGTAATGCTCAGGGTAACCCATCGTCCGCAGAGACCTCTCGTATACCCAAAGTTATAATCCACAATACACATTTCTCAGACGCTCAGCGATTATCAACACCATGCAATCTGTTGATTAAGGTCATCAAACATCAACGAATTGTCACGAATTTTGGAAGACAAATTTAAACATAACTTAAAATTGGTTACAATTGTCCCATTCAGGTGAACGCTTAAAACAAAATGAAACGAGGCTTTCATATTCACTTGTTAGGTTCTGTTTACTATACGGTCGGCATCTTTGTGATAACAGAATATGTTTGCTGTGCTCCCTGACATAACATTTCCCTGAGGCTATCTAAGTTGCCATGAATGTTGACAGAATGTATTAAAAGTTGAGGAAATAGACGATTTGGAAATCGGTTATTATCTTCGTAATAAGTTTTTTATTTGACAGAATCCTCTTTATTTATATAAGGATCCGTCCGTCAAAAAAGTAATAATTTATTTCCAGTTGCCTAAAAAGCAGACACCAAGGTTTAGCTGCTTCTATTTCCAAATGCTCCAACGTTAAGTGCATAAACAAATGCAACTTTCGAGAAGGAAGCAAGTTCTTGCACAATTTTTCCACAAAAATATACGACAGTGGACAGCCTATCAAGCACACGAAATCTTTGTCTAGGTTTTCCTACTGGGTGCAGTAGTTGATAAGAAATTCTTGGTTGTTTTATCGACGCACTTAAAAAAATCCAACTCAACAGACAAACTGCGACAATTTCCTATCAGCGACTTTATATTAAGATTCAAATTCTCTTTTTTATGTTTGACGGAATTTCTCGCACACATTTGCACATTCGCAACATATTTTCACAGATTATGATGTGTATTTCGATGACTTCCTCTAGGTTGTGTAACAACTGTCATGAAAGTATGTTGCTACAAGAAGTCTTTTCCAAACTTACGCAGTTTTCAGATCGTAGGTGATAATTGGTTCCCCGTTGTCTGAATCGGGGGTCCATTCCAAGGAATATTGATTTTCTTGTAGATAATGATATTGTAAATTGAGAGGTTTTGAAGGGACATCAGCTTGAAAATAAAGTGGGGTTTGAACTGAAAGTCATAGTCAAACTGACATTTGAGGATAAAAAGTATATTGTGGAGTGTGTTTGCTCTTTTAACTTTAACGCTGAAGCAGCACATAATCTTACCATTTTTACTGCAAGCATTAATGGTTGTATGATACTTACCGGAATATCTCCAGTCAAACGGTGGTATATATATAATGAACTCTAGTTTTCGGTCACTGATTCAGAATTCGACACAATCTGAAGGGTCTTACCTAAACGAGTGTCAAGTCAATAAGTGAGATTCATGAACTGATTGTAAAAATGTCACAGCACTAACAAACACAAGAGAATTCTCAACCATGTTCAAGATACAACAGAATGCGCTCAGCGAATTACGAAATACGGTCAAGGTTGCTCAGTTATTTGATGCTTGGCAAGGTCATGGTTATATAGCGTCCGTTGAAGGTTCATAAGCCAAATAAAATTACTTGGTGAACTTTAGGGCGCTTATTGTAGTTGTGATTGATTCAGTTGTCGGCAAAGTATGTTCATGAAATTCTTTAGTTGAAGGTTAACGATCCTATGGAAAACCTAAGATGCACAGATGACACGTACGACATTGATTTTGATAGCGCTTGTAGTCGACTTTCTATAAACAGTTTTAATAGGATGTACACTGACGCTCATTGACAAGCGCTTGGTTGTACTACCAACAGATGCTGCTGTTCAGCAGTACCTTAAAAGGATTACACCACCACTGACTGGTGGTGTACTGTCAACATATCAATGAGGTTCCAGCTTTTCCTTTTTGTAAACCGCCATCATGTGATAGCTGATGGGAATGTAAGTCTGGGTGAAGCCGATGGGTAATTTAGTGTCAAATAATTCCGTGAGCTTGAAACTGTATGGATGTCTGTTTATTTCGGATTGCAAGAACTGTTTTTGTGGCAGTCTGACATATATATTTGGAGCGATTGACTGTTCCCTATAAACTGTCTGCTCCAAAGCCTAGTAGATTTACAACCAGGATTGAGCCTTCTAATATCCAATCATGATGGTACATCATTATCAAAGATATCGGAGCTTCTAACGTTTGTCGTAGACCTTATTTTGATTAAAAGGGTCACGCTAAAAACCACAATACTCTCCGTAACACTAATATCAGCCCTGTTGTAAAACTAGTTGTAATGTATTGCTTATCTGCTGTTGCCTGTTCGGCCTGTCATACACATGATAAGCTGAATCGTGTTTGCTTCCATGGTTAGAACACAACAAACGCCACGGATTATCAGATGGTACAACTGAGGAGCTTTTCATTAAGATTGATAAATGCTACATACAATACACCCTGCCTCTCCGTAGCAGGGTCACTTCCGCGATTGCACCACTGAACAAATAGATAACTTAACTGGAAACTGTAAGAAAGTGCACATGGAGACTTCGTGAGTGAGGTTCCATTTCCCAACTCTGCATTCAACGTGCCTGTTGCCGAATAAACATCCTTTGCCTCAGAGATTACCTCACGTTTTTATGTCGCCTATTTGATACTAGAAAGTAAACGAATGCCTAATTCATTTTGTAACCAACTGTTGAAAAAATATTGAAAAAGTCCACAATTTTGCTTCGTTGACAGAAGACTTCCAACTGACCAATGATGCTTTCATTTTTTAAACTGTTAGGTGCAGTGGAAGGTCAAAATATAAAAACCTACTCTAAGACATGTAATTACGAATGAGTCCTCCCCGAACGTTGGGAAATCAAAGCAACAATAGCCGAATACAGCTGTTGTATAAAGTTTACTTTTGGACAGCTTCTGTGGAATGGAATGACGACGAAATCAAATTATTTCGTTTGTACCTTCTAATAAAGCCAACAATTGAATAGTTCGTTCCTTATTTTTGAAACATTGGAACGTTTTCGGCTAAAGTATAACGGATAACTCACTTATGGCAACACATTAATAATTACTCAACTATATACTACGAAGAATCACCATTAGAAAGACCTCTTGGATAGAGAACTGTTACGGGTTATTATTTAGTCGCTCCCCTGTTCTGAGAAGAACGTGTAGCAAACAAACCCATTTTGGGTGTTTCATCAACGAGCCAAACACATTACGTATATTAAAAAATCACGTGCAGAAGAGTGTACAATGATAGTTCGTTATCAATTACAAAATGACCAAGGCATTGTGAGGTCTAGTTACTAACAGTCGACTTTACAAAACAAGAGCGCCTGCTAAGATAGTGATCGTGGCGACGTAATCCGTTCATTTCAGAAATAGAAAAGAACCGTGAGAAGTTCAACGTCTTGATGAGACGTTTGTAACTGACTAGTGGAGAAGAGCGTGGGCAAGTGGTGAATGCTTCTGAAACTGCTAACAAGCAACCTTTGGCCTGCATTGGTTGTAAACCTCGGACCTGAGAAACAGGACAGATCGACTGAATAACTAGACCTCGTTAAATGCGCAACAATCAAAGTGGCAGGGATTAGCCCACCACTGTCTGGCGCAAACAAATAATTTCTGAACGTTTTAATAATGCCACTGTGAGTTTAACAAGTGACGTTACATAGCACAATTGCATTTTGTAAGCTTCAGCAGAAGACAGCCGTCAAGCGGCATGCGTTTTCATCTGACAAGCGGTAAGTTAAGTTGTTTTCAGTAGCAAGCCACTGGCCCCTAGTCCAGGTGCTATCACCAATAAAAACATCTCTGTGTAGATTGTGGTTAATCGGTGCCCATAAACTTGCCGCATAAACTTGCTTATAAACTTTCCCAAGGTGTGAAAGCATTTAGGGTTGTTACACTGGATAACTGCCGCAGCAACTTCCGTGTTTAATTCTAGCTTTGCTTGGGACACCTTATTTTCAGACCTTTGAATAACCTTAAACGCACGAGATTTTCATAACATCAGCTTTTCCGTACAGAAAAGTCAAACTTGGTTATCAATGAAACAGCCAATTATGATGTGACTACACTGAATACTTGGTGGAACATGGACACACATGGTTTTATAACAAAAACTCTAATTCGTCTGATGATGTTTGTTGCTTGCAATGTAGCACAAAACAGCAAGTCGCACTTGTCACCATGCTACTACCACCGTTGATGACAAAAACTAAATTTTCCATGGTCAGAAACCAATTGTATCTGTGTGGGTTTAGTGTGTCTCGGTTCAGCATTCAGAAAGAACTAGGAAAAATCAACGGGTTTTCCAAAATTGGCAACCAGTGCAGAAAATCCTTAGAAATCCTACCGTAATTTGAGTTGGGTGATCTTAAGGAAACAAATGCACATAGTGTGTTTGATGCAAACGGTGCCACGGAGATCGAATAACTTAAGAACTGCTTTGCATCCAGATATGGAGCCTATAAAAAGTTTTCACTTCTGCTCGTCTACAAAGATGACGTAAGACGTAAACCGCTCACAGAAAACAGAGAAACGTGAAAGTTTTCTATTTTATTTAATCGTTTACCTAACAGACTGATGGAAAGTGGTTAGAGTACAGTTAATACAATCCCTAAATAATAACTTTTCTGAAGTTATCACGGTTTTCTGAATGTGAGTCAGTAAACCCGGTTTACTTTATCCGTTCTGGCAGAACGACCAGAAGACCTTCATCGCTGTTTGTTAATCTTTTTGCTCATTACATCGGCCGCATACTAGAGACCTGCTCCTTATAGGGAGCTCGTAAGCCCTCGATAAGAAATGAAATCAGTAGGTGTAAAAGTATCAAAACCACATGGATTGCTGGATGGTTAACAGATTGCTAGTGTTAACGATTTATGAGGATACACAATTATTTGACAGTTTCTGAGCAATACAGTTTCAATAAATATGAACAAAGTTCGACTAGCGTTTTGTAATATGGGTTATTTGTGGGTTTATGTTCGATCAACTTCACACGTTTACCAGTCGATGAGGTCTGGTTTTCCAATCGTATTGTTTATCTAATCTATAACATTTGCTAGCTTTTTGTTAGTCTATTGCAGTTACAGGACATGCTTTTAGTGTAGGGTTTTGAGAAACCCACAATGGTCTTCTGGAGGCCAAATCAACAGCTATATCATGAAGCATTATGGAAAGTGGAGATGTTTTACTCATGGTATTGCAGTCATTTATAAAAATCTGTGTGATTATATTACCTACTTCTCAGTGAACGAAAACGTCTGCTGAAGAGATGATTATACACACACCTGAAGCTACTTTATTTTTTGGGACGGTACCTAAAAATTACTAGATGCATGTCCAAATTTGTACAGGTGAATATAATGAAATTTAATCCGTATTCTCGACATTGGCAATTCTAATTCCAAATCGCCTGTCATTGAGCAGGATGAGTCAACACTCAATCAAGACTGTTTCTGTATGTTTACACATAATACTAGCGGTAGTCTTCATTCGTACAGCTTAAAGGAAAAGTGTTGCTGAGTTATTCATGAGGACTGGTACCGTGTACAGTGTATACCTTCAAGTTATCGGACATGTAGTATAAATAACACATTATATGAGTGAAGGAAAACGCAGCTTCCAAAAGTGCGTAATGGTACTTCCGTATCACTAAGTATTTGTCGCACTTATGCTTATAGAATTCATAGTAAGTATTCGTCAGAGTGCTAGTTGCAAAAATCTCTCAGCGGAAATTGCACAACAGTATTTCTAAGTTCACGAAAAACAATAAGCTGTTTTTATGGTGTTTACTGGATCATTATTAAAAAGCTCTTCTGTTTCTGAAAACGGACCATTCTTCCATCTTTTGCAGAATACCTGCAAGACATCCACTTACCTATCCCGTGCTATGGCTCCAGGCTTTGGCTAAGTATTGGAACACTCAAACTATATCAGTCGACCTCGTTGTTAAATTCCCCGTATTTTGTTATGAATTAGCACGAATTCAATACCTCCGAGCTGTCAGTATTAATAAACACAATTAGTATTCTTTTTATCGCTGTGTAGTGTGTTGCGCGAAGCACATCGTAATTCGAAAAGCAAATACACCATAAATTATACTGTTTCTAACCTACCGTGGGTTTTACATGCGCATATATCACCCGAACCAGGCGTGGGAAACCGCCCGAAGGTATCGTTTGTGTAGATCAAATTCAGACCAAATTCGTAAATTGTATCCGGTTTCATATTGACCAACGGTTGATTGTGAATCCGCACGTCTGTATGTCCCCAGCCAAAATCAGACATGGTTGTGAATTTGCGTGCTCCATGCTGCTTTGTAAAAACATGAAAAATGGTTCACTGGAATTTCTGAACAGTACATCAGCGTGAAGTAAACCATAAAGCAACATACACAGAAAGAAAGCATAAACTGAGAATTTCAGAAGTGGTAAGTACGTAAAAACCTGCCAGGCGATTACTATATATGATAGTCAATGCGTTAAATTGTGTAACGTGTATCTTCACTGTATACGCATCGTCTCAAACAGTTGCTTCCTTTAACTTAAAAACAAAATCTCTTCGCTTACTTACGACTAATGAAAATATCTTCAAGCGCAAGAAATCCGTGATTTCGTGTTAACAGTGGATTTTTGATGGAGCTTTTGCCAGTGGCTAACTGGGCCACAAACGCTTCCATTCACTTGACTTCGGGTTTTTTCACCGTTTTACACTGGACACAAGGTGTGTGCGAAAGCAAGAGTGGTGTATCGCAAAGTATTCTTAGCGACTGTTGAAGCAGACGTCCTCCGGCTTCATTTACCGCGATAGTCATAATCCGAAAACGGGGGTCACCAACCGGGCATGAAATGCTGGTTGGTGTATCAACATTATGGACAGTTCTACAAACAACCTCGGAACAACTATCAAGCAAATATGTCTGGCATTGTAATTACGGCCACTTGATCGTGAGAAGCCGGGAGCCAATTGGGTGGCACCGACAAACTTGCTTGATGAGCACATAAATCAGAGTCCAACGTCCTGCATGTGCAAAAATGTGCACTATAGATGAACTGCATTCTGACCATTGTTCGAGCTTATTGAGTACTGTTTACAGAGAATAAATGAAAACTCAGTTTATATGCGTAAACTGCACTCAACCATGGGACCCAAAATCCACAATTACTCGTCGGTGATGTGACAGCCGTGTGGCTTACCAATAATCTGGGTAAAATCAGTCAAGTGGCAACCAAAACGATCTTGTCCACACCAAATTGGTAGAATGCGGCAAAGGCCCTACTTACAGTGGAGTGCTTTTCTGTACTGTGTGATCGGCACGTTCACAACTTTAACACTGTGTATTGTAATAGGGTCAGCTGAAAGACCGCAACAAAATGAAAAGTGTAACAACACCCTTTGAAGGAATCTCACGGTAATGGTTATACGGATGCCAAATTTGTGTCAGCTTTGAATGCTGTTCAGTTTGTATCATTCAAATCTCAAAATACCAGCGAAATACAGCTTTCTGTCGAAAACAAAGTTAAGACGCTGAAAATTTGAGCTAGTGAAATTGCAAGTTAGGAGAATTTGGTATAACACGAGCGGGTTTGTTTGGAGCAAAAACATAATGTGATTTTTCTAGCATGAAAAATTACATGCTAGTTCAGCATGGCTATTTCAGTGATATTTTGTTGACCGTAGCAATAACATCCCGAATAGTTGAGAAAAGAAACCACTTTTCATCCATGGAAGCACTGCTGTTGCAGGCTGTCGAAATAATTTTTTTTAAAGTAATAAATTTATATTTAAGTATGTTATCTTTTTTGCGTAAAAAATGCGAGGAAAAATCGAGTGAATTATTCTCTCATGAAAGATTACTATTTTATATGTTTACTCAGTTCCACAGCATAATCAAAACAGTCTTTTTGATATTGTCCGCTAAATGTATATTTAAAAAGCACGAATTATTCAAGGGTTAATTTATTTGCTTGAACTCTGAAAGGGAAACGCGAATTCTGCTAAAAGCGTTTTGGGCAAAAACGATCAGAACATGGCCGGAAATTTGTTGTTTAAAATTACGCCTTTGATGGTAACTCCCTGGTAAGAGTGACTAGTTTTCTCAAATCACCCAATAATCTTAGGCGGAGATAGTTCAATGAACCATAGGTAATCACCGTAGTTAGGTTAATTTATGGATCGACTTTGTAGATCCATACACCACCGACAAAGTTCGAGTAAATATTCAACGTTGCATGGTTGCGCCTGATCAACGGTTACTGTCTGAACAACTGAATTGTCTGCAGTTTTGATAAAAGATGCGAATTAATGCTACTGGTGATAGGCAGTTTGTGTAGTGTCGTATACTCACATTGCAACTGTTATTAGGCACATTGCTTATATATATATGTATATATATATATATCCCCAACACCATGATGTGGCCGCAGAACACACATCAAAGTGATGGTCCACTTAACGTGTCTGTGCGTAACCTGGAAACTAGTTCAGTTGAAAGCTTATCGAGCTTGGTAGTTGGACACGCATACCAACATAGTCATACACTGGAGTTAATAGGTGCTATCCGGGAAGCATGAGCTAAAACTTTGAGGCCGGAACTGCGTTCTTTGATAAACAGTTTACATAAACAGTGCACAACAATTTCCAAGGAGGAAAAAACATACAATCAGTTTTAGCTCATTACTATTCATTCCGAATCAAGTTTTCCATGCAAACATTTAATGATGCCAGGTTTAATAACTACGCAAGTGAAAATAAACTAATGTTCCGAACAGCACGCGTTTTGTAATTTCTTCTTTGTGAAGAAAATTAGACGGTATTCAGAAGCAACAGGATATACGAATTTCCGGGGATCCATAAGACTAGAATGTAAACCACTAATACGGATCGGGTGAATAGAAAAATATGCCGGTGAATGTTTGAACACCTGTTTAACAGACTGAACGGATCCTTTATGCTATTTGCCGCGTAAATATAACAGATGACGGATCGATCGGTCGGTACATACAACTAAAAGTTATTCTTGGTGACCACGTTGACGAATTTCTGCTCGAAAGTGTCTGCACTGTTCGAAGTATCGTTGATGGAGGGATGTTGACTTGCCTTGACCTTGAGAAATGCATTCGCACAAGCTATTTGGAAACCCAGAGTTATCTGATTAGTTTTAACAGAGTGAATTCTTTCGTTTTCACTTTCAGTAATCGCGGACAGAAAACCGGTTTCAATTAAGACGAAAACCAACGGTGAAGTCAAACATGTTTTTTTGGCAATGATGGAAACAATTTCGAAAACTCCGTTCTATTCCAAACGGCCTGAGGGACAAATGGATGTTTTAAAAATTATACAACATGTTTTGAGATGCGATTTGTTCCGGTCAGGGATTCTTAGCCCGGTCGTCATGTAGACAGCACAAAACAAACTCATGAAAATGTATATTACTTATATACTTTAGCAAGCGCATAAAATGCGTAAGATATCCGCACCAAATTTAGTACGAATGAAGTTAAACACTTTGGGCGTCGTGTTTAACAGGTTATTGATAAACCGATTGGGAATAACACAACGTTACGAGCAAGTTGTAATACTCTACGTTTTGACTACCTCGGGTGGCATAACATGCGATTTACGCTTCATGTGGTGGTGGGCTGGCGGCAGAGCTTTAAGTTTTTACAACTGCCATTCGGTAGTGATTGTGTATATCTTCTTCTGTCAAAACTATGTATATAAGGTTGGAAACATTATTGATGCAGCCTGTTTGATGCAGTTAATCAAAAATGTTGCGATTTGACCACAAAGAAGCACCTTTCTATATAGGCTGATGGAAAAGTCTATCAGAACTGTAAACTTGCAGTAAATTTATTTGATCTTCAGGGTGACTATTCAATTGTGTAAACGATTCGGTTTTAATAATTCCACAATTGAATCTTCGTTCGTTTTATTGAACAATTTACTCCGGGTGCTTGCATATTCACAGCTTTATCATAAGGTGTATCAGGATGTCTTCTCTGTTTGTCACTGAAAACTAATATCTATGCAATCATGGAAGTATTGAATTTTGGTTGGTCTCCTTCCCGATTGCCTCTCTTTACATCAATGGTAACTTTACCAAGGCTGCAAAACAAATTTTCAATGTTTATCGTGTCAGTGCTTTCGTTGTCAACATGCACCAGTTAACCATTCGAATAATCAAAGGTTATGGTATTCTAACAAACAATTTATGCTGTTTACCATAGCTTTCGACCTCTCGGATTTCATGTGTATATATTTTCAATTTACTTAATCGTCAACGCATTACAGCTTTGAAAAATTCCGGCTGATTTTTTTGCCGGATCGATTCGTTTGACATTCGGTATCAGTTTTGAGTTACGTGGTGGTGAATACTTCTGATTTACAGACTAATTGCTAATCGAAAAGCAGTAAATTTTGACCACCACTAATAGCGGTTGTTAACCATAACACTCGATATTCTTGATTATCATTGTATGATTTTGGTACATTGAGTTATAAGTTATTTATCTAGTGAATACGCGATTGTGTAGGAAACGAAGCATGTGGAACGCAAATTATGTGGTATTCTCCGCAATTATGATCACATAGTAACGTACCCAAATTCAGCCACGCCGGAATAACGGTCTACAGAATAGGTACAATACGCAGTGAGATTAAACGAAGAGACAGGGGAAAAAGTTTTGGAAGTAGTCAGTGGAGTGTGTAACACCCGACAACTTCAATACAGGCTTTTTTTGCAGTGCATGAGTGATTGTGTTATTTAACTGACAGAGACCAAACTAAAGATTTAGCATCACAATTAGATAAGCATGCACTTTCAGTGCACCCGTAGGCGATTAAAAAATAAACGTATTTACGTCGTTCACTTGTGAAGTCTTGTTCATCAATCTGTCACAATTGTGACCGAGTTTATTCCCCACGGTTTTCATGGAAATTGACAACGAAATGGCTACAGTATATTTTATCGAATTGGGTTAAAAACGATACCAACATAAGGTTAAGCAACGAGGGCACAAAAACACAGAGTGCGGCAGTTAGCTCAACCTATGTCACGTGAGTTACCGTATATTTCTTGGTGGAAAATTACCTCGCGTTTGTTGGATTGGTCCACCTTGTAGAAAGACAGAAGAAGATCTACTGTTAAATCCTAGATCTGTTACGATAAGTTCAAAAACTTCAGTTCAATTCAGTTGCTTCATAACACTCACATCACCAATAACTAACGCAAATTTGTTTGAGCTGAGTGCGCAAAATCGAGTTAAATTTTGGGTGGATAGAACTGACCACTAACAAACTATTTTTCGTTGAATACACCTATTATTTATGCATAAAAGTGACAAGGAACAACAACAGATTCAGTTGCAAAGACACTCCAGGTGAACTAAGTGTGCAGGGTGACAACGAGAGACTGTATGTTTTGCGCAAACACGTTTGCGATGAATTCTGAATTGTGCAGGTAGTACACCTTGACATCGGAATTTTACAGCCAGTTTATATTTTTATAGATGACATGCTATCAACAATCATTCTGCATGACATCATATCCCATCTATATTTGATTTTGTACATGTGGATCAAGTCTTGAGGATATTTTGGTAGTGATATGTTCGCCGAACTTGGCATTTGGGTCGCAAACGTTTCATCACCAAGCGAGGTGACATCATCAGTGCATGAGTGTTTCAGCGTATAGTTTTGAATGTGGCGTTTGGTGAGGTTGGATCGATGCCTGCTCTTATATATGTATATATGCCGAAACATTCACGCACTGATGATGTCACCTCGCTTGGTGATGAAACGTTTGCAACCCAAATGCCAAGCACGGCAAACATATCAATATCAAAACCATCAACGCGAGCTACGAACAACACCACCACTTTTCCCAACCATCAGAAACCCTTGAGGATATTTTCATTAAGTTTCATCTCAGAAACTGTTCTGCCGTTTTAGTAAACTGAAGCTTTGGCGTATAGTTTATCTAAGAAAAAACCGTAATATTTGAGGAAGCTCACAACAAGACTATCACCGTCACACGTGTTTAGTATTCATCAGTTTGTTTGCCTGCCAACACTCAGAGATTCATTAATGTGCTCTTCTCAGCCATTTCCGAAACACTCTTCACTGGAGACCCATTTCCTTCGTATGCTTCAGAAAACTAACTAACTTCTTTCCCCATCTGTAATCCAAGTAGCATGGTTGAAAGTACACGAAGATAATGGCAGTGATTAGCTTCCGATATCGCGTAAAGAAAATTCTAGCCACATTGCATTCTAGGCAGTCAGATATTCGTGATTAGAATTAGTTTCGCAGCTTTGAAGCATTTTTTTGAAGTGGGATAGCGGAGATGTTTGTCTGGATGCAATGTCTACGATTAACTGCCTATATTGATTACTTCAAAAAATCTAAATCCTCGAATTTCCGTTAGTGAGTTAAGTTATGCGCAGCTTGGCCAATAAAGAAAATCTACTTAGTCAAAAAATCTGGATCAAGGGGATACCGACTGAAGTGAGCGAAGCGATTTCAGTTATTCTCATTTAGAAATGACCGGACAAGCTGAATACTATTCACCTAATGTTGTGGTTGAGTATTTGAATATGATCATCCCGTCATAGCTATTGTGAGGCTATTAACGTTGTGGTTAACACGCCAGTCTTATAAGCAAGAGAACCGGAATGTAAATTCCCCTCCGGACGAGAATATGTGTTACTGGTTGATTCCAGTAAGAACAAAAATCCAGTCTAATGCTTTTTTAGGACTGGGCAAGCCGAACGGCTTGTCTGAAGGTGAAGCCTGCGATTAAGTGTGGGTGGCACTTTACCTCACTCAAAACTTGTAAAACGATTGACAACACTATAAATTGGCCAACAGCACTTCTTAGCAAACTACATCAAGTTTTTAAGTTATGCATAAAGTAGCAACATATCTCCATCAAAGGAAACAGTACATTTGTCTACCGTAAAACTGTAGAAAATATGTTAAAAATGTTTGCCCTTAAATCAATTTTTCCAAGCCTATTACAGTATAGTAAGTTACAAACTAAGATTTTTTTCATGTGAGATCGAGTTTTTATCTTTTTTTCTGAAAGGTTCAGTTGGCTTACTGTTTTGTAGTTCCCCATTATCAAACGGAACAGGTTCGAATAATTGCAATTCTAGTCTGCCTATTTTGTGATTTGTTGGGTGAGGTAGGCAAGTCTGCACCGTGTGACGAATGGTCGATGGCTTAAATCTCAACAGAAAAGGCTTGGTTCCCCTTCAAGCGCAAGGGGTTCCGATAGAATGTCCTGTTTAAGCACGCTGTCAAAAATGACGCAAAATTAGATTCTATCGTGCTTCCGGTGTAAGAGTTTGTATTTTTCTCTGCATTGCCTCTTGTCTTGTTATTGATGGTTATTCTATGATCATCTCTTGAGCATCTCGTGTTCATCACAGTGCAACATTATACATGCATGCATAGTGGCAACTATTGATGGTGAATTAGCCTTCAGAATGCCTCTTACAAGGACTACATTGGTACAGTGGTCTGTAAAGTAAATTTGTTTCCAATTGCTTTGTAACAATACAAAACATCGGCAGGTTAATCGGCACATCAACCAACCAACCAGATGCCTACGAATTTAACCGCAAAATCGCCGAAATCGGAAAAGATGTCAGTACCAGCTGGTCGCAAGAAAGTACCCAGCCTCAGCGGTAAGAAGTACCACATGCAATAAACCGTTTTATAGTGGTAAACGTTGCAGCGTCCAAAGTGCTCACAATTATCTGACCCACTATTTCGTTGGACGTTGTTAGACTGGGCAATAATCTACTCTGTTACCAGACAGCGACTAAATATGCAATGGTTGGATGGTTTTATTAACTCCATCACTGTTACGGTCTTTTTTAAGTAACGATAATTCATAAAAAAAAGTATAAATGAATATTTTACAATTAAAGTTAGCGAAACTAATGAGTAATGTGGCAGATTTATGATCTTAGATGAAACCCAACTGTGAAATGTCGGGGTTTCGGCTGGATTCGAACCAGCGACAGACACAGCAGGCCTCAACGCGGCAAGCGCTTTACCAGCTGAGCTACGATACCACACTGGTAGATCGGAAATTTCACATTTGTACTCTGTTACCCACCCGTCCCACTGTCTTATATGGAATCCACCAAATAATTCAGGGGCTCGACTGCCCCGGCAGGATTTCTCAAACAGTTCACGCTGGAATCCACCAACGCCACTCCTGGTGTGGCTTCGTAGCTCAGCTGGTAGAGCGCTTGCCGCGTTGGGGCATGCTGTGTCTGTCGCTGGTTCGAATCCAGCCGAAACCCTGACTTTCCACAGTTGGGTCTCATCTAAAGTTAATGGGTTTTATTTCAAAACTACCTGTTAATTAAAAGAGCACCTGTCCCAAAAAAACCTTTGCAAACCTGAGTATATCGCTCTGATTTATTTTACTGGGTGATAAGAGCTAGTAACATATTGTGCAAACAGAAGTCAATAGTTCTAAGTGTTTCGTTACATTCTTGCACAAGAAAACCATTGCCAAAAATCACTTTATCCGGACGTTTTCGGAACAGTCATTTCACGCGTCCACCATAGAACAAATGTCGCCATCTTAGTTCCAATGTACGATGCATTAACTCACTATGAGTTGTCGTTCGAGGTGACTTTGCACTCTTGTGTGGATGCACATTGCTTGTCCAAATCCTAGGTAATCTTTTTGTTTTGATAGTTTATCGTTCGAGACATGTGCCAATGTGCACCATGTGATAGTACAATTAGGGTTGAGCATGTTGTCAATTTTTGCCTTAACAATTTGGTTTGTTTCCGATGCCATTGATACTATTTAGAAGGCATTGTTTGGAGTGTGGAACACTGAGTTCTTCTCCTTTGATGATGAACTGAAAAGGTGTGCAAAAACGTTTCAAGTCGAAAAATATATGTTGTTGAGTCACGGGGTTCATTAAAAAGTGGTATAGTACCAACTGAGAAGTATTTTAGAGAAGTCACTGCAAATTTTCATCAATGTCCACATAACTATTTGGGTATCCTTAAAAAACGACAACACGTGAGGTTAAGTGATCTCCAGGCATTGTTGATTAGACAATTGTTAAACCACTCTTGATGTTGCCAAATTTTGCGTAACACTATACATCTGTTTATAATCGAAGGTAATGTATCATTAGACCACAGAATTAAGCGTTAGTCACTTATCCAACATGGTTTTTGGTATTCATTGCGGAATTAAGTTTCTTGAACAAGACTGGTCTGGATACTGGACCTTCATCCTCTGCTGAATCATTTGTGCGAATGTTTCTTTGTTAAATCATGTTATAGCAGCTGTAATCCTAGCTGTGATGTCCACTTAATGTTTTATGTCGCATAAATGTGAACAAGATGAATAATTAAGATAAAGAGCACCGCGTTCTACAACGTTGTGTGGTGTTCACTCTTAAATTAACAACTAAATGCCCTTGGTTTTTTTTTGAGAGATTTCCACACAACGCTTGCTATAGGGTGGTTATTGAAGACACGCTTTGTGCATCCTGAGTGCTGAATTTCAGTCAGGTTGGAAAGAATCAACAAAGTGAGACTGAGATACATATCAGAAATCCTCGTTACCTGTATAGTATAGTTGAAGAAAGGCCATGAGCGATATCAAGCAGAAAGTTTGCTGCATCAGTTACATGTTTATTCCCAACACTCATAAAGTTGGGTTTGCACAGAGATGGGTCTAAATTACAAATTACTGCAGACGGGTAATATCGGGTGCGCACAAAAAAATACCCTTGCGGACTGTAACAAAAGCTGAAGAAGCACATTGTGGGATGTCTGATCGAAGGATGAGTTGGGTTGAACAGGATTTTTTGAGGAAAAGTGTTATCATGTTTCACACTGACGAGGTTTTCGAAGTCGGCAATGTTGTAACCTATGTAAATACGGTATCTACAGAACTGTCATCTTAGTGCATCACCATTTCAGCTTGTAACAATATATATGTTGGTTCCTATAGCTATATTATCATATGCCTATTCAAAAAAAGGACTAAACGAGAGGCGATAGACGGTCGACTTCATAACAAGCGTTATGAATTATTACGCGACCACTGAGATATTCATCTTAGTTTTATCACACTGAAAATGGTGGTTCGGTGTAGACCGCTTATTTCACCAGTCGGGCGTAAAATATTATATAACAGACACGATTGCAGTTTTCAATGTGTACGAAAGAATTTAGCATCACCACGAACAATTTAACATCCCGAGTAAAATAGAGTAACGTTATTATCTTAACCATGAAATACAAAAACCTCAGATTCACTTCCAGTCACTAAAGAAAACTCAGTTAAACTGTATGCTCTTCAGTTCTCAATTAAATATATCATAATACGATTTGTGTTTTCATGGTGAAGTTTTAGTTGAAGTTTTAGTTGTTCATTGTATGGGTGAAACTTCACGCAAGCAAACGAACAAGGGGATTAATCACGGATGCTGATGACAGCGCAGTAATAGCAACACTACGTTGGCCTTCTAATCACATATCTGGTATGCAATTAACTCCCTGAGACATGGGCAGGATAGTCATCGTCCCACCTGACCTATGCTTATCTGCGAGTGCTATCAATGCCTGTCATCTGTCCGTCCTTCTATGCTGACTGCACACGGGTGAACGTGCACATTCGTCCAAAATTTTTACCGCTGCTGTATGTGCCTACGAGGAATTATGCGTGCGTTTTGGTGCACGTGTATCATCATGTGACCGGGTACATATGAACACTCAGGGAGTGTGTGCGAGGGTGTTGACAGAATCGTAACATAGGCAGGCCGTTGTCTTGTGCGGCGACTGGCTAGTGAAAGTTTTCCGAAAATCTGGGCTGTCTTTAGCACAGGGCATCATAGTCTCGACACGAAATCACGGAAATCACCTAGGCAATTGTGAGTTATTTCCGCGTTCACACAGCGTTTTTGCATGCAGGTCTGGACCGGAATATCGATCTGCACCAACGTGTGGCAGAAAGAAGGAATATGTTCGGTCCGTTTAACAAGGGTCACGACCTATGTGCCTAGAAAGTGTTGCTACGATGGAGACAAGCATGTCTGATATAGAATGTGCAACCCAAAACAGGAAAACCAATCGATAAATATGCAATCACAGTTTCCAACCTTTTGGAAGCCACTCAATCAGAAGGATGAACGGATGAAAAAACTTGAAACACATTCGGTGCTGATACAAAATACAGTGACCTAACCAATAACGATTAAAAATATGGACGTTCGGATCGTTAGCGTTTCAGAAAATTTAACAAAAGACTTAGAGCAAACGGATGCGGCAGTATATGGTGACGGTCGTACAACTTAACATACTGAAGGGTTATCCGGTTAGATATTATCTGATAAGTAGGTGATTAAACGTCACGTTAATGTGCAGGATGTTTCTGTAACAATATAAGTCAGCATTGAGACAATAGAAAATCCGGCTTTTTGTCAAGCCGTATTAAACGATTCATTCTGCCGACCAGATATCGATTACAAGTTGAGCACTGTTTTCAACATTTAGTCGGATCCCAGACTCTCCAAAATGATAATTTATCACAGCTAACTGTTCAGAGGTGCACTTGTTTTTAATGAATGGTCAAACCCTTATTTAAAACGTTAATTACTAAGAAGAAGATTTCAACGGGATCAAAGTGAACTGTGCGGTCTCCTGAAGGGTTTTGTGGAAACCAGACTTCACACCCTTTCCGATTTATAATATGTACGTTCAGATGGAACGTACGTTATCTCAACGGAGTTTCCGCAGGTAGTTGTATATCTCCAGGTCATATAGGTTGAACCAATCGCAATGTCAGTCTGCTAAATGTTGGAACTTAAACGTGGGAATGTCTACCTTTATACTAATTGCACCGCAACAATTTTTAAGTAACTCAGTATTCAGGGCTATCCTCTTCTAAGCGAACCTTCATAATTCAGCTCTAGTTTGGACTTTGCTTTAGACAACTCTAGAATTATTCAGCAATATCAGCTTCGAAGGAAAGGTGAGACTGTTAGAAGGTTATCCGGTCAGAAACAAATTTTCTAATAGAACTGTCCACCACCGAAGCAGGAAAAGATCCCGGAACACTATTATGCGTATTTCCCTCAAAAAGCATATGGTTTTTGGAAAGAATTTCTGAGCGTTTCAGAAGTGAATTAAATCGGATATCCCGGTTTGTCTTGACTCATACCTACTTTATGACAGGACGCACAGCTTATCACATAATCAATTGGAAATGTCTGTGTCGGGCAGCCCATCGATGTCCACAACTAATAAGTACGGCTAAGTGATCAGTATGTATGATGGAATAAAAAGCCAAAGGCGACGGACGGCACGAATCAACATACTACTTCGTGTATTTCAAGGTACCTCGAGACAAACTGCCAAGTTCATACAGTCAACGTGTTTGCCTTGCTGCTGCGTAATCGGTGTCTCAAATTGCTAAAGTTCTCCGAAGCAGAGGTGGTTACCACTCGTCACCAGGCCATGCATGTTCATGTACTGATGATTAAGATAGTTTGTCTGTCTCGAAGTTGGCAACATTCCCTTCCAGAATAAAATTTAATCGTGACCGTTTCTTACGTTACATCTATCCGAGTGTTCTAATGACTAACATTTCACTTCCATAAAGAAATAGTTTGACAGGACTACTTTCAATTACCCTTAGATGTTTCACCCCGTTGGTGAACTTGATCGGAGAATGTAAGTTTTATCTGACAAATGCAGGAGGACAACACGTATGCTCGTGCTAACCGTTAGATGAGATTATGCAGTACGAGAATGGTTTTGGGACCCACATTGAGGTAGATAACAGACTTTATAGCATGCTCCCAGGCGTCGAGATAAAAGACGATCCAAGTGATAGCAATGAAACTATCCAATTGTGACCCTGGTTGAAGAAGACAATAGTTGCGCGTACAACCCAGTCACGTACATTCAATTAGTTTGCTTATGGGCTTGAGAACAACTGCCACATACCTCATTTCTTACATTGTCCAAGAACTACTGCTCAAATTATGTACTATTCAACAATTTGCATCGATTGTTGACCTCATAAATCAGTTCTTTCCCATGTCGTTTATGATAAAATTAGAACGGTATTTTACTCAGATAAAAAACAAACGAAAAATAGCGTGTCGCATAACATTATCCAGGTGTCCCATATTTTGTCACTATAATTTACGAAACTTAACAACCTGGATAAGCAGACAAAATATTGAATTTGACAAACAATAAGGTGTGTTCTTAGATGCGTAAAAGTGGAAGCAGCTGTGCAACCATGTTTTGTGTTGCATGTATATGTATTTAGTACTAATCCTTGTAAATGACTGGGCGTGACGCCACATAACACGGAACGAGTGAAAATGAAGTAGGTCACTAGGATCGAGTTACAACTCTCCTGCAAAGAACTGGTTCCAGTAACCACCACTAAGGGAATAGAAAATTGCTTCGGCCCAGCCGTGTTTCACCAGCACAACGCATGCCGCAGAATCGAACAATTGTTCTGTGAACAATTGGCAGATTTTAGTCCGGCCGCTTATCCACTAGACCACCAGGATAACAGAAGAATGGGCGCATTACTTTACTTAGCTGTTGCGATTTTTCTTCTGCTCAAAGACTAAAATCAGTCAGTCGTCCGTGGCTGGCCAGTCAACGTGCAAGCGTTTACCACAGCCCCAGAGATAACAAGGAAGGCTTTTGTAAACAGATGATCCCAGTAACCTGGACTACAACCGGCCCCCACTCAAGTGTTGCGGGTTAGAGCCTCCAATGTGCATGTTGCTAACGAGACCCAACTAGGTGGACAAAGCTGCAGCTCACTTCGTTTGTGACCACTGTTTGTAAAACCTCCAAATCAAATCTGGGGCTGTGGTGGATTCTTGCTCGTTTGCAGACGAATCACAGGCAGCCGACTGTCTTCAGTCTGTGAGAAAAGGAAGCTGAGTAGCTAAGAGAAGCAATAACATCTGTGTACGGATATCATTGGTTGCTGATCTTGTCTGACAATGCCTCCGACCATATCTGTCTCGCACCGAAAGTTACCAATCATGGAGGCGTGTCGAGTGAACACGGAGAAACCTTAAAATCAGTTGTTTCACCACCTCGGTGTCTGTCAACCACGCTAACTTTTTGAACTGTTTCTATGAGACAAAAAATGTTTTATGTAAGTCAAGGTAATTTGTGTCGCAAGTCCGTGTTAGACACGCAAATGTTCCAGTTGTTAGCTATGAATCTTCTTTGTCTGTCAACCTCGTTCCTGGTTTAAGCAATCAAGGCAAAAATTTGAAAGGTTTATCGCACTGTTGTTCAGAAATCAAGGCTAGATTGCATACTAAGTTCGCGTCTTGTCTTACTTTCGCAACTTTATCTGATAAATGAGTTACGAACCGTATACAAATGAAAGTCTGATTTGAAGCAGCATCTCTCCCATATAAACTTGATAGCCTAATTCAACAGCCTGAGTTTCGGCGCGCCGTCTTTACGAGTACATACTACAGTTAACCCTTGTTATATATGGAAACACCACACCGTCCACCAGAAGATAAATGGATGAAGTCACAAGCTTAAAGGAAAACACGACACGAACATTTTAAATCAACAGTAGTCTGCTATGATGGCATAAGACAATTAAAAATGTCATGTTAATAGCAGAGAATAGGTTGCATTATTTTGACTTCAGGTCCCAGCATTTCGTATTGATCGACAAAATAGCCATTCCAAACTATCTGTGAATTATAAGAATAGACCCTTCATAGATCTTCTGCGAAGGTAGTCATGTTAATGTAACATTATGGTCTGTGTAGGTTGACAACAGGAATACTCGTCTTCTGTGCATACTGATTTCTCATCCTTGTTACTCTTAGGATTTTGAATCCGTGTACACAGGCGTGTCTTGGAAGAAAGAAGATGCGTGACTGGATCCTAAGTATAAAACCAGTCCTACGACCAACTCATCTGCTTGTGCACCAGGGTTGAAAAGATCTACATAACTGGGAATACAAAGCAGTCGAATTCATCAGTTAAACTTACTCTCTGCGGAAATAATTCGGTCCTACTTTTGGCGGGCTTTCTACAATATAGTGTGATGTTTCATACGAGCATTCATCCTCATGTTCCGGTTATTTATAAGTGATCGCTGTACTACAGTTCGATGTTTCATTTTTGGTTGAGATTGAGAAAGTAGGTATATAGTCGGCCACTTCATCTATTATAAATTGAAAAGCCGAGTACGGCTTAATTTATCTGATCATCAAACCTCTAAAATGAGGGTTATACTCGAGCTTTGCTCTTATTGCGGCCTGGCAGTTGTAAACATAATTGACAACACAGGAAACTGAACTTTGTGGCACATGCTTTTGAAGTAAATAAATGGATTATCAAGCTATCCCCGTAAGAGAAAGCGTGAACAAACTATCTTTTTTAAATTAATCCACTTTGTCGTTTATAAGTAATGCTCTCACTTCCCGCTCAAGGTTCGAACATTGAAAATTGCTACGACCATTTTTCTGCAATGTGTTCTTGTTAGAGGTGCAGTAACTTGCCAGCGACGTCATGCACAATGTGACATCATTCGCTGACTTTCCACTGTTTCATCCACACATGTTAGCGGCACTTTGACAGTATTAAAGGAAAACCAACTCTTGCTAAAATGTTTGTAAATAAAACTTTGAATCCATTATCCAAACAATGGAACTCATGGAGTGTACATTCAGAGACTGAATCCTGACACCCGTGCGATAGTACATGGGGATTGTAAGTTTTGTAGTATAGTTTAGTGACTGGATTAACGAAGGTCCGTTAGTAGATTACATACAGCTAGGTGCAGATTTTCACTATTAGCTCCGGCGTTTGCACTAGTCATTGATTAGCAAGCTATGAAATGAAGTGAACATTCGGTTTCCTAGAACTCACGCCAGATGATTCGGATTTACTATCAACTCAACATCAAGAATTCGCTTAATTGTTAAAATATAGCAGATTACCCACGAGGAGTGAAATGCGAGTTGTAGAAAGAAACGGCGTACTAAGTGTCCAAGGGGCTGAACAGCGGTTTCACAAGCGTACAGAAAAGCACTACTGATCATGTTTAGTGAGACATTCTGTTTATTCCAAGTGTTCTTTAGAAAATGCGTTCCACCTTAGTGAAAGATATGTCAATGACTGACGTTGTACATACAGTTGCGAAATAAAAGTCGAACTGTCCAAATATGCTGAATTTGTCCACGGAATATTTACTAATATTTGGAGTAACATATCTTCTACAAAAGAAGAGAAGTACAAACTACCTGATGCAACAGATTCTATCGACTCTACAACTGATTTAAAAAAACACACGGTTTATAAATGCATGAATACTGAAACGTGTATTGTGTCACAAAGTTTGACGCCACTATTCACTGAGTTCTGGTTGACAGATCAACTGAGAAGTAAATAAGAACAGAGCCCTTTCGTTAACTCCAGCTGATGAATCCACGATTTGAACTTCACAGTCAAGTTGGGGCCACAAAATTCAGTAACCTCAGTCTGCAGAATAGTTTATAGGTTTATCAGTTAGGATATCAAGTGGCGTGAAAATCCTAGTAGACTCAAGATTGTGTCTTTACTAGGAGGTTAGTCAGATAAGGATCATCACGGTTGCCTCGTGAAGGCGTGACCTAAGTTCAAATCCCTGTCGATTTAAGGATAGGCACTACTATAGATCTGAAAACTTGGGACTATTTAGTTCACCATTTCTCGCGGACACAGGAAAATAAGAATTTTTATTTTCAATGAAACCGAAATTTGTTTGCAAATTTGTCGCAAACACAGACAGTTCGATTAAATATGACTGTATACCGTTAACAACAGAGGGAGGAATGACAGGTTTCGGAAAGAGTATCTGGTTTTTTTAAAAGAGAGCATGCAGTCACGACGAACAGCTACGGTGTTCGTTATGGACAAATGCTAGTGTACGTGATTTATAAAATTCAATGGAGGTAACGGTTATTTCAGTCGCTTCTGTATTAAAAATCGGAAGTCAAACTTTAATAGCGAAAGAAATCATTTCATTCAGTGACCATGCGTACTTTTTACATACAACAACATGACCTCGAGCAGTTAAGTTCATAATATTACGTTGTTCACGTCAAAAATAACTCCACACATTAACTTTTATAGAAGCATCAGAATCAACTTCATTCTGAGTTTTTCTACCAGATCATGACTTGTCCTCACTGAACCATAACTCGTTGCTGTCCTGAGAAAAAGGTCACAAACGAGACGTATGCCAACCACAGGTGGTCACGTCACAGCTGATGGAGTCGTCTGCCAAAAACTAAGGCATCCTGCGACTAGCTCTGCTGCGGAGTTTATCAGAAAACCGGTGTTGACACACTGTAGGCTCTGTTTTATGTCGGCGTATAGTTTACTGGGTGACTATTCATTTTTACCGAGGCTGTTGAGGTGATGATGAGATACATTCTGGATCACAACCGGTGGTCCAGTGGTGCAGGTTAGTTTCACCCCTCACAGTTTTGACCAGGTTATAGGTTAGTGTAGTCACACTAGCCAGATGGCCTCAACCACGGTCAGCAGGTAGATTCGACTGTTTAGTTGTGCTGATCCACAACCGCTGTATTTAGCAGTTGCCTTACAGAAAACCCTATTTTGACAGCAGAATTTTAGAAGAAACCATGGGTGAACCACCTGCCGGCATACACCAAAAGTTAATGCCCCAGATGATCGTCATACCGTACAATATATTACTCTTCACCTGCGCCTACAGTAGATGTAAACTCTTAAATGTACTGTGTCGGGTTCACCCGGGCAAACCTCACGTAATAGCTGTGACCCGTTGTTAACTGTATAGCAGAAGATTGAAGAAGACCGTGCATCACTCTGTGATATTCGATTTGTCCTTTGCAACAAATTGAACATTCACCTATCCGCATGGCATTAACTGATATGAAAAAGTGGGAAGATCTTTGAACAGGTAATTGTTGTAGAGTTTTGAACAAGGCCATCTGAAATAAAAGCCACCTGTTTCTGAATGATTACCACGAAACGAACATTCTCATCCACATTGCTGAGAAGAAGTTAAAGAGGAAAAGGTTTGGTGTGCTAATATATAAATACTCCATTGTAGGCAAGTAAGTCTACACTCGGAAAATAACCGTCATTTCTAGTTGCCCATGTGTATCAAAAACGTGAGAATGCTTAATTACATCCATCTGAATCTGAATGCTGGAAAAGGGAAGGGACTTATGAAACCAGTCTCCAATTTTCACTTTGGGATAAATTAAACTCACCCATTTGGAGTATTCAATTATAACAAAGAAAATTCATGACTATTCGCCATATTTCAGTCCATTTTTGGAAAGTGTGCACGAAATCCGCGAAATTGTAATTACTGAGAGTGCGGAAACGTATCGGCATTCGAAATAAAATTGCTGTCTCCAGGATAGGGAGCCTGTTAAGCTGCATGTTATTGACGTGAGAACGTGACGGTGTTCTGAGAGGACAGTTCTATCGCACCCAAGGTTAATGTAACGTGCTAATGTTAGCAAACCCTGCTTCAAAAGCCAATGGACCGTTTGAATCAATCATGTGTACTAACGTCGTTGTGTCTGTGCTTGTTGGTGGGCCAAGTGAGTTATTTAGTGATAGCCGAGTTACAAGGTGTATAAAAGTACATAAGACCAACCACATCAACAGATACGTGTGAAACTGTTTGCTGTTGGTGTGCATCGTTAAGCGTCGTTCTCTAACCGTGCATTATTATTCAAGCTCGTATAGCTTGTTCCATTGAAACGGATGAGAGTATGGGATTATTAGCGAAACGTTCTGAGGAAATTTTCCAATTTCATACGGCACAAATATCACTGCATACCGTTGTGCACAAACTCAATCAGCATTAGGGTTTGTTTAGTACCTTAGTATACATCGGGAATGTTTACTGAACACTGTTTAAAGACAACTCAGTTTTATTACTATACCTAATATAACATTTGTTTTAATAAGCACTTGATGAGGTTCAACGTCTCTTTTAGATTCTTCTGCGTGTTTCGGATGCACCGATCTACTTTCAACAGAAAGCCAAGACAGATTTCGGTGTAGCCATGAAAAATCTTTTGGGACCTACCTTGGCTAACGTCTTTATTGCTGACCTAAATCTACCCCTAAAATAGATTCGGTTTTCCGGTAGGTGTTTAGTACTCTACTGGAGACTGGTACCAAAAATCATTAGCGCTGCTTCATGGCTGCATATAACTGGCTACCTAAATGGTAGCATTAATCGAATAAATATAAATCAATCCAAATAATTGGGAACAGTGGTGGTGTTGTTTGTAGCTCAGGTTGATGGTTTTGGCATTGATATGTTCACCGAGCTTGGCATTTAGGTTGCAAACTTGGAACACACAATGAAATCTAACGTCTTGCCGGGAGAGGCACAGCATCAAATCCGACAAACTATCGTGCCAGTATTGACCCGCATTAGGCCATCTAATAACCTTACCCAACGCGAACAACGAGCTTTGAACAACCTCAGAAAGGATGATAGCATCACCATTTTGCCAGCCGATAAGGGACGGATGACAGTTATCATGGACAAGGCAGACTACGTAGAGAAAGCAAAACAACTGCTCAACGACACAACCACCTACCGCCTACTCAATGCTGATCTCACCAAAAAACTGGCCAACAAAATCAACAGCACACTAAAACAGCTAGAGGCTTCGCACGAGATAGGCAAACAGGAGCGTTGGAAAATGCAGTCGAAAGATGCAACCACTGCTCAATTCTACGGACTACCAAAAATACACAAAGATGGTATCCCACTACGACCAATTGTATCTCTACCGGGCACACCAACCTACAATTTGGCCAAAGACCTATTCAAACGGCTGCGATATCTCGTCGACGGATCAGAACATTCCATCAGCAATGCTGTACAATTCTTGAACAAACTAAAACACGTGAGGATAGAAGAAGACGAAACAATGATTTCGTTCGATGTCACAGCACTCTTCACATCCATTGACCTCACCCTAGCCAAAGAGACGTTGCGAAAGCTGTTAGAAGAAAATCCCCGACCGAATGAATCATTAAAACCGGAGAGCATATGCAATCTCATGGAGCTATGTTTGTCGACGTACTTCAAATTCAATGGCCAAATCTACCAACAACTTAAAGGAACTCCAATGGGTTCGCCCATATCCGGATTTATCGCAGAGGCTGTCATGCAGAGGTTAGAGAACATCGCGCTACCAAAGATCAAACCGAAACTCTGGGTACGATATGTTGACGATACATTCGTAATCCTCAAACGCTCAATGATTGAGGACACACACAGACTGCTGAACAACGTTTTCAACGATATTAAATTTACGATGGAGACGGAAACCGACAATCAACTACCGTTCCTAGATGTACTAATCAACCGCAAACCTGATGGAACACTGGAGACCTCAGTTTATCGGAAAGAAACACACACAGACCAACTCCTTAGTTTCCGCAGCAACCACCCAGTCTGCCACAAGAGAAGCTGCATTCGAACCCTGTTCAAACGAGCTGAAACACACTGCAGCACCGCAGAGCTCCGGAGAAAAGAAGAAAACTATCTATACCGAGTATTTTTTCGCAACGGATACCCGCGAAACTTTATCAGACGGAGTCTACTACAAAAAAACAGAAAGCTCAACTCCAATGACCCACCAACAAAACGAATTGCACTACCATACATCAAAACCGTATCAGAAATTACCGCCAGACTACTGAGAACACATGGTATCACGCTAGCACACAAGCCAACAGCAACATTACGAAAGATACTATCAAAACCAAAAGAACAATCCAAACCCGCTGACAGAAGAAATGTCATCTACAAAATCCAATGCAATGACTGCAGACAACACTACGTCGGCCAAACCGGACGGAAATTATCAACACGAATACATGAACACGAACTGGCCATCAAGAGACACGATCAACTTTCCCTGATCTCCGTCCACGAGGATGAAACTGGACACACCTTCAGCTTGAACACCGCAGAAATCCTTACTCAGGCAGATACCAAACATGCAAGAGAATTTCTCGAAGCTTGGTATTCATCAACCGGTTCAATGAACAAACACATCGAGCTAGAAAAAATCTACGAGCCAATGCGAATCAAGGATTTGAGGAGACGTAAACGCCATCGAGCCCAAATACCGGTAAACCCAAACAGAGCAATTAAACTGATAAGACAAAGTCAACCAATTGTGGGTCGGGCCAGAGGTCAAATACGACGGAAAGCGACCAACCAGAATCCAGGCTAGTTGGTCAACTGACTCTCCTATATAAGAGCAGGCATCGATCAATATTCACATTCAAAATGTACGCTGAAACACTTAAGCACTAATGATGTCACCTCGCCTGGTGATGAAACGTTTGCAACCCAAATGCCAAGCTCGGCGAACATACCAATACCAACAAATCAATCCACACTGAAGCATTGTTCAGTGGACAGAAAAACTTTCACTTAGAACACACTCTAGGGCTGAGAGCAATCTATTGATTTAGCGCCCTTGAATGGTGGGAATCCTCAATCAGTTATCGCCGAACTTTCCAAAAAAAACCTTACCAATCAGATTAAGAAGTTGATGCCATTAGTAGCCGGATCTCACACATTAATGATTGCTTATGGAAACGATAAGTATCCTTTGTTGCTGTGTGCTAGGGGAGTTTTGTTGAAGCCATGGTCAGGTTGATAGTGACTGACTGGCGCAAACCTTAGTTGTGTTTAACTATTGCAAGTCATGTTTCATATTTGACCTCTGTTTTTCACTCCATAATCTTTTAAAGTGTTCTATACTTAATAATAGGCAAGGAAATTTGTCATACCTTAAATCCTGTAAACTCGACTTTTTTACGTTTCCACCGAAACCGTTTGGGCACTGACTTTACAACCCATCACTAAGGCTTCTGCCGTTTATTTACAGTTTTGACACCATGTACTTATGGATTACTCCCAGATTTATTGTGCTCAACATCGTACTCACACTCTAATCTGGCCGTATTCTTTCTTGTTTTGACTCATTAAATAAATGCATTGTGAATAGTATTCACGTCTGAGAACCCTACTCATGTTTTCTCTCATTTAAACCTCACCTCAACGAAGAACCTTTATCATCAAATCAACAAATTAAGGTTTGTTTTTTTCAAGACGCACTAGCAGACCTTCACTAGATTGCGTTTTTACGTGGCGTAATTGTACATAACCCCTCAAGATACGTATGTATGACCTACTGTCAATTTGCAATTACATGAGACACTTCGAGAGTTGTGTTCTTCGAATGTATCACTTGACGAATGGCAGTTTTATTTACAAACCTATCAAAATATTCAGTGGCACTGAATTCAAAACACTCAGGAGACTATCAACTTCGTACGACTCGTAAGACTTGAGCTTATAGTTGAATCTCCTACAGGTAGACAGGGGAAATATGATTTGCGGAGGGATTACATGTTTAATCCTAGTTGTCGCAATGACAAACAACATACTTCGCTCATTACTTACTAGGGGATACGCACGGTCATATTGGTCGACAATGAAACTCTAAATTACGTCGGCATTTTTCTGTTTGTATATATTTGGGATATACTGGAATATACACTACTTTGACGGTCAATATTCTTTAGTAGGACATGAAATAACGTGCAGACGCACAAAAATTACTCGTTGGATTGCCAGAAATAAAAAGAACTGACATTGGCAAATCCAGCCGGGTGAGAGTGCCACTCTGCTGTAACAGATGGTGGATGCATCAAGTGTAGATCATTTTCTAAAACGGGGGTACTGAAAACGACTAGACTAACAAATTGAGAACTTCATCGTGTATGTTCTTTAAGAACTAAGTACACTCAACTCTCACCTGCAACGCCCACGGAAACGTTGGAATTTTCACAAGAAATTCTTGATTAAGGATTCACATCGTATTGAGTTGTTTTCAATTTATGTCTAATATAGAAATTCGTATCTCGGTTGCATGCATGCGTCTAAAAGAATGATATTGTACCAACCTTAATATGGATTGCACACCATTTTGCATGATTAATTTTGATGACAAACTCACACCTGTGTCGATTACACCATTCACAGTTTTTCATCCTGATATATACCGTCAGTAAGCAAGGACCATTACACGCGAAGTTCTTCAAACAAAATCGGTCGGGTTGCCGACATTGTAGTGCGTGTTACAGATAAAAGTTGGACTCAACTGTTCAATATTTAGTGCAGGCTCATCACCTTAAAATAAGCACTTCATCTTACTAAGTTTCGTTTAAGTCTGTCATGCAGAAAATATAGGACCAGTCGATTTTTTAACCCTGTTCTTCTATCCATTATGTTGGTAACCGGTCTTCTTAACCAACAGAAGTATGCTTCAGACTTATTTTTGCTTAACTGCTGTTTATAGAAAGCGAAGTAGGCATATAGTTGCACAAACAGTTAAGGCAAAATTATACGGTCAAACCGTGTTGTGTTGTCTTCAGGTTAATGCACTAGCTCAACGTTAGATAGCCGTATAGAATTCAAGGCCTTTGACAACACGATATAGATCACAATTCAGTCGACGCTGTAGTTAATCGACCAGATTATTTGAGGTCTGTGTGTGAACCATATGTCATGTAGCTATACATATACTCAACGTATCCCATGCAAAATGAAAGTCACCTGGATGGTTTTACTGAAATTGAGGGTCTAATATTTTGAGAAGTGCGGATAAGGATTCGAAAGATTGCTTGAGGCCTTGGTAGTTCTAGAGATCCTACTACACGATATATGAGCTGGTCTAAGAACTTCGCACAGGCAAAGAGTTGAAGACAACAAGCAAACTTCTTAAGGTGCGACAAATGATTATTGGGTTTCAATACTAACGAAGTGCCTCAAAACTGAGGTAGATACACCTCACCTCAAGGCCAACAAAATCGACGTTAAATTCAAGATGAAGAATGAACCCGGTTTTTTTGTTTCGGCCATCGGTAGATAAAAAATCAATTCTTGTAGCCTGGACATAACCTTGACCACCTGCTCGAATAAATTATAGCAAAAACTAACAAAGGGGGGTTCGGCGCACATAGACTTTGCTGACGTGGTTATTACAAGAAAGAAGCGTGATTCAGTGGGCGTACCACAGACAAGTGTCCATTAAAATGACGGGGGACATTCTCATCTCTTCGCTTGGTTTCAAAACCCTGGAAGTTAAATTATTTGCCGGTAAGGTATGGCCTCAGTTCTTGAAAGTGGTACAAAGCATGTATGACTTCGTCTTTTAAGCATCCTCATTTACAGTTACTGAAGCGTCAAACTCTTGTCTCATTCATCTCAGTCGGTTCACCTAATTGTAGTAAACCGTTGTCAGTAGCAATAAAGAACGAAATACTGGTCATATAAAGGTTAGTCTCGTGATATGAAGTTTATGTACATACTAACCAGCAATGTGTGCGACAAGTGAAGTGTTCAGTAGGCTATAATGCACGCCAAACCTCAAAGCCTCTGCGTCGAAGTGGTCAGCACGTCAGCCTGAAGGCAGTAGAGCAACAGGTCGAACCAGTATATTTTTGTCTTTGGTGTTCCACCTACTCGATTACTTGATTCAGTCCTTCCTCACGAAAGCAAGTTAAAAATAATTTGATCAACTGTTTTCGAATGTTTTTTGATCGTTTTGTTACTTCATACCCAAAATTTGATTGCCAAAAGTTTTCGGTGGATTTTTGATTTTGCTGTTTCTTTTTCCGTGCGTGAGATAGAGGTCAACGCACTCGGTTCCATACTGTAAAGGTTGCGACTGTTTGGTCAATAATCATGCAGCGGGAGTATGAGGTCTCTAAACCAAGGACACAATTTTTGCTACTCAGCACAGAGATTGTCAGAAAGTGAGTGACAATTGACTCAACTAACCGAAGCCGAAGCGGGTTTGTGTTCCATCTCAGAATCCAACCGAAATGGAAAAATGTCAGTTAGTGAGAACAGACGAGCCATTATTAAAAGTGGAAATTAGAGATTTCTAGAATCAGAGGTGGCCTGACATATTTTTGCCATTACACGGAAGGTGGCAGTTGATGTCTAAATCCATGTAGTCACTCTACTCGAATTAACTGTGGTCTATATGTAATAGACGACATAGTGTGTCTTTTGTTATTGTCCCTAATCACCATATTTTTATGAATGATTTGAACTCGTAACTGTTATTCATCACATGTTCGTAGAATTTACATCAAAATCAATAGCTTATGTCTACTTGAGCATTTAATGAGTTGTGAATACCAGTTGTCAAATTCCAGCCCCAACTTTGGTTTGGAGTCGACATTCTTATCACATTCCACCAAAGAAAAATAGGACCTTTGCCTAACATCAGATGATAAAGGAAGTGACTGATCGTAATTTCCCTTGGGGGTTGTTAACCATGATATAAAGGTCGTTTCTAGTTCTTAATTTGCACCGATAAGTATGGTGGTCCTATCTGCCGCCACTGCGGAGGGACTCAGCGATGTTTTGAAAAACACTCAAGGGACAGATGTTTTTTTAACCATTCAAATAAAACGATATAAACACACATTAAAATAGTTCAGTACTTTGTTTACTGACATTGATGGGGCACTTAAAACACTCAAGTGTATATTGCCAGCTTATGGCAAAAGACGATAGCGGTTTCTTCGCTGATCACGTCATACTTAGAAAGAGCTAGGTATATTTCAACCCAAACTCCAGAGATGGACACAATTAATGGCGCTGCGATTTGCTCCGAAAAAACTTACGCTGCATCTGAATTGTATTCGGTCTTTCTGCTAAAGGAATGGGTCTAATCATGGGTCTAATCCTAGTTTACCGGCACATACCGTCTCTATTTATTCTACCAGCTCACTTGAAATTGCGGTGACGCATGTATCGGTTGGTAGGGACAAGGACAAAAAAATGGTTGGCCAAGCACAAAACTAATTGGATGGTTAAAGCGATGACGCAAAAACATTGGAAAGGAAACGTCCCATCAGAATTATGGTGTGTCCAAACGTTTGAAAATCATTCGATGGGGAACACAAGGTTTACCAAAATAATTTGTTCACGATGCTATTGTCTACTCGGAACCCGAGGTTACCAGTGCAATTGATGAC
The DNA here is from genome assembly GCA_008508345.1 of Paragonimus westermani. Classification (NCBI taxonomy): domain Eukaryota; kingdom Metazoa; phylum Platyhelminthes; class Trematoda; order Plagiorchiida; family Troglotrematidae; genus Paragonimus; species Paragonimus westermani. Next base: position 319,582 of record QNGE01000097.1, on the reverse strand, counting down.
AATGCTCATCAAGGCATACCTTCCGACTCACAGTTTGTGGAAGTGGCTGGAGCAACCTGTATCACTTCAACACAGTCCCATACCATAGGTCTACACATTAACAACTCAATCTCTCAGGGTCATCAGCGATTTGTTAATAAGCGTTGACCATATGTGTGATTTTTATCGTCTTGTTTAAAAGGTAGGAACATCAACAAACCGTTATTAAACACAAAGGATGTAGACATGCCAACGGCCTTGACAGTCATCGTGCTGTCTACCGGGTGACATATTCTAAACAGACCACAGTTGGGTAAAACAGTACGATGACATATTACGGGAGACAAGCATCAGTTATAAATCAGTAGTTTAGTTCTCAAACATAGTTTGATTTGGTCCTATTAAAAGAAACAGCTGAGAGAAGACGGAAACAATTTAATGTGCCACAAAACCAGCGTGCATTTGAGGGCGATAAAGTGTCTTCACAGAGATCGGTATGTGTACCACTAGAAAACCCTGGATAAATTTGACGATTAGCTGTTGACCACGATATTTGAAATACCGGTGTTATTTGACAGCTTGTTAGATAGAAAGTCACGTGCAACTCTTGAAAAATAGTTCGAATTTTGGTCGATTATTGTGAGATTAAGTCGGATGACAATTTTGCAAGAAAGACTAGTGTTGTGGTTTTATGTAATTTTGAAAGATATGTAGCTCAAATGGTACTTTTTGCATTGACGTCGTTCGAAGTTTGACGTAAGGAACTCAGTTTACCACAAAATGAATATGATGGACGTTTTGGACCTCCAGTTTCATACAACTGACTGACCACAGCAGAAAACTCTGTGATGGTGGGTTGAGTTTGAAAATGGTTGCCCGAAACCCAAAGTTTCCCAGATTCGTGACTGAATTAGCAAAATCACTAGCATTGTGGTTCACGAAAATGCGATTACTGATCGTTTATCCTTCAGTCACCACCGCAATAACATCTTGAGGACCAAACAGTGCAGGATTACTAGACAGTTTACTACCATGTGACTGAGGCCTTGGTTAAATGATGTTGTAATTATCGCGACGTCCAAACACATTTGCTCGGTAATTCATGCGTCTTACAGTTAATACGCGATTCACATGCCCCAACTTTTTCCGTAGACTAGGTATCATACCTCTATTTGCAGAATGATAATGTTTCAGCAAATCTAACTGATCTAACTTAACTGTTGGCCTGTTTAAACGATTCTTATCAAGTAACATCATCATCATAACGACCATGAGCCTGACCAAAAAATACTGTGCCTCGGGCCGCCGCTCACCTCAAAAGTGACGTGGAATATCCTGGAAGGAAACGTTGCTAAGATGGTCAACAATTATTAAAAAGGACTAAGCGGAAGAACTAGAAATGATATGGATACAGGTACGCCATTGACTGCGACACATCGCCATCTCAGAGAGCGTCTCTAACCAGCGGCTTGAGTGATCATGAGGACTCCATCCAGGCAGGCGATACCTGCCTACTTTGCTCAGTGGAGCAGTCAAGGTCTTCATATTTCGTGACCACGTTGTTGCTTGACCACCACACGGTTTTACCCGACTGTTGGTGACAAGTTACATCAGCCACCGTATCACCGGTTGCAAGCATGGTGGCACGGAATGTTCGCAACATATAAGCTGAAGCAGCTTTTGAGCTTCACTGCCCAAAAAGAAGTTAACTACTGGCCACGAACTCGTTTGAATGCATCGTACACTTTATTCAAAGTGAAAAAGTTATAAAACTGCTTTAATAATGTGATCGAACGACATTAATCACTGTAGAAATCCAGTTGGTTAACTTGTATCAAACCAAAACTATTGCGAGTGACGTGAAGAGAAAAAAGCAACAGTGATTAAACAAAATATGTGGATCAAGCGGGATTGTGTGAATTACTCCCAGCTGGACCTATATCAGACAGAGTAAGATAGTCAATTGTTTTCGAGTGCGATCGGTTGGTTGAAGTTAGCTGATGATCAATACCTCAAAATAAGTGAGAAGTGATGCGTTTTATATAATCACGCGGAAGATAAATTACATGTTGTCACTGACTTTCTATTCTATATTCAGTGGATGCCTTCTGCTGGACGGCGTGGCGTTTTATCTTCGTTAACGGCCACTCGCCAAGCTGTGCGTTAAAACATCACTCAATCTTTTCGGTACACGCTGCATACCTACAAGTTCAGGTCTCCTATTTTCCCTCCAGGATCCCTCTGGCGTAGCTGTAAGACATTGTGCGATTACGGGACACAGTTCACAGCGGAACATCAATCAGTCATGCTGAGTGTTGACATCTCAAGAAAGTTGAACCGTTTTGCAGATGAGGTAGTCACCAGTTAATAACCGGTAGATCGCGTTCAAAATTATTTGACTTTGAAGATTTGCTTATCACAAATCTAGCGAGGAGTATTGTTCAGGAATTAGCTTGTTTTGCGACTGTCATTCAAACGTTACTAGTTACAAGTAGACAGTAAAGAATGAAAGCCCATCCTATTTTGTCCTCTGGCTCGCCTTGTAGTAGCGTGTTATCTATATTTTTACGTTTCGATGGGTTTAATCTCCAAACTAAATGTCGCATGAAGTGACAATTTTCTCGAATGTTGCGTGTGAACATCTGTTTTGAATTCTACTTACCTCTTTGAACTTGATCATCGCCTTCTTTATAGGATAGTGTTTTGGTGGAATCCAAGTAAAATGAATTACTCTGCGATAACAACGCAGAATAAAATCTCCGGGAATAATCATACAGTGAAAAGGTTTGACAATAGGCTGAGGGATGCCGTCCAATTCCGGTGTGACCTGATCCACCTTCGATATCAGACTATTTAAAAACCATTCTTCTGATGACAAGCTGGTTGCTGATGTACTGGTCGACTGGTTAAACGTTGTTGGTCCACTAGTCATGATAACTTATTTTATTAGACATGTGTTCTGTGCGTTGAAGAAACCACTGCTGTTTGATAAGTATCGAAACAGAAAATACATAATTGATTGGCTCCATTTACATGCCTGGCATTTTGAGGCTCATGGGTTAAGTTTTAATGTATCAGCACCGTAGAATTTCCATGGAACCACACAGATTTATTGGAATCGGAGTTTGTGATTCCGGAAATAAAGTAATCCACTTTTGAGGACAAGCTGGGCATCGTGACGGATTCGTCCGTGTCACCGTCACGTGTGCCTTGATGAAGATGCAGACTGAGTGCCCACCATCTGAACGTGTGTAGTAATGCAGCAAATCCGTTACGTGGGCGATCCTTGGCTCAGGGTTGCTTTGTCTGAATGTCTCTAGCCCCGGGACACAGCACACATCTGCACACGCACCCAGTAACACACTCGAGCGCAGACAGGCAGATGGACTGACGGACACAAAGTTTCAGGACTGGACATTTTGGGAGTATCAGTCCTCTTCAGTTTGTGGCTTTTCCACATATCGCCCACAGTCCGAAGAAGTCGGAGTGGATTGGACCTTGTTAAAAGCAGGAAAATCTTTCAGACAATCAGCAGAACAGTCAGGTAGAAAAGCCAATAAGTTACAAGAAAATAGGCAGAAGTTCATAAAATAAAGTCCAACCTTAAAGAACGGCAAATACATATATATATGTATATATATATATGACTGCTGTATTATTTTACCAACTGTGAGTTCCATTTCGCTGTAACCTCCAAATATGTGGACGTAAGGTATCTTTCACATGTGAACCCTAAATTTTTTATTGGAGTATCTGGCTAACCTCACAATGTAGTCGAAAATACCTTTACTCCCTCTGGGTTCAAGGTCTGGAAAAATCGCCCCTTCATCCATCATAGTTGTTGGTATTGAGATAGTGAGTCAGTCAGCTGCCACGGCTGATGACTCATTGTTGTCAGTTTTGCGGTTATCCAGTCCATGGATATTCCTGATGACAGGCTGAACCGGCGAATGTGAAACAAGTAAACGTGGCGAAGCTGGAGTTGTATCAGTCCAATTTCCATCTTTTTATTTAGGCGATGCATGCTACTAACGACCATTGTTTATGGAACTGAAAAACAATACTGTTCAAATATACGTATCATGATTGTTCACTGGGTAGAGCAGTCAAGCAAGTAAGCAACGGCGGTAGACGCCTAAGAGGCTAGAGGAAGACGTCCGGCACATTTTCGTCGTTGGTGTCAGAAGTTCCTTAGAATTTGTCCTACAGCAAACATGATTACTAACAAAAGAATTAAAGAAAAGTTGTTTATTGAAAAAAAAACCTTTTCAGTTTCACTTGTCTATGTGTGAAAGAAGCACCATCAATTCTGATGACGCTGAGCTGCAGTATGTGAACGTTCAACATCGACACTTGCAAGTAGGTATAGATTTGGTGATCTGCCATATTATAGAAAGTGTTCCAGTGCAAATGGAATGAGTTAGAAGACAAAACTTACAATAAGGCGCTATGTGTTACCTGTCAAAGTTCTTCTGATAATAAGGTACTCACTTTTCAAGAGGCAGAGATTGTTATAGGACTAGCAGATACTGGAGATTGTTTCAAAACAATTTCAACATCTTAAATGAAAGTCAGTTACATCTATTCGTGTTTTACTCAAACCACACCTCGAATCAATTTTTGAGATGTGCATAGAGCATAACTAAGTTGTTTGAGAACCTAAGTTCACGCGTTGTGTGACCAAAACGTTGCTGGGAAAGTTCAAAAGAGAATTATTGACTTTCTTCAATGCCTCCGATGTGTGTAAACAACGTCAGCCGGTGTGACCCAACATGTCATAAATGGTGATACTGGCTGAATACTGAAGGAAGTTTGTTGAAGTGGTACACTTTTGTTGGACGGCACATTGGGGAAAAGGTGATGTGATCAGTTTAGGCAAAAAAGGTGGCCTAGCTTCAGTAACGGGGCGAATCATTCAGGATAAAACAGTTCTGTCTTCTACGATAAAAGTATTGGAAAAAGTACCTGTCAGTAGCAAACTGACAGAACCTCGGTGGATAACAGCATGTCAGAGCAACATAATGGAATTGTTGAAGGACTAGTTGATGGTGAATGGGTTTAAGGAAATTAAAAACATAACACTGAATTAAGGTGACCAGTTATTTTGTTGAACAAAAGAATACGGATGGGTACAAAGCAAAGATGTCGAATATTTACACTGGTTGATTGTGTGATCAGGAAGCACTGACGATTGTGATTCACAAGCACATGTTAAATAGGGACTGTGAAAAGGCATTGAAATAAATAAAGCTTCTCGTGACCAGGGTGTGCAGGTATCTGAGGATTTCAACCGTCCCACTGAAACATGGCTTGTGGAAGATTCCGAAGAAGCACACTATTTGACCCGGGGCATTGAAATATCTGCATGACGCTGGTTGCCAGATTACTCTTTTGTATAGCAAGTCTTTTTGTGACGTGAATCTCGTCAGGCATACACTTTTATCACATGTCAGCTGCTGGTCTTCATCCTGCTTAGACAAAATGAGTGAATTTACTAATTCTAGAGCACCATGGGACCAAAGTGTGATTTGTCCAATAAATAACCGATTTCATCCTTGAACGACTCTTGTATAATGTCGACTTTTGCTTCCACCTCTTATAAGCCAATTGTCCAGCCATGCACTGAATGGGTACGTGTAAAACTAACTATGCTCACAGAAATAATGCCAAGACAGTTTTTAACAAAATGTTCACTTTTAAAGATTCATATGGCCAAAATGAACAAACAGAGAGCTAAGATCAAGCAGAGATCCCATACGAAGATTTAATGAGTTAAAGTATGGAACAATTTATAGAACTGATATATGGAAATTAGTATAATTGATACGAAAGGGTAAATGTCAACTCACAACCCGTCGTTGTTAATTTGTAGAATTGATTCCAGTTTTGTTATGCCTGAGAAAAAAGCAAACGAACTCAATAATGAGGCAGGAACTATGAAGAAATCTAATGTACAGTTTTGTTGTAAACAGCAGAAAAGCTACCATTGTTGTAATGAAGCGAAGAGCATGGTGAGCGGGTTGTGATGATTTTCAGGCTAAGTAAAGCGGTAAAATCCGTGGTGTGTGACTACAACGGTTTGCATAACGCGAAACAGATAACTGATTTCTTATAAAAACCTGTCAGATATCCAAATACTTAGTTAACGCAACGTGAGCTTTCGTCTACACCACTGACTAAAGCCTGTGGTATGGAGTATTCACAGTAACGAAGAAAGTTGGGAAAGCCAACATCTACACAGGTCATTAGCATATCAAGTGATATCGCCGAGATTTTAAGGCGTTCATTAACTAACAAGCTTTTGTGGCTTCAACGGTTTAGAGTTTGCACTTGACGCGCAATGCTAAAATCATTATGTTGTGAAAAGTGGCTTCCGGTTATTATGGTATGAATAACCAAAACGTGAGGGCTGAACTGAGAGTTACATGAGAGGGAATGTCGCTCATACTGGATAAGAGCTTCCACAGAGAGACATGCTTTATGCTCATCCTTTACGATTGAATTTCGCTCCTGCTGAAGGTCACTAGTATGACTTTACCTGACCGGAGTTTAAAATCCAGCCAGCCTGCCAACCACACAACGACTTATTTAGGGTTCTTCAGCAGTAATCACACACTGCACAACTGACTAAGTGAAACTGGTGATTTTGGCTTGTCCAAGAATTCATCATGACGAGCTTGCCGAATGGATTCAACAAAGCAGTTCAGAGTTTCTTACAGAAGCAAAAACGAACGTGAGGTTTACTCACGAGCAAATGTGATTGAACGTTCTACCTTAGTGATTCAGGTGTACCAGATGTGGGATCAGTGAAGCATTTATCAACAACGTCATCACACGACATGTAGATTGCGGTTCAGATTCCTACCACAGGAAGCATGTACATTGCTGACAGCCACTGATCCATGAATTAAACGCGAGTCTGGTAACACTTTTTGGACGTGGTTGGCAGAAACGTCTATGGGAACACGAAATATACAGCCAATTTTAAATGCTGTTCAATTCTTAACCAGTATATACGTAGCCATATTTTACTCTACCTGTCTTTTTACACGCCTGATTGTTATTCAACTCGGTATAAGCATCTGGCAAAGGCTTCTGTTATTTCTAGTGTGTCCTTGATCCAATCAAAGGATTTGGCAAGTGTCCAGTCGACTGTTGACATAAGATTGTTTGTCACCTACCTAGTTAAATGGCAGCATAGCAGTCACTAAACAACTAAATCATATATCCGCCGTAGTCACTACGTGGAATGGAAAAACCCACTGTTAAAACCAGTCGCATCAACCGGTTGCTTCGAGTGGCCTCCTGAATTTCCTTACAAAATGCGCGCAGTTAAAGACTGTATATATATGTGCCCAAATTTTATAAGTCAGTTTAGTGTGACGCGCTTTAGACAGCAGATTCGCACAACCTTAATTTTTGGTACAATTCTGAGAGTCAAAGATTTTGCTACGACCCCACAATTAATGCAATCCGCTGTTCGAAACACTAAGTATATTACTGTATCAACAAGCTATAAATTGTTACTAATAACAATAAATTGGGCTTTTCCTAAGAAGGAAACTTCATTTATGTGGCTTTTGTGGTGCACAGGATTAGATTTGTGGGATAAACTTCGTTTGAGGTAAAAAATCTTCTGACTCTCTGTATCGTGTGACGGTCAGGTCAACAAACTCTCTATGTACCTTGGGAGTATAAGTATTCACTGATGTGATAGAATCAAATTTCTTGTTCACTCGTTCACACAATTGTTGTGATTGATAATAAAACGTGTTAAGTATGCAATAGAAGACAAAGTGCTTTCATACGTAGGCGGATAAACTGATTTAAAGTTGGACCCAGCTGAAGAGTTAGGTGTAGATTTAGAAAAATCAGAATAAAAGAGCTGATCGAAAATGAGCAACAGTTTCTCGAAGGGGAAAACTTACATGCCCTGAAATCTTTAAACGCTACAAAGTTATTGGAGGTAGAACGTGAAATATCGTTGTAGATAGACAAACAATCATGAACGCAGAAATAAGTTGAAAATCTTCTGCCAGAATTTCGTGGAATATTACCGAACAGTAAAGCCAAATGTAGAGTATATGGGCATTTACAAAACAGAGAATAAGATCACAAATGTTTGGGAAATGACATTAGACGTGCAGTGTAAATCGTGTGTTTTAGCTTCGGTAAAAGCACTGTTAGCATGAACAGCTCATGTGAGTTTGTGCCTTATCATGTTGCTTGATTATATCAGATTAGGATCTAGGAAGAAACCTATGTTCAGTTCGTGTTTGTGAACAAAAACTGCAGGCAAGTTAAAAGAGAAAAAACAAATACACTCAAACGTAGTGAGCCAAGATTAGTGTGCATTAGGTTAACTAGCCTGTTCGGCAGTGGAGGAGGATGTTTTCCAATGTTGAAAATCAAACACGATGTCATCTGCATACTTGAGCAAAAACGAACTTCTGGCAGTCGACGCGGAACTTATCTAGAAAGAAAAATTAGAGAAAACGTGTACGGTGAACAGTGTGGAAAAGTTTTAGGTAAGTAAGCGGTTCAAAAACCAATCACTTAACAACTTCATCAACGTTACTTAGAAGCCGGAAGTTTGAGAAACCGAAACGGACTCATACTATTAATGTAGTTGAAAGCATTCGTAGAATCGAGGAAATAGAAACAGATTGCTTGCCTACAGCTGATAAAATTGAGTGAACCAGACAGGATAACGCATCATCAGTAAGCTGAAGCTGACTGTCTGTAACTTCTTTGAAACAAGAAGATCGTCGAAATCTGTTGCATTTTTTCTAGCTTATTAGTAATAATTTTAAATTCCGGGTTGGTTGCGAAATTCCACTCCAAAATGAATTCATTTCAATACCGACCAACTTGAATTATTTCGGGAAAATAGTGTTGACGCAAACTTATACACACTGTCTAGTTATTAGAAAAGGGTGAATCCATTTAAACTTTGTCTATGGGTAGCCTACAGGAATCCAGTTGTGATAATTTGATTCGTAATCCGTTAATCACATAAAAATACGAAGGCACACGCAGACGCTTGAACTGCATGGGATGATAAGTACATCACAGATCACATTTGGACGATTACTTGTCATGATCTAATCTTTTTCGCAAAACAGTGGCGTGTGTATTAACAAGTGGTGCATGGCATAGCCAACAACATAACACACTCAATACCAAAACCATTTAGTTCGCACATATTCATGGCGTTTCGTTCCCTGATATTGTTGTTACACAAGAACTAAGGTACGCACTATATAAGTCACCGAGTAATGGGTTGATTTTTGTGAAAATATAAACACGCGTAAGAAAAAATATCCTGCTACTTTACCATTACTTTCTGAAAGTCACAGTTTAATTTGATTTGTTTGATGGAGGTAATCAGAGAGAAAGAACTTTCAGGCTTCGTCCGTCTTATGCTGTACTCAGTAACCTAGTGTTGCAATTAATACTCATGGGGTGCTATACGATTCAGCAGTATTGTTGGATGTTTCATTGTACGCTTAGCTGTGTTGTTAATATGAGAATTTTTGAACAAAATGAACAGAATAAGCTGACGGGAGGACGAACTAAATTTCCAAACCAAAGTTATGTGAAGTTGCTTCATGATTACTGGGAAAACCTGCACAAAGAATCACTGGAAATTTGAACAGTTTTGATTGTCATATCATTTCAGAAATAGGTTAATTCCAAACTGATAAAGACCAACACTTGATCGTAGATTTCGCTTTCAGATAAGCCGTTCAATTGGCCTACACTTAAAGCGAGCACTGGACTCGAGCCTCGTTCTTAACAGAGTTCATCACTGGTACAGCAGACTGGAAACTATATTTGAATTAGGCAGGATGACAAAACAGCAAGCATGCAAATGTTTGCTATTAGGACTGACTTATAATACAGAATGACTGCTAGAACATCGATCAGATCATTGTGGTAGTATATGTTTGATCATGAGAGCAACGTAGTGGACTATTTGTGTTGCATAATCGTGGTCCATTGGTTAAGTAAGGGTATAGTCAACTTTTAGCAAGCAACGGTATACACTTCAAGATCATGTTTTTGATCTCGTGAATATTGTCTGGACTTAACATGACAGTTATTGTGTCGCGTCTCAAGACTATTGGACAATCTAAACTCTATTCATTTAACGTTACGATTGAGCGTTTAGTTGACCTAGCGTGAACCTTCTGGCATTGTGGTCAACGTGCCACTGACGAAGTGGACCGGCCGAAAGGCATGTCTGAATGGAAGGTCTGTAATGGAACGTGCGCAGTGTACAATTTGAAACAAAGCCCTCTACCTGAGTAACCAATCAGAAGAGGGAGAATTTGCGTTTCAGTTGTAGCACGATTAATTAGGAAAACACGCTGATGGTTCGGTTACATAAGCTGATCATTTTGATTTGTTTTTCAATCTTCTTAACTCTATTTATCCGAACCTATCACTGTCTCACGAAAAGGAATCAAACGACAGTTTAGCATTCTTAGATATACTCATCACTAAGTGTGGGGATGGAAAATTACAGCGATCGATCCATCGCAAAGCAACATGGGGCGGACAATATCTACAGTTCTCCAGCTTTGCCCAGATAGCATACACGCGGTGTATGATCAAAACTCTATTTCATAGAGCCAGTCGTATTTGCACCCCTGATAAGCTGCAAAGTGAACAAGAAATGCTGGGGAACACGCTGCTGGCAAACGATTACCCTGAAAAGGTCATAGATATTCACAACAAGGCAACCAAATGCAATGGACCAGTGGGAACAGCTCAAAAGAAAGATATTTTATTTTTGCAATTCAAAGACGATCATCTGGCAAACGACATCAAACACAAACTGAAGTGTGTCCTATCCCGTACGTATACGGCTGCCCAATTACGCCTGGTTCAAACCACCAAAGGACTCGTTCTACACAATCGCGAACGCAGTCTGTCTGACCATTCTGTCTCTCACGTTGTCTATCCGTTTACTTGCAGTTGCGGTGACGTTTACATACTCATCAGTAATCTAAAATATCGCCTTGCAGGTCTATTGAGATCGGAGATTTCGACCTGTCTTGGAAATCCTAACCGCGGGGTTATCGATTGGAGTTAACAGGCAGTAACTGTGTCTCCTCTCGAGACGATCGGGCAACCTGATCATTGCTCACAAGCGAGAGTGGTTGAGCGTTCAGATTTGATGATTCGGTCGTGCCTAATGTGAGGTCAATGGCGCAGTGGTTAACACGGTTGCCTCATGATTGGAATGTCCGGAGTTCAAATCCCGGCCGTGGCAAGGATATGCACTACTGACGAGCTCTAATGAGAGCGAAACTCGAGTCTAGTGCTTCTTCTCGAAAGAGGCTGGCTGGAAAGTCTATCTGAATGCGAACGCTGCGATCAAATGTGAGTGATGGTCAACTTGAAAATAGGCAGAACAAACTGACGGTTACCTCAGCGTGTGGCGGAACACATCACAAACTGGTTAAAACAGCGCATGACACAACAAATGGAAACCGGTTAATCGGTCACTCGAAGCCCCGCATCATCGATTGCCAGACACATGATAACAGGTCACCAGGTGGTCCCGCTTAACTCTTTCAAAATATTGTTACGTCAGCAGAACCCGAAGCTACTGGCCTTTAACGAAGCCATGTTGATTAGAGCTCAGCAGCCGGCGTTATGTGCACAAAAGTGGGTGAAGCAACCTATAGGGTTGCCGTGGTGGTGATGACATAATACGTGGTGTGATTGTGTGCGTGTCCATACCCTGTGTATCTCTAACTGTCTGTCATATATAACTTGCATGTTTTACGTTTGCGACTGATGAGAGTAAACAGAATGTTAACATATCGCAACATATGTCTTCTTTCTACGCTGATAAGCAATTGTGCCCATCCGAATCAATGTGTTGCAAACAAGCCCATTTTTGTGTATCCATCCTCTGGTCGGATAAATAACATTTAAGTGAAACTGTGTAGTCACGGCGAGGTGAAAAAACAAGTAACAAGTTCAAGTGAGGTCAACCGCGTCGGAAACAGGCATGGAGACGACGTTTCTGTACAGTTACGTCGTACTTCTGGCGAAACTATAGCCGTAGCAGTTTGTTCGGTCATGATGTGGGTGATGGTCCTTGGTAATCGTGAGGTCTGAACAAGGCGTCTCTGTGCTCTCAAGGGTGATTTATTCAACCGAACTCCGATAGTCTTAACAACAGTCAAAACTCGACATCTCACCGCTTTCGAGTGACCCGGTAAATCGGTCTGTTTGACAGTACGGCGCGAGTCAAAATGTACTACAAATGCTCCAGGCTAGCTGATGCTCGTGGATAGGTTCAGCTAGCCCGCTCATCGTGCGACCTATGTAATCAGTTCCACAGGTATGGGTAAATGGGTACACACAGAAAGAGGCAAAAATCAGAAACCTCATCCTCTGACGATAGATACAAACCCAAAGTAGGTGAACAGACAAAACGAGCTTCCTTTCTATATCGTTTTTCTAGTGCAGTTGCAGTCACGCAGGCGAGCAATCCAATACTCGCAAATACTTGGTCGTGTGGCTGTATCGTATGTTTAGCCAGTGCACGCTCCCGTGTTTTGCGTACCTCCGGCGGCCTTACTGGGATGACTTTTAGCTATTCGCACATAGTGAAGCAATCCAACGGAGAAAACATAAACAAAGAAGGTTAAACCAACACGGAGTGATAACTGAGGGGTCAATGGCTAGTTTGTTTCCTACATCAGTTCTAATTTCAAAGATTGCCACAGAGGCGAGGAAACCTGATAAAACGGTGAAGATAAAGAATGTGTGCGACAGATCTCCAGAAGCAAGCAATTAACCTTCTTTAATCTCAAACTTCTGAATGGTATTTAAATACAGGTAGCTCATAAGTGAGGTAGCTGAAATTGCAGACTGACATGAATCGTGAAAGCTGGTCGCAACTAAGCCGACCGCTGGTAACTACTGACAGTCAGTTGTTTCTGAACGCACTAGGCCAGTTTTTGCCGATGGTCGAGCAATAAGGTATCGGTATACTTCAGCTATTTTAAATTACACCTATTCGTTAAGACCGTAAGCGATAGTACACTGTAAAAGTTTTGACATGTGACCTGTGGTATTAACCCTTAAATGGATGGAGTGGGTCTTCGTCCGTGCTTAGTGGCACTGACTATTCGGAATGCTCGAGACTGATTGGCGTTTGTTCATTTAACAATTGCTGCCAAAACTTCGACCTTTTTCAAGACAATCTTCATATACGCATAAATCAACTTTCAAGTACATACTTTGTAATGCAGTTTCTCTTTCAAATGTACTTGGAAACTTAGAGAAACCTGGCCAGCACTGAACAGAGTGAATGTTATCGAATGCCTTCAGAATCATCACATTATTTGTTCTATTTTCAAACAATACAGAATTTAGCTCAGGTATTTCATGGTTTTTCATTACTTAATGAAGGACGGCCCTCGTGCTGTTCTTTGGCTTGGTTACTTTGGACGGTTCATCCTGGAGTTGTGGGTGTATTTCCCGTTTGCTTTGCAATTTCTCACCAGATGATTTTCAAAACTTTCCCTTCAAACTTTTCATTCCCTGATTTCTCCGCAGCGTATGTGAAAAGGTCATACATGGATTATCGTTTGTTAAGTTCTTGGATGTCCTAGCTGGTAAATCCAATAGGGTCGGTCACGGTGAAACGCACTATGAACCTTCTCGCTGAGGATCAACAGGCCTATGATTAAGTGCGGTGTTCAGGATTTTGTTTGTAGGTAGACATCATCTACCGGTGAACTTAAATTTGTTACCTTGGTAAGTCTGCCCAATCACACGTTATCTGATATTGCTACACACAAATTCAGTCACGTTTTGATATTATTCAGTTGTACCTTGAAAGATTTCCGTTGTGTCGGACATCCAACAGTTTTGCCGTATACAGCTTAGACTGTTTATCGCATTACATTTAATCTGCATCCATGTTTTTAATTCTTTGCCCACTGTACTCCCAAAATCAATTGAACTGGTCTCTTGTGTTCCTGTAAAACTTTCTTACACACACTTCACCAATATCAATAGATATTTCTTGTCTTAGTTACCCCTGCTTTACTGAGGGTTGTCGCCTGTTGCGCATTTAGCCGTCGTCTTGCATTCGTGTGTATGGAATTGGCGCTAGCTACGACGTCCGGTTTAGTTCCATGCAATTTTGACTTCTTGGTCTATAACTTTGATTCACTCACAGAAAGGGTCATTTGATTCCAATCGTATATGAAGTCTGGAGACTGCTAAACTTACACGGTATTTCACACCGTTTATACTAGGTCACGAGTTTATTTTAAGCAGTGCGTGGATACAGAACACTGCATTGTAAAAATGATTTACTCTTCCGTTGTCTTGAGCTACAGCCTTCTGTGGTATGAACTTGAAACTTATATGCATTGGTAGAATCAAAATAAATTGTTTTTTGCGTCTGTTTTTCTATATTGTAGCACCTCTTGTCAAAAACTACCGTTTTTCGTTATTTCGTATACAATTTATAATGGAATGAGCGTAGTGAGTGAATGCAAATGGTAACATACAGTGAAGTTAAACAAAACAGAACTGGAGCTCGTGCTACGAAAACGGGAAACCTTATAGTTGGCAAAATAACGACAGAAGAAGGAGATTTCGGAAAATCAGTGTGTAACGCAAAAGGAACGATGCTTATGTCAAATTATTTTGAAAAATCGGGATCAATAAACAAACAGCCGGATCCAATTTTACACGACCATAAGGGAAGAGAATTTACGAGGCTGAAAATTATTGGTTCTCCCTTTGACTTGAGTTGACCTGCTTTGAACGGATTACTTATCTTCGTTAACCACCTTTACTCACTATCGAAAACTAATAACTATATGTAGTTCTTTATAAATTTAGTCACTATGAGATCTTCTCTGGAACACAGAGTTCCCAATCGTCCTCCATCTAAAACCAGTCCGTCATTTAATACATTGATTGGGCTTGATTTATCTTTCGTGACACGCAGTCAACAAGTGAATTTTGCGCCGTGGCTAGTGTGGCTATCTCGTGTTTGTATTCTCAGTGTGTTTCAGACGGTTGAACTACGACACGATACAATCCAAAAACCGTTTCTTAACCCCACTCCGGATTCCAGGTGAATGGTTGCTAGTTTACCAGCAAGCAAAATGTTTTGGGTTTTTCAGCCTATGGGGAAAGGAATTGTCTGAACTAAGGAAATTGGTTCACATTTCCTTCTGTGATCGAAATGACAATGGATCTTTGACTACCATTACCCGTAGGTCGTGGATTCAATCTCCCGGATTGTGTGAACTTGGTTGATGTGGTTGTTGGCCACTAGTCTCTGAGAATACCTTCATGAACGAAAGGAACAGCTTATCAAGTTTCGTTGATTCTTTCTTATAGAACTGGATTCTTACGAAATGTTAATCTAAGATTTTTATATTCTGAACTGTTAAAATGTATAACTTTCGGTTACACATAGTATGTCAACTGAGAATTTAACAACTAGACAGTCATCAAGCTAAACAAAAGTACTGCTAAGAACTTCTGAATAAATGCAGTATATCAATTTGTATAAACAAGTGAAGGCCAGCAATAGAAAGATTGGTTAGCGCGTATGTCCCGGTATATGGATATATTTCACTATTTAGTTTGAGTGAACCGGCAACATGCGATGGTTGATAAGACACCCACTCCTAGTTCGGAGTGTCAGGTGGCTTAGATTGAACTTCGTTTCTTTAAACTGACAAATGTATGTATGGGTTTAACTGCACAACACTACCTTTTGCGTCCTATACCAAAATGAAAGAACTTCCTAAGTTGCCAGAGTCTTCCTTCCTTCTAAATTGGTCAATGTAAGTGCGAAGCGAATCGATGACGGGACAGGGCTTAGTTGCATGAAATTTATCTCGTACCCAGACTATCAGCAGTGAGGCCTCGGTACGGCAGTGATGGCGAGCTGATGACTCATGTCCGGTGTTCTTCAGTAAACTCTTAGATACTCTGTGCCCTCAGGTACAAAACTGTTCTATCCTGCATCTAGCCAAATAGTATAGCTCTCAATTGAACAGTATAGAGTTTCTCATGTTTATGCTGATTAGTCACAATGAAGATAGAGTTCTTTCGTCCGTTACTTGTCCTGTATCATTTTCATGCTTACGTACCACGTTCGTTGTAACGTCCACAGTGATGCCATACTGAATGTTACACTGTGGATCTTAGAAGTTTTAAATTACGGATACGAAATCAGTCTGTTTACTACTAAGCCACTGAACTGATAGTTTATCCGACTCAGCCTGGTCATTACGCCATGTAGTTGACTTTGAGTTGCCGCATGTATCTCATGTATAAGATAGTCATTCAAATCAAACTCATCTTGTTACAACAAAACCTCGGGAAGATTAACTTAAGAGTTAACGATTCAAGTCTAAGAGTCGCCATCAAAGTTTGATGTTGAGAGTGATCGTTGATAAATGAGTGAGTGTACAAAGTGGGGGCCGGTTGTTAACCATGTTTTAGTCAGACAAAGTTTGGCTGAAGTTACATTTGTCCAGTTGGAACTATTGGAATAAGCTTAATATTATGAAACAAGCAAGATTTTGTGATATTTTTTGAGAAATTCAGCATGAAAGGAAAACGGTGATTTACATGGTATTAGCCAACATCCCTACTGTGACGCAAAATGTTCATTATGTGTACCGTGAGGAATAAAAGTTTCCATGAGAACAATTAGACAGCGGCAACGATTGGACGATACAGTGGGCAGTGGCGTAAACCCAGCGTAAACCCAGAGGGACAACTTAAAACAATCTTTAGTCGCGAGACTTTGGTGATCGTATCCTTTATCTACAATGGTCACGTTTGAAGTGCTTGATAGATAGTGGTCTACGGGTCCGCTATAAATATGGAGAGTCCATCATACAATGTAATGGACAGGCTGGCCCATTTGTTTTCCTCAGACGGTTCGCACAACAATTCACGGAAGGCGTTGTGAAACACTGAGAGACTATCACTGCCAGACATCGACGCATATGTGTTGTTGTAAGAGACCTAAATGGGATTTGCCGGCCGATTATTTGAACCAAGACGAAGCCAAAACTTTCCATGTTTTAGTTGTCTCTGGTCTGCCAAATCTGTTTTATTAATCATCGGGGATATACATGTGTTCATTATGGCCGCTAACGTATCGCACAAGAAAACAAGTAATAACCGGACCCCGAATTGTGCACCTTTAGAGATTAGATAAATAACAGGGTTTCCTACGTGCTATGGTAATGCAGCCAGGTGATACAACCACCCAATTGATCAAAATTTCCGTGTAACCGGAATAACAGATTTGACGGACTACAGGTTTCTGGCACTTACTTTTTAAGACTCCGTAGTCATAGGGGCGCTAAATCAGTGAATGAACAGCATATGCGTTCAATGTGTTCTTCCTGAGACCATATGGCATCGGATAGGATAATAATGAAGAAACAGAGAAGCTTATCTGAAGCGTTTAGCACATGTTTACGAAGCAAAAGTAACCACATAAAAAAGGACAATTTGTCTGTGGTTCTGCTCCAAGTAAGTGGAGGAGGAATATGGGCTATGAATGAAAAGCTCAGAAAGGTACAGGGTGATAAATAAAAGTGAACATAAACAGAAGTCATCAGATTTAACCATATGTGTAAAATGAAGATGGAGGTGTTCAGACAAATATGCAACAAAACAAGCGAGGTTAAATGTAGTGTACATTGATAAATTAGGCGTGTTATTGCTTGCCAGTTGAAGCGAAGAACGAGTACAGATTACACATTTCCCTGCTTGTAAGTACCTCCTCGCACATAAAATTACGATTCATAAGATAGTGCTTCTTTCAAGCATTTTCTCCACTTTATATTTTGGACTTGTAGGCTTTATATTTGTAGACAGTTTTTAGACCTGCAGTAACCGCATACTTATATAGTGATGCTATGGTTATACTCTCAGCACTAATAAATGCATCGGCATTCTAACGATAATGGATAAAATCGTGAACAAACGAGCAGTTGGGCAAGTCTCTTTATGATGTTGCCTTGTCAGACCAGGTATAGCACCGTGACTAATGTGAGATTAGACAGTGCACGGAAAAAAATAGATGGAATGCACGGATCACAAAGTGAAACCTGAAACGTATGCTGCATAACCACAGCTCCCTAACACAGGAAAACATCTGTTTGATAATCCCACCGTGTGGTTCAACTGGAGTAACGAGATTTCCAAGGACAGATTAATGTTGAGATAAGTACACACACACATGAAGGTAAAGTTTACATTCATTGTGATAATCTTAGTAATATCTGACTTATTTCGTACAAGTTTTATAAAATTGGCAGTCCTGATGAAATGACTCGAAAGGTTATAATCATCACTATAAAAAAGAGGAATACCTCAATGGCGCACACTGAAGCCTAACCATTAAAAAACAGTTGGCAGAATAATTAACTTTACCTAGAAAACCATGAAACAGAGTTGACCCAGTTGACACGAACAGCCTATGTCTAACTTCAACCAATTACTTCTGCTGTGTCTACATCTTGTAATCAAACAACTGAGGTATAGATCGAATTACGGCATCATCAACTAGACAGCTTCCTTACGGTTGCCCCTACTCAGCGCTACTGACTGCACTTATTTGGCGGACATCTCAGACAAAATGAAATCACGCAACTCAGCCCAACCAGTTTCCATCTCATCTAACTTTTCAAACCACCCTTATCTTAAGTCATGAGGACCTCAGCCCATAAGACAAGCTCAAGTTAAAGTGACTACTGCTGTATGATAGATCATTTGTCCTTCCACCAAGTTAAACTAGTAAGCCGCAGCATTGGCAACGACTATTTGGTGAGAGAAAAATTAACCAGCATCTCTAATTCACAGCTCAACCATCTCTGTCCGCCCGTGCTAAACAAGTAGACAAATGAGTTCACCCAACATCCACTAATAAACATCCGTCTCCCAGTCTCACGTTTGCTTCTCAGTTGGCACCACATGAGGTAGGCACACAAAGGCAAAAACTAATGGTCAACTAAATGAAGAGCACTCATGTTTTCTACACTGAATGGCCAGACGTCCCAGTCATAAAGTGAAGGTTATTATATTCGCCCTGTATAAGTCACACCGGGGCCTTGAGAAGATGCTTTTAAGTCGCCGGAGACATCCCAGATTAGCGAATGCTACCGCGGACCTTCAGAAGCCAGCTTCCATTACATTTCATGTAAATTTGGCGTTGCTGATACAAATTCTTATGCATAAAAACCAACCATATATCTTCATTATCTAACGTCAAACCTAAACGATCACCTCACTTTCGTACAGGCGCCTTGCAAACCTAGTCTAAAAGCGTAACTTGAGATACTAGAGAGATCAAGAAGTAGCTTCTAAGACGGTGCGAACTGCCTGATAACTGTCCATTGCGGTAGTGACAGTCAAAATCACTCGGCTTCCTACCCATTAGAAAGTTTACATCGTCACTTTATGAATGCTTCTAGCAGTCATTCATCATTTTGTATTTGACAAAAATAAGCAAAAACGGTTAGAGTGGATGGTCTAAATGTGCATTACTGTTGGTACTGAAATTGTTAGGTAGTTCACCCCAAATCCCAAAATGTCCGGCAGTATGGGAATGAAGTGTCAACAAAACAATCACCAATATGCCTGTGTCTAAGCAACTTTAATTAGAGAAGACCGATCTACGAAATCGAACGCGGTCTTATAGTGCAGAACAAAAGTAACCGTCGACCGTCGGTATATACGGCTTTACTCGGTAACTTGGCGAAGAGTGGAAAGCTGACCAGTACGTCCTCATCTAGAACGACGCCTTACCTGCCTTCCCAAAATTTTGGCCTGGATGGCTGAAATATGTTACAGAAGTACAATGGATTCCATAATTCTAGTAATGACTGGAACCAAGCTAATTCTTCATGGTTTTTGCAGGAGCCCCTGCATCTTTTATTAGTAATTATGGGAACTACAATCCAGCGACCATAGAACAGGGGTATTCTCCGTGGTCCAGATAAATTACAGCGACCAAGTCAACGTTTTTATTGACAGCCGACAAACTTTTTGAGGAATGCCGGTACGAGGCTGTCGGAGTCAGCGGCTCTATTTTTGAGGGGTAAAATGTAGCTGTGGGCTCCCACTTGGGTTGATGGTCCGAAATCTTTCGTCCTGCTACTGCACTGTAAGTTTGTTAGGCCAACATAAACGGCAGGAGGTCATCTGAACTGATACTCAAAATGTTATCTCTGGTCTTTTGAAACTGAACGCAGCGAGGACGAGTGTGCCACCTCCCTCGTTGTAAGTTTTATTAATAGACGGATGCCTTAAGCCTACGTTGCGTTTAAGCCTAAAGTATTGATCTCTAAATCAAACTCAGTTTCCATTTCCTTATTTTTTTCATTTAGTCAGCCGTTGCAATCGCAGTTTGGGTTACACATGAGCTACCTGAGGAGATAAACATGTATTATTCGTCATTAGGAATACTATGGCTGACGTCCAAAGATGCTGAACTGGAAGAATATCAAGATACGTTTCGTAGTACCTACCTCACATATAGACTGTGTCCAGTCACTCATACCTCATCAACGATCCTGCCGGTTCTTCGGCAGTCAATCTTTGAGGTCAACAAAGTCGTTTTGCAGCAATGATAAGAACGAACAACCAACATGCGAGTGCTTGGTCTGAATCTGAGTGAGTGTTTTAATTAGAACGACATTCTTGGTTGGCGCCAAGGTAACTTTAACTAACTGCCATTTTGTCTATCCCAGTTGAGCTCCGGTTTAGAGGACGCTAAAGAAACCATTAGAGCGCATGACGTATAAAACTAGTAATGAATAAAAACAGTCTGTGCTTGGCGTATAAGTGAAATAACTGTCTGTCGCTATTTCATTGGCATGAAGTCATCCCAAACTCGTCGCGATCTTGTCTCACAAAGACGGCTGTCTCGTACGTCCAAATTTCCGAATTAAATGATCATACCGACTCAAGAAAGACAGCTACATCTGAATGAACAAGGTGATTACCAACAATATCATCGAGGTCAGTTTGATCAAGTACAGACAAAGTGAAAAGACTTCTAAAATGTTGGTCTAAACAGAACCTTTCAAGTGTACAACACAGTCGACTGTTAAGGAGAATACAATGGAACAACGTGGCTTCGGTCATTGAGCTGAGGACCATTCCTGCATCAGCCTGACCAGTAATGATGGCCGTGGAGTCCTAAAAAGCGCACAGCCAGTGACAAGTAGGAAACCAGCGTGATATCATTTGAATAAGTTGATTACTCTCTTGGATTTTAGTCTCTGAAGCGCAGCAGATGTCAACAACCAATATGTCTAATTTCTGAGAAAGAATGGCTTGTTGATCTAGATTGTTAGGGGTTTCGTGGCTGAGTGATAAGAGGTAGAACGTACCCGGATAACGTTAGTGTGATTAAATGAATTTGTCGTCAGACGTGCAGAGTAAATAGTAGAAAGAAGTGCATCATTCTGCTTGAAAATTTGTGTTTAAACTTAATCTACATGACCATGTCCAAATCCGAACTAACGGATTAGTTGCCGTCAAATTCATGAATAACATTATCAGATTTATCGTACTACCAACAGAAACCTTCTAACTTCTTAACGTGTAGAATGCGAACGATAGTATATTCAAACATTCCGTATTCAAACAGTAAATTATCTAGCATATATTGTTCTTTTGTTGTGTCTTATGAGTTTTCTGGCTGCATTAAAGTTGATTTATCGTTTTTAGAC
Source organism: Paragonimus westermani (assembly GCA_008508345.1). Classification (NCBI taxonomy): domain Eukaryota; kingdom Metazoa; phylum Platyhelminthes; class Trematoda; order Plagiorchiida; family Troglotrematidae; genus Paragonimus; species Paragonimus westermani. The sequence goes on along the minus strand of QNGE01000097.1, from coordinate 297,833 downwards.
AGGCAATTGAATATATCTGTTCCGTCTGTTTTCTTACACATGCAGTTCGAGGTGGCCTTCCAGATATTGAGTAGAAATCATTTAATTTAGTTGTTGCAATAGTGAAGTCCAAAAGTTTTCTACCCGAAATGGGAACCTAAGAAGCTCCATTTTAAGTGTCAATTAAGTTAAGTAATCACGGTTTGCTACCAGTAGAATGACGTACATTCCATCTTAGCAAAATTTTCAAAATCGATTTCAGCTAGTGTTAAATCTAGAAAATTTTCTTGAATAGGTTGCACATACCTAATCTTGGCATTACTGTCCTATGGTCAGTTTGAATACCAGCAATTTTTCCTTTAAAAATGTAAACCTGAATGACGTTTCGTTCTTACTCGTCCGTTATATCCACAGAATTAGTTTCAACTTAAAAAAGTTTTGTATGCTTACAATAAATGAAGTACAGCTTTTCTAATCTACGGTCAGTATTCAGGTCTGTGAACCTGTGTGACAGAAGTGACAGGAGAAATAGCTACAGGCAGTCAAACTGGAGGTCAGTTGCTAATGGACAGAATTATAAGCGTCTCAGTATTTTTATCCACACTCATTAGCCAACATGTAAGCTGAACATAATGGAGTCAGTTAAGGGATATTGGATTCATTCGGACCCCCTAAATACATCGGCAATCTCGAGTGTTAAATAAAAGTTGAACAGTGAAACACAGAGACAAAAACAATATTTATAACAATCGCACCCACTGAGATAGACTACCAGGTTGGCGTTTGTTTTACTAATTTCCGCTTCCGGGAGCAAAAGATGGTGTCTTAGGGCATAGGGTTATTGTCTCAGCAAATGCTAAATTAATGCCGTCTGCACTCTTTTTGTACCAATCCACATATGTTGTTGTTAAGAAAAGCTTCCTATGTGAAAAACCTCGATGCTAATCAGAAACGCTGTCAAACCATTCTAATTTATCAAAAAGCAATTAAACGAAATCACCCACTGCGAATCATGTAAGATGAAAGACAATCCAGCCAAGAGACGACACTAAAAAATGTGGTGTTTTCAATGTATACCGTAAAGTACTAATCAACCGTAAATGTTATCGTTTTTCATATGGATTAAACAACCAATTGCACCTGTCGTATCCAAGCAGACTTTCCAGTCGACCCCTTGTACGTGATGTTTAGTCTATATGAACAGGTAAGTCTTTCACGTTGTAACATTGATTCTAGATGTTGCGAAGATTTGGCGTTAAACCGGACAGTCTGGAGAAATACGATTCGGGCGGGCGTCCGAGCGTTCAACGAGCAACTATTGCGTGGTCGCGAGCGGAAGCGTGCGGTACGCAAAGGAACCATCGGTGCCATAGGTCGCGGTGACGTGACTATATGGCGTTGCGATGTGTNTAGCCAATCAAGTCGTTAACCAGCATTGGCCGGCTGGACACAAAGGCCCCACTGACACACCTCCCGGTCTTATTCCTTCGGGTTTACACTAGATATGTGGTGTGTTGGTGGAACTGCTATTGTTGCAGCGCAAGCCAATTGCAGTGATGGCTAAGCGCAGGCGTCGTTTGGCTTCGGTCACTGTGACAGGCTAATCCGAATCGGATGCCGCCAACCATATGAACAAAACACAAAACGTATTATTCATCAGTAATCAAGTTATCACCGAACGAGTTGTCGATTTATGTGATTTCAACGTATAGAGAGGTTCTAGTCTTGCAGTCTTTGGTTGGAATAAACAAAACTATTACTCTGTCTTCTCTCAAGGTGATCGGACCATCGGAACACTATCCACGAGTTAACGTGGCTAAGCGTCCATACATACTGTTTCAGTCGTACCTAATGTGAGGCCAATGACCCAGTTGTTAACATGGCTTCCTCTTGAAGGTGTGGCCGAAGTTCGGATTCCGACCGTGGCAAGGATACGCGCTACTGAAGAGCCTTAATAAGAACGAAACTCAAGTCTACTGTTTTTTTTTTCAGAAAGAGACTAATCAAAAAGCAACTGAGAATGCGACGAATGTGATCAATCGTGAATGAATTCCGAACTACAAAATAAACTTCCAACCTCCGAAATCTTTGGATTATTATTTTGTGCAGTTGAATGGTTGAATGTATTTGCAAAACTCAGCCTACACAATCCCATTAGTGCTCTCTATAAATAGTTTCATAGTATTATCCTCAAGCAGTGATATGTTTTGCACTGGAAGTACTGAGTTTTATTATCACTTCAACACTGGATTTTCACATTCCTAAAGAACATCTCCGTAGTTCTTAGTAGTGTAGCTGGCATGTGCTTAGTTTTTAAAATTTGCCAAAGTTACCTGATCGGTTTAATTGTTGTTACTACTGATCAGCTGTATGTACCCGATGAACAACCCCCTTGTCGTTCGCTACTTTAAAGAACCCACCAGATAGTTGCGCTTTCAACAATTTTTGTACATTTTCTAGCCTGGAAATTACGCTTGGGTGATACCTCAAGACATAGGGCACGATATTCGCTAATAGTTTTGACGTTAGGTTTCTCGACGCTCGGCCAAAACAAAACAGTTACAGTCGGAACTGATCATCAGTTTAACCCAGCAGGTGTTTTCAGCTGTTAGGCTCTAGAAGAACAATCGGCACGGTAAAGCTGGAATGTCGGTTTTGTGTGTTAGCATGCAGGCCAGCAAGCTGTCGGTCGGAAAAACATCTGCAAATGCTTCTTGTTGACGTTGTTGTTGCTGCTGTTGTGATGGTGGTGATCATGATGGCAATCACTTTTGTAAACGAAATGGCGTAGTCCTTCAGTAGCATGCTTCACACATACTAAGCATTCCATCGATGTTGATTAGTTACACATGGCTGTTAGTTTACTGTAAATATTATACCATGTTACATGGCCGGCCATTCATTCTAAGCTTGACCAACATATATTGTAGAATGTCGGTCTTTTGTGTTGAAACCCGAAAAAACACGCACTAAGTTGCACACCATTGTTCGAAGTCTGCTTATTCCGATCGTTTGATAGCAAGTTAGGTCGACGCAAACCAAGGAGCTTTCACAATGAGCTGCACACTTGGCATTTAGATATACCCGTCAATATAATGAGGCTGAATGATAGAAACAACCAAACTGAAGAACGTGCAACCAATCAACGCTAACCAGCAGAATGAAAGCCAGTAAATCGCAGTAATCTAAAAGAACGAGCTACCGCTAATTAAAGTTTTGTTTGTAAAAGACGTGTGAATGAAACGGTCTGTTTTAATATGTCCTAATCAGAAGAACGAATTAACAGAATAGAAGTCGTGGTGTAGACCACCGTATCGGCTAATCAGAAACAGACATCGATATAATCCCACAGCATCCACTACTACAGAGGGGTATTATTTTTTGGATAAAGTGAGTTTTTCAGCGTCAGGGTTATTATTTTCCTGAATTTATTGCGAGTACTCGTCGCCGGAATCCAAACGAAACAATGAAATGTGTAATGGCTGCCAGTGTTCAAAACGAGACCTTACGCCAGTCTCCCAGTAAACAGGATATAAGTCTCAGTGCATTAATACCGCTGAAAATGTGTGTAGCACTCCGCATAAAGTGATTTACACCGTATATATAATGCATCCCCCTAAACACTAGAGCCTATTCGCTGCGAATTCTATTTCGTGGAATACTTCCCCCGGGGTCACCACTGCCCCTCACATATGGGATATTTAGAGATAGCGACTTGAATACACATACGTTTGCAACGGGTCACCCCTCCCACTCACCACGGATCAAGCGGTTGAGTATAAAATATAGCAATGTATGGTTAAAATGCTATGTAGTAAGTATGTATCGTTCACTTTTGTCAAAACTATACGATTACAACTCTTGATGAACTCTACAAAAACCTGTAGCTCATAACTCCTCACACTGAAGATTTTTACTCAGCTGGACCAAATACTGATTGTTGTTCAGTCACGATAATTTGGACTTCCAACATGTCAAGTTCGAGTAACGAAACGATCTAAAACCTTTGTTCAGTCTGACTAGTTAGACCAGCTTTTCGACCTTGCGCTCTTTCAGTTCATTAGACTGGCAACAGCACTCTTGCAGCGAAATAGCTGACCGTCTCAAAACAAACGAGTCCGCTTCCACAGTTAGGGATCCATAGAACCTGCGGGCCTTTATAAGCAGATAACTTACCACACGTGCGAACGGTTTCTCGGCAGTCTGTTTGCCTAAATTTGCATATCAACACCCGAGCTAATTTGTGATTATTGTACTTCGGATGCTGATTTCAACGCGACTGGATGGTCTTTTATCTGCTTGGTTGTCTGGTCTGTCTGGTGCATGTGTGATTGCTTCAGGCGCAGTGCAAAGGCTTGATTAATATAGCTCACCAGATCGATCATACTGACGATTCGATTCGGCTAACTATTGGCTATTCGGAATCGCAATGGGTAATTAACAATATGCTTATGATTATTTCATATATATATGTGTGTGTGTAACCACACGTCGAAAACGAGATAACCGACCTGACTACACGATGTTTAGTCTTGTGATCATCATGTACTCACTTGTGGAACAAGTGTTCGTATGCTTCAAAAGTGAATGACAGACAAGTTTATTTTGAAATAATCCGTTTGTATCCAACCGGAACTGTTTGTGAGTACTATGCAGATTGTGAGTCATTCTATTAAAAACCAAGACATCAATCTCATCAGCACTTTCACCACAGCTCCTTGAACGAAGTTTAATAGCAGCACCGGACGGGGATGATTCCTACTGGTTTGTTCTGAGGAACAGATTGCTATGATTTGGTTCTCTTTCAGAAACGTGTGCGAAACAATTAATTGCTTGAGAATAACCCTCCACTTATAAAAGGCCAAACCTTTCAGTTAGTGAATATCGCATATCTGACCAGTTCTCTGATATGCAGACATCTTTTTCAGACCACGCAGTCGATAAATAAACCGAATTTGGATGGAATAGAGTGATTTCCTACAGGTGTAATACAAGGATAATTTTTGGTTACCAGAAAAACTTGATTGGTAGTAAACCGTTATATTTTAAAATATGTGCGCAGAACATTCGCAAACACAGTGTAGTGGAACCTCTTTGCAGCCTCTACAGTTTGAGACCCTGAAACAGGTCACTTCAGGGCAATCGGCATTTATAAAATATGTAAGAAATGTCTTTAAAAAAGGCGAAGGACTATCAAAATTAGCTGCACACTGTGTGTACGCCATCATTAGCCGTTAGACACGATTTGAACGTTGGCTACGAACGATCGTATCTGAGAACATAATTGTCACGCTTAGGACGTGTCCAATATGAGGGTGATTGGTCGATGGTCAACACACAGATGATTGGACAGTAGTTTACCTCCAGTCTAGACAAAGACGTTTACCTGGCTACGACTTTTGTGGCTAGGATTGTTACGAGGTCTAAAATGCGTTTCTGATGCTTACGCAATCACTTCTGACAGTAGCTCAGCGGTCGAATAAATTTTTAGGTTAAATGACGTTGATGATGGTCGTCTTAATAATGAGCTGTGATTACACTAACGAGGTTGTGGATGCGAAGCAACTGGTAAATACTGGCAGTCTTTATGGAGCACAGCGATATAATAGTCAACTCTAGTGGTGGGGCCAAGGCGGTTGCTACCGGAGGGCGACCGTTTGTTAAGGCAATTTTATTGTTCCGGTGTGTTACTACAATACAATTTTTGCCAAATCTATGTTGTTGAGGTGTTTACGTTTTTTCACACACTTTTCGATACAGAGGTTTAACAACTGTTAGCAAGCTCATTACGTACACTTTGTTATTGTAGCTTGTAACAGCTGTATCGACACTTTACAGTTGTTTGCCCCAGTGCACTGAAACTTTTCTACACCGTGATTATGATTGAGTTGTGATAAACACAGTGTGTCTTCTCCGCGGCAGTGTTAACACGCTTTTAGTCAGTACAGTCATTGCATTCCCCCCGTCCTCATCTCAACCTAGGAGTGAGGTCCACCACGTGTTCTGTGCTAGGTTAATAGTTTGGATAGCTATGTTTTGTACCGTACAATGAAAGAATGCCTTTTCATGACTAACTACCCTGTCCATCCTCGTACAAAATACTTGCCCCTTCCAACAAGATGAATATATTTTTCTTATTAGACTCGTCTAAAACGGATTGTGATGTGAAAAGCTCTGTTTTTGTATTACTACGTTGAACCAGAATTCCTGAAACTAACCCTGCCTCTTACTTCTGTGCCAACCTCTCTTGTCGAAGAGAACATGGAGGAGGAAGTTGTGGAGTACGAGTTTACCGCATTGCACAACACCAATTCCACACTAAAGTGTCATATTCGTGTGTCAGCAAATATCCCGAGAAGTGATTTATTAGCACGAGTGTTTTCAAAATCACGCAAACGTGATTGACATTACTGAATGGAAAGAAATGGTGAGGGCGACAATCTTTTATTCCGGTGGATTTTTCTGGCACAAGTCGAAGAAGATGGTCAATGTTCACTACGTTTCAAGCTCGACATCGCGTTGTGCCGATTGTTAAAAACCACTCAAAATGGTAGTTAAAGGTCAAGTACTTTTAGACTAAGCAATAACAGAAAGCTAAGCACCCCAGTTCAAAGATTTCAGGAGCAGTTTTTCATTTGCAAGTTACCAGCCACTCGTTTCTTGAAATATGTATGTTGCTACTTTGATTAAGCAGCAGATACTTAGTAAGCGCTAATAAGGAACTGACCACCGAACGAATCTGTCCGATCACATTGAATGGTGGTTTTGGTCTTGATAACAATTAGGAGTGTTTAGTCAGTATCATCCTTCAATGTTTAACCGTACGACCTTGAACAATCGGACAAAGAAGATGAGGGACGATAGCAGTTTCTAATTCAGCTTGTTCGCAAATACGTTTTCACTGATTATAGGCTTCCAATTCATCTATCGTTTTGGTCGCTCCTTCACGTCCAAAATAAAGTTGCTCCTAAATTGATCGCTAGAACCTTCGGATTTTATACTTACTGTCGACCACAGTCAAAAAATTTCACATCGTAAACATTCTGACCACTTCATTGCTGATATGAATCAACAGATGGTAGAACGCAAGTGTTTATCTCATGCAACCCAATCAAGCAAACGAGGACGGAAAGAGGTTATCCACCTATAACAATTATTACTCGACCATTCGACATCACCCCTTATTCATATCAGCTTAGTTCACCTTTCCGCAACTGACTAAACAAGCAAGGTAATTAACAAAGCTAGTGTGTAGTCCTTGATAGCCCAGAGGTTGTGTTTGCACAAATGCGTCAACACACATTGAAAGTAGGGTAAACAACTATGGTAGATTGTGCACTTTCCTGTTCCCGCAATGCTTGCGTCACATTGAAACAATTACGCACACGATTTTCACTTTGAAGTTTATTGTGCATAGCTTCGAGCAGGTGGTACAACAACAAAATAGCAGACTGAGACAAAAACACGCTAATTGCGTCGTTAATTTTTTTTATACTCTTGCACATTGTTAAGGATATTTTGTTCACTACGGCCATATCGTCGAAGCCTAAAGGTCAATGCAATGACCGATCAGCCTGAGAATGGTAAATAGCCAACGGTTATGTAGGCATGTTAAGAGCGATACGCATCTAATTTGACCTCTGGTCCTTCTCAGGTATGTAGCCTGCTCCATGCGGCCCGGGAACTGAAATTCACTCATCTACGTGTTTGGTCAAGCGTTCGGTAGTTTCGTTTTCTGATTAAATATTTTTCGTAGATATTCTATACATCAAAATGTCGAGAGCGGAACGTTTTCCAGAAAGATAAACTAGGTGGGACGGAAGCTCAGCATTTCCTGACGAAAACAATTAACTGTATTACGAGCAAATTTTGATGACAACTGTGTGCCTAAAAATAAATACTTTTCAGGAATGAGTTTCGTTCTTTTTGGATTTTACTGTTTAGACACACCAACAGATATGCATAAAATCCGTCTAACAAAAATCCTACGGAATAACTTGGTAGGTTTAACTACTAATGTGTCAGGCGATTTTTTATATCATTCTTTAATTCTTTCGTTGGAAATGAATAACTAATCGATCTTGATCATATGCATAGTCGTATCACTATACTTTCTTATAACAAGGCAGGTCGATTAGTTTATTTCGAAGGGAGGTTTACGTAAGAGTACTCGTTCCAAACCCCACTTGGCCGTACTTGGCAAAGTTACCGTATGTACACACAGCGCTTATTTACAAAACCCTAATTGACAGGCAGGTTACGTGAGTAAAACAGAAATCGGACGGATACTCATCAAGCAATACTGTCAAGGTTCCAGGTACACACAATTAAGTGTTTCTCAGATAATCGAAAGCGTCTTCAAAAGACGGCAGAACACGACTAAAATTGGCGGGAGTTCAAATGAGGAACAGAAGTTGCTTCCGATTTGAATGTTAGATAGCGCTTTGGAAATCACAATTTCGGAGATATCTTTTGTTATCGCCAAAACCTTTATTTCACAATCCTTACGCTTCCGCTGCCATTGTTAAACATATCGGCAAACTCAGCGATGTAACCACTGGTGTTAAATCAAAACGATTGCAGGAGTCCTTAAACACAGTACATTTTAAGACCGTGAACCACCTTCACAAATCATTGCTTGGTAAGTAGCGCATAAAAAACTGCCAAGTAGTAGAACTTTGTGTCTGCCATAGTCAAAATCTGCAAGACTTCCACTAAGTGTGAGGTCTATTCAAGCGTTTTGTGCACGACAAACTTGACAACAGTGGGTAGAACGCTTAGCTTTGTCCTCAGGCTTCATGTTAGTTTATCTATTAGAAAAATTGAAAACGACCCAATCTGAGCTGTATTGTAACAGCAGAGCACTCACAGGGTGTCCATTTATTTGTCCGAGAAATTGGCTCGTTTAGACAATACAGGATGAATGTGTTGAGCCGATTATTGGAATGCAACTTTGGTGGTTACATAGAATTGTTCATCATTTTCAGCGCATTTTGGCTGGCTTTGTAGAGAACCGTTCCAGTTGTCAGCACATGTAACGCGAGTTTTGTTCTCCCTTCTTAACTGAGTGTTGAGCTCAATGAGAAAGTCGCAGCTATTCGTCGTAGTTGAACCAACTGGATTAAAGTTCCAGCTAACACACGATGTAAGCTTAACTATAGCCTCATGAACGTACCAGTTGCAGATATCTCATTCCAGGTGGTTGTGTGCGCCAATACAAATGCGTTTCCATCTATTTTCAAATAACTCTGGGTACTTTAAATACGTAGCTCTCTCCGTGAGCACGATTTCATAGCGACGCATACCCCAGTAATTATTTTAAAAAATACACTCGTCTGGGATCTTGCGCCAATCGTAATTTGCTGCGTGGGAATGACTATCTACATTTTAAGTCATGCTGACAGGCAGCCACTGTAGTTGGCGTCGTTTCTGTTTAGTGAATGTGAAGTGGAAATATGCAAGCTACTGATTTGAATTAAGATTATGGTCGAATAAGTTGCACAATCCTGAGGTAAACTATGCTCTAATAACTAGTGAACGTGTGATTTATTTGGGACCAAATGTCATTCGGAAAAAAACAGGATAGTGTTTATCAAATTAATTGCGGCAGAAATTAACCTCCACTCATAGCACACTTCCGGAAACCTCCACTAATATACAAGGTGGTGAAGTCCGAAATTTTCACCCACTGCAACCTCTGTCCTCTTGAGAAACCTATTATAAATGAAGTCAGCAAGTCTTAAAAATTCATCCTAGGTGAATGCTACGCCTGTGGCCAATGCAAGTCGATTACCAGAAGAAAACATTGCAGTGCACGTCTGTTTGTACTTATTCGCAAATAATTCTGTGACTTCGGACAATCAATTCATCTCCTTTCCTGAGGTGAACCCTCGCTGAAACAGCATTTTCTCAGGTTCTACTGTAGTTCAAGGCATTTAGTTTGCCATCGAGTACCTAGCCGTACTAGAACAAAATACAAGGTGGTAAAATATGTGCTATTCATTTGGCGTGCCACAACCAATTCATCTAATGGGTTATCTTAAGTTGATTTAACATTCGTGCTCAGCAATGCAGAGGAAATCACGTGTGCTATTGTGGAGTTTCGCAGACATCCCAATCTATGTACACAGATTGACTCAACCTAAGACCAATAGCTATATCCCTTCCTGTCCCACACGGCCAGACTATAACAGTTTTGCCCAAGGCATAGAAAGACACACTGATGTGAAGTGACCAGCAGCTTTATCCAAGTTTGTTCCAATGAATTCACTGGTGAGAGGGCTGAGTCGAGGATTCAAAAGATTCACTGAAGCGGTTCACAATAAATCCAGTCCCTGGGGTGCTTTCTGACCAAGACCAAAACTAGTCAGTAACAAATGAATCCCGCCAATACCCGATCACAGCATTCTCATTCGTTCACACAAATAAGTCAGTCCCTATCCAAAAATTGCCAAATCCGAGTCTGTTTTCCTTTTGAGTACTCAGTAGTGCATATCGTTTTCACAACTGGGGAAGGAAATCCGGCAAAGCTTTACTGGAAGAACTAAACTAATCATGGCTTTGTTGGCTATAATTAACTCATCAAAGATAAGCGCTCAGTCAAATTCGTTTGCGAGTAATTCCATAATTCCCATTAAAACCACGGTGTTTTACATTCTGGTGGGCCGTGTTTGGCTGTTTTTCATAACTGCGTGATATATGTTTGAATTAAGCATATCGTGTAACTCATGTCTTCAAGAGACAGTCGTTCTTTAAATTTCTATATAACAAGGCCTTCTATTAGTTTGAGGTCATTCGATAACCCATTTCATTCTCGGTGGAATAACTGAAAATAATAATCAATTTTTTGGTTTTACTTTCTTGTTGAACCAGTCGACCAAGGAAGTTATAAAAAAAACTAAACCGACAGACAAGTACTCGCTTTCTTCAAGTCAGTCAAATGCATCAGCCGAACTGACTGTCAGTACAAGCAACCCGATTAGTCATAGTTCAGCCGATTAGTTTGTCTCAGCTTACTGAGAGCTGGAAGACCATGGGTCTCAACCGTTCAAATCTGGTGAACAGTTGTTCTTTTCACTTGACCATGGAAAGTGAGTTGGGTTTGAACACCTGTTTTTATCTTGATGCATTTAAAGCGCTCGCTAAACAGTATATTAGGACTGACTGTGTATAGGCAAAGTACAGCGATTGGGCTGTTGAGCACTCCAAATGCACCTCCAAAACAGAATTCGCTACAAGTTTACTTTACCAAAAACCAAACAAAAATTAATGCATAGAACACAAAGGAGAGAATGGTGTGTGACTAAATAATTGTACTTATGATATTCCGGTGGTTCACGTCACGCACCACATAATGTACGTGTGAGATAGGGCGAGTTATAGAATAATTACGAGCAAAATGGCGGACGCTGTGGCCCTCCCTAGTTTGATCATATAGGAAGTTCACAGGTAAAGATTAAATGATACCTATATACTTACTTATTTATGCATGACCTACTTCTATGAATAAGCACGCAATTCAACTATTAAACATACATAACTTCGTTTTTCTTTCTACTGGTCTGATAATTACTAGTGAGGATTTCTGATGACGTCAAACTGAACGCTAGGGTTTCGTAAAACTTAGCCAGTCTCACGATTTAACCAAATGTATTTTGTATTCGAAGCTCACCGATATCAGTCTCTTTTTCATAGGTCATTATCGTGGACTAAAATGCATCAGCTATTCTCACTGATACTTGACCGCCACACAACCACACAACATTTACAGGAAAGGATGTGTGGGGAACGAAACTTAACTACTAACAAAAACGACTACTCCTATATCGGAACATCCAACATCGAAAGGCCTACACCTTGCAAACGAACAACTGAGCTGTAGGTGAAAGTTAGGCGCCATCAGCAAGGCATCTTCCTAGAAGCTTTCACTGCCTCGCGTCACTAACTATACTCGCTTCTCGGAAAACTCGGCCAAATAACTACAACATCAACGCCATCAAGCTCGATAACTGCCATTGTATCTAATGTCTTCATCCGCCGACTATGTGAGTTCAGAGAGCCCCAGCCCGGGTGACAAATCCAACCTCCAGTGGCCAACCCCTTCGTGAACGACTCCATTTCTCTACGCCGTCATCGACCGTCCACTTAGCACCTTAGGTCATTCGGCCGCAGCGTCAGCAAAGAGCTTCAGTGTGGCAGACGACTAGCTGGCATCCTTAGTAAATGACAAAGCCATCACACATTTTACCGCAAGTGGCCAAATTTGTTTGAAGTGAATTAATACAACCCGCATAGTTGCCTTGTGCCTGCGATCCCTAAACCTCGGAAAGATGCTACCCGTCGCCGCAGGCGTTCTTTATTAACCAATATCATCGTAACCTCAAGGACGCGCGCTTCTACTTTATTCCCTACATCTCCGCCGCCGCCGCTGATAGCGCTTCCTAGCTACAAAAGTCGATCAACAGTCTCAATGACTTCATTATCTAATGTTAGGTCTCGGCATCAATTCTAATGGGTTAGTTATATACTTGAGTCTTCAGCATTCTCAAGTGATGGCCACCCTTGCTTTTATTCGCCGTCTGACTTATCGCTTTATCCTGAATAAATTTTGACAAGCTAAGTACATTGTTTTGGGGTTCATATCGTCAAATTTTTATGGAATTTTGGCAAATTTGGTGTTGCATTTTGATAGGTCAGTTGTCGTCTGTAGCCACGTGAAGAATCACCTATAAGCTCAATCTGTAAATAACACACGAAATGGTGCGCCTGCCCGAATTAGTGTTAACCGTTTCTTGTAATTTACTCACTGGAAAATCCCGATCGATTGCTTAACGAGCAACATGAAATATGAATATGCAATTTCCAACCAAGGACTTCCTAGAGTGAATTCTCACATAATTGTTTATCACGAAATCCGTGATGATATACTGGTTGTAACTGGAAATGTTGCTCCAAGTTACTCAAAATGATTGCTATGCTCCGTAGCAGTCCATAAACATTGTTCTCATGTTGTTTATTTAAAATTGGCTTGACTTCAACTGGCACACTTTAAAGCCAAAACCATTCACCTCCGTGAGTAGTAGTTTTGAAAAATTTTGTTTTTGTATTCTTCACAAAGTATGACTGCGGTTTCACCTAAACGCTATACATAACAGCTCATAATCTCGTTTAGAAGCTGCCTCTCTCTGAAGACCACCCTCAGATTCCGTTAGGTGAGGACGGAGCAACATTCTACTCTTGTTGTACTAGTCTGATTTAGATGTTAGTAACAGGAATTTTGACTTGTGTTATGCATAATTAAGTTAAGATAGTGTTAACTGAGAGACATCAATTTAGAGTCCAAAACCTGTTGTCAGCTATATACATATTCAAGGGTAACCTACATGGCTGACGATGAACAAATTATTCTGTACGACGAAAATATGAGACTGAAAATGAACACAGTAATGCATAAAAGCGTCCTTACTTTGACGGTAAAGATTGATCAACCTACATCAACATTTCTAGCACATCCAGATTCGGAGAAAAACTTCAATTATTAGACTGACGGTAATCAAAGAACTTTCCAACAACGAAAATTTGCATAATTTAATTTTAATGTTAATACAAGCAGAACGCATGCAAATACAAATCTTTTTCATTGATTTTATGATTCACTTAATTTTTGTAAATAAGATACTTTTAGAAAGTATATTTTCTATCTAACTGAAGTCTAAATTTGGAAGTACATTCAAAACTCTCTCCACTAGCTAAGCAAACGTAAAACGTGTTGAAATTATCAACTTTGATTAACCTCACCTGTAAAATGTCGTGGAGGTTTTGTAATGCCCTTCTCGTTTACACTTCTACGTAAAGAATATTTTATGATTTTGCATAAAAATTCTAAGAATTCCAATCTAATTTTCAAACTTGGCATTATTACAATTCCAAAAATTAGCCACCCAAACGGACGCCAATAAAGTCAGAATATTGACCTGATATATCCGTCTTTTCATTTTGACTTGCTTCATGGAAATTGGTAATTATCGGGAATATAAAATGTCCGCTCCTAATAATGGTGTTGCTTCAATAAGAGGTAAGCGAATCGTACCCTCCATATAAAAAGTTTCATGCCTGAAACTTTTGTACACACTGAGCGAGACATCTTCTAAGTTTCTTAGTAAAAACGCAGTGATTTGCACGTGTTTTCATCGTTACAATTAACGCCGTTGACTTCAAATCCTGTGAACCTCAAAATCGTTTTGTCCAACAACATCAAGGATTCCGTGTACTTACTGACGCAGTCATTGATTACAGTGGTAAGAGAAAGCGGTCGTTTGCGTTGATTTTTTTGTTCTTGGAGAATGTTCTAATTTTTGGTGACATAAAGCCAGTGGAAAAGATTGTGATAGCAAAGTACGGCCTGTTTTATTCTTAGATCTGAAGGCTGAATGCATTGTACAAACAATATACAGGAAAGTTTTGTGATTCTATCCAATGCAAAATGCTATTTGTATTCTTGTTGGAGCTCGCCGTTTGTTTTATGCTTACACGGCAGGTCGTGAATGACAGTAATTTTACCCTCCGATTAAACTTAGTAAACAATCATTACCTACCTCTGTAGCCCAATCAGCTGAATAACCTTTCTAGTGTTCTGCGTTTCACTTCTCCGATTTGGTCGCCAATTCTTTTGAGTGAACAGTTTTGAAGGTTGCATAAAAACTAAAGAAATGTTTTCCTAATCTGCAAAATAATACCATCAATTAATGTGGATACAAACTCGCTCTACAAAATTTAAGGGTTTCTATGGGCAGTGTGGATATGTTGCCACGACGTTTCGAGAAAGTAACGTTGGCTTCCTTTGATTTTGCACTCCGTCTTTGCTTGACAGTTACCTCAGGAGTTTTTAAAATCTTCCTGCCTTCGCTCCGTAACAAGCAGATATAGCTTCCAAATGGTGCTGAAGGCACTACAACTTTAGATTAAAAACTTTCAGCGGAAGAATTGTTTTTTTTCAGCTGAACACATAGTTGTTCGGAAATGTGCTGAACACTACAGCCTATGTGAAGCACATTACAAGTGTCAAAAATTTTCTCATAATTACTCCACGCAGACAGTATGGTTGATGAAGCTTCCTCTGTTATGATCAACGGTGACTAGTAGATACGTGAGACCGCAAGCTAGATGCAACTCAAGCTTGTTCCATAAACCAAAACGGCTGGCCAGTGAATGTATGTTGCCTTTGCACTGGAAAACTGAAACCAGGCGTGGTATAAACGTAGCTTCTAGTAGTAGTTCTGCATGACGACACTACATAACCTGTTTTAACAACGCATCCCGAAATAAGTTTTAAATTTCCACGGAGGAAAATCACGTGGATAAGTGCAAAACCTATACATGAGTTTGTGAATACACCACATTTTGTGGAACTTCTCAGATCATGGACGAAAACGGTTTCTCTCTTAAAAGCTAGTAACAGTGCCAGTTAGAGAAGAGGTTTATACGTCCAGCTGTAAATAATAATATACCCCCTTACTTTCGATATGTATTTTGATCAATGAGTTGGTACTGATATTGTTTTCTAAAAACCGGTATCAGTCAGCTTATTACGCTTAACTTTTGCAGTAATCAATTTCAAGGCAGTTTTACAGCCAGTTGTATGATATCCGCACCACATTTAGTATGAATGAATTTGAACGGTTTGGGCGTCGTGCTTAACGTTATTGAGGAACAGATTGGGAATAACACGACGTTACGAGCAAGTTGTAATACTCTACGTTTCAACTACCTTGTGTGGCCTTCCTCACGAGTGTCGACAACACTTCTGAGAAAGGTCACCCGAGGTGGTTGAAACGTACAGTATTACAACTTACAGTTTCAAAACTGTTTATTCTGGACTGTTTACGTAATCACGTAAATTTCGAACCACGAAACAAATAATATTGAAAGTTCACTCACCTACGAACGTAAGGTAGTGCAAAGGTTACAAGCACTTATTTTCGGACACAGATTGAATCTTCGTTTCACCTCAGCAGTTGACTCCGCAAGCAAAAACACATTGGTTGGCTCTTTTACAACTGGACAAGTATGCACTACTCACGTAGGATTAATGCTGTTCCAAATGCAGATGACTTGCGATGACCCGTAGAAGCTGCTGGTAGATCACGGTGGCGGCTATCGATGACTGCTTTATCGAAAATTTTTCAGCGGTTATTGTGTTCTCTTCCGTTTTCAACCTTTGATTATCTAATAATCACTTCTGATTCTCTTCGTCGATGCACACAAAGTACTAATCTTAGTATCCTGGCCGTTATTACACTTGTTTCGCATTTAATTCTTCATTCGCATCTTACTCTCGGTACTACCATATTGGCATATTGCTGTTGAGTTATTCAATAAAGTGCCGTTCCGATTATCAGAGTCGAATTTGGGTAGCTGCGAAAAAATAGAACGGTTTCCTAAGCAAACATTATAGTTCAGCTGTTCAGTTTTATTTCCTGTTGACTGGTTGGTAGAGACAAGCAAACTGCTACTCAGGCACGTGTACTTGATAAGAAATGAACAGGTGCCGTTTGTCATGGTCAGCCTTGAAGGCTGATATGAAATCGCTTGGCCATATCCGTGTTGTGTTTTGCTTATGTTTGCGGGTCCCTCGCAAACCATTATTCAGCTGACATACAGTAAGTGCATATGATCCTTCAATTGATGGACTTTTAATTAAACGTCCTGCGTACGCAGTGGAACAAAATGTGTACACTGCAAAAGTGTGGAATTGTGAATGGATTAAACCTTAGTAAACAGTTGCTCGTTCACGGTCAGATTCAATGCGTCGGTTGAATGTTGCTGACGCAAATCGGAAAAGTATTATGTAATCGTTTTGTCTGCGTACGTTCCAACAGGCAGTTGCGCGGCTGCCAAAAATGATGCGTTCTGTGGTGATCTCTTTGACCTTCTGAAGCGGAATGAACAATATAACACCATATTTTCCGTCGATTTTAGTGTTCAAATCAGTCGGTCTGAGTGGTGTGTTGAGTATCCGAACACACCGTAGTGGCAGTGGCGAAAGACGGCTGCAGCTGTGCGCATCTTATGGTCTTTGTATTTCGAGCACCGTATCTCAACACAGAAAGAGGTGTTGTACTGCATGAACGATATTGTATTTCCAGCCACTGAAACAGCCCAATCATAAGGCAGTCAGTTACAGACAGCTTCACTCGATTAAAGACTGCAGTGCATTTTGAAGCAATCACCTGGACTCGGACCGTGCTGTTGTGCTTGTCCATTTTGTTTTGTCATTTGTCCAGAGGTCATACACACTTAATTGACGTTCCGGCAATGATAGTGCAAACAGGGTTTACCAGGAATCACTGGTGAGCAAATTGCCCAGGTTGAGTCAGGTGCGAACAAATCGCAGCAGCTGTGATAGCTTACTGTGGGGAGATGTGTTCTGAAGAACCTGTGCATTCGTGACAACTAGATTTCTGTCAAATCGACAAACCCTATGAACAAGCGTCGTTCGATTCTATCTGGCTCTGTATGTGAAAACGACCATCGAGAGCTTAAAAGCAAGCTGATCGAATGCGTGTAGAAGGACTGTGAGCACCACCCGGTCGAACAGTCGGAAGAGACAGAGGGAGCCTGTTTATCTGGGAATAGTTGGAAGCTGTTGCGCTGGCTATCGAATCGGTGTGAGTGAGCCCCTTATATGAAAAAGATGGTTGACTTAGTATCAACCAGGTAGGCTGTAAATTTTGAACAGCAGTTCAGCCGACATCAGCCAGGCCCTGTAGTCTACAGGACACACACGATGAATTATTGCACTCCAGACGGCATTCCTTCGGAATCGAAAGTTGCCTTGGAACTCTAGTTTCCAAAGCGCAAAACTTTCGAATCATCTCTCTTCTCTCCTTACCTGTTCCAGTATGTTGGGGGAAAGAATGATATTAGAGCTAATAAAACTTCTTCAGATCGTTCAGGAAACTGAAGAGATACCGCGCAATTGATGTTTGTCAACAGCAATTCCCGTTTACATAAAGTGACACGAAGTCTGTGTGACACTCACGGAGGTACCAGTCTAGTGTTTGTTGAGTCCACGTTACTCATTGGTCTCAATTAAGTCAGTTCACTAAACACTCACCAGCCCTTCTTCTTAAGTGGTCACCGGAATGGCCAAGTGATTGTTATCCAGCCCAACCTTCGTGCCGAGAATCAGGTTGCACAGAGAATCAGCTATCAGATTTGAGACGGAAAATCAGGCTCTTCTGGCTTGCAGAGAAAAACGGTCTAGGTGGCTCCCAGTTTTGAATACAAAAACTATTCAAAAGAAGTACTTTTATGGGCCTAAAAAGGTAGTATGAAAGCTTTGTGAGTTAAATTCACTTAAGCAAAAAGTGGCCACATTCCTAAAGTATTTTAATAGACCTAGTGAATGTTTCGCCGTCTATATTTGTGTTTTCATTTCCTCGCTTGAAGGGAAGGACAAATGAACTTTGATCAGTATTCTAGCAAGTACCTAGAAGACGGATAGATCTCCAAAAGTAGAATGATCAGAACAGAGCAAGTTGCTTAACAGATCTGAAATGAACCACTAATGAAATAGCTACCTTACGTCAATTGAATTAACTGGCATCTTGCACTTTTGAAAGGAAATTCTTGATTCTGCCCATAAAAGCCGTATGATGTATGATTTACCAACGTAAAGGCTTGGTCAAAATCCGATCCATCTGACATTACTTAAATCGGTTTAGTCATAAGTAAGGTCCACTCCGTTTTTTCACATCGGAAGAAAGCATCGTGGGTGTCTTTATACTTTTAAAATCCTACTTCAACTACGTTGCTTGGTTTTAACTACCAACTCCCGTGAAGCGGACGACTAATGTCTTGGTTATTCACCAGCGATTGGAAAATGCGACTAACAGAAGCTGACTCGAACTTCAAACTTATAAAGCCAGGCTAGTGTACAAAATCGTTTTTCGAAGTAGGTCAACCCGAAAAGTTAACGTGACCAAAAAATCTGCCGTGAAATCTAGGTGGATTTCACTCGGACCACTGCTCAACCATCCGTGTAGTTTGAAAACAAATTAGTATCTTTGAGAACTTTAGAGTTTTTATTTCGATGAGAAGTCGAAAGTAAGATACAACGATACTGTCTGTATGGCACCCATTAGAAAAAACGTCATTTCTCTTTAGTGTTCAGTGGTACCCGATGTCTTACGGAACCTCTTTTTTCAAACTAGTTAATTAGATATATCTGAATAAAGGGGGCTCAAATCAGCAATTAACTAATTTGCGAGCCGAACTTTCTAATCTTCTTGCCAACGACTACTACAGCTTTGCTTTTGACCGAGAATTTATGTGATACTCATCATGTTTTGTTTATAGACATTATTCTGAGCCACCGAAAGCTGACATTTTGGCGTGAATTGTATCCACCAGCACTAAGGGGTTAAAACGACTGGGAATTGTTTTTGTTGAAAATACACTTCACGTTGCATACCGGAAATAATGAGAGCTGCAAAACCATAGTAACCATACAAGTCCAATCCCGTCACCTGAAAACCACTTTTTGTAGCACCATAACAACGGACTGATAAGGCAAATCAGCCACAGATGGATGAATGACATTTCTGAATGCTAAACTCCCGACAATCACCTAATTTCCACTCTATAGGTGTACGTAAAATAAACGTTCAGGGTATGCGTAACAAGAAGACATCAATTAGAAAGTACAGTGAGGTTCACGCATGTAAAATATGTGGGAGATATTAACTTGGTGGTATACGACAAAAACATCCTGGGGGATAAAGGTGAGCGTCGAAGGACGCAACCGATATGGAACGTGACCCACATAGTGAGTGGACTAGAAATTAAACGGTAGATAAACAGACCAGGGGTTTTACCGGAAAACTTCAAGACTTTTGGAAAAATGTCACAATTACAATCGCCTGCACTTGGATATAAACCCCACTGTTTTCTGCCGCAACGTTTGGTCCGTTCTACTGTGGAACAGATGTTATCGCAATTGCACACAAAATGATGGACGATGTGAGAGGTGATTGTTTGATAAGGAAACACCAAAACAATGGAAACTAGTCCTCCGAGCGGGAAATAACAAGTACAATTCTGCCGTAGGATAAATGCGATCGAAAGAAGACTTCAACTTTCTACTCACATCAGTGACATTGTGGTCTTCCATGTCAGGAAGTTTGACAAAACTCTGTTTTTTGATGCTAATCGTGTTTAAAGGTTGGTCACCCCTTTCTTGCAGCAAAACTGAACGGATGTAGTCATATATATATTTGTAAACATGGTATATCTTAGGAGCTTACTTTCAAATTTTCGGTAGTTCTTTGGGCATAATTTGGTTGTTCAGTGGAAAGTCTTTTGCACTAAATCATGCTTATCAGCCATGGATGTGAATGAAAAAATTATACCTGCCCCCTCGTACCACGTGGATTTCCAACAAACAGATCAATCAAGTCTGTCATTTGAGCGTCTGGAAATTGAGATATCTGAGGAAGACAGTGAGCCAAACAACTCTTCTTCGAACAATAATCTCAAGAATAAGGAAATTAATCACGTCAAAGGTTCATTTCTCAGTCGTCCAACAGAACCGTTTGTTCTGAATATAGAGTTTACTTAAATAAAAGTACCATTTGATAACACGGACCGAACCCTTTAATTCTATCCCCTCTGTAACATTTTCCCCACTGATTAGCTGTACAACGCGTAGCATGCTTATCATGGTTTGAATGAATGTCAACCGCGGCCTTGCAAACGTGAATTGATCACTTATCCACACTTTATTGACAATCATTAAGCATGCTCTATATATTTTTCACCACCAGATGAATGAGATAAAATGCATATTATGCATATTAATTTCCCCTTTCATTAAACCGTTCGTAATAAGCACATTCGACAGAATGAATCCACCACACGCGTTATTCTGAGGGTGTGAACATTTTAGTCTTCTTAGGGTTAATTCCCAGAGTTAGGAGAAATTCTTCTGATGTATCGATACACCTGAAACAACTTAAGTTTACAGCATGCGGTGATGAAAGTTAGAGAAATGTGTGATGTGTGTAAAGGAACCACAAATGGTCTATCTGGAAAATAGTGATAAACTCCAACGTGTCCTGTTCACAGGATGAACACACAGAGCTTCCGTTAGTCATGTTTGTCTTAAAATATGTCATACACAGACGACGAAACCTGACGGTAGAGAACGTGGGTTAAAAATTCGTGTATCAAATACTGTGTTTAGGTTGACTGTTCTCATGTAACAAATGTTGCTGCTGATCTTGTCAAATGTATTAAAACGACCATTTGTTTGACGGGCTTTTTATGCTAACGGCTCAGTACAATGGATCTGCACAAAACTAAGTTAATTTATAGAAAGAAACGTATAAAATTAAATGACATTAAAGTCGTCATCCTGACCAAAAGTCTCATGGGGTTACCATGTTTAACAGAAGATGTAAGTTGTTAAACCCAAATGAAACTAAATGAACATGGAACAACGAACCAACAAAATATTCTGTCGTTGAATTCAACACCAACTATTGAGTTTCACTACGACTGACGAGTATGTTCTTTAAACTTGACTGTATTTTCAGTGTGACTAATCCCAATAAAGCCGGATGAATCGCTTGTCAACTAACAAAAAAAATCACTTCCAATGGTTCTCCTGAGAGAATACTCATGTAACATAAGTTTGAATATGTGTAGTCTCTCAGTCACAATGATCAGACAATACGTTTCTTACCGACCATTTTTTACACAGGTTTCTTCTGAAGCAGTGTTTCTCCTTTCGATACAAACCCGATATACGAGACGATGGATTGCACTTGCAACTAACACAGTTAGTTTTATAATAAAGTACAAAAACGTAAAGTTTGAGGTTTCAGTTATAACTTTATTTGTGAGCGTTCTTGTGGTTCCGTCCACGAAAATTGGAAAAATTAGTTGATCATTTTGCTCGTGGGTGCCTGTAATCTGATATTAACTCGATTGCCTTTAATAGCTAGACGTAGAGTAAGCAAATGCACCTTCACCCACGATTGATGTTACATTTCACCAGTGTTCGTATGAGCCAAATAGCGAGTGACATTAAAAATATGTTCATTTTCATTGAAAGTATGTGCTAAGAAGAGCTAGGCAGTGATATATAGCGGGAGTTTTGAAGATTTCAAAACAGACACTTTCTAACGGTGTGAATGATAACTTGCTTCTCGTATCGTAAAGTGGTTATTTGTGACCATTGTCCACCAGCCAAATAGACGAACAATTACAGACTACAGAGATGGGGAACGACCGGTTTCTCCCACTTAAAATTCTAAGATAAATGCTTCAATTTGCTTGTGACATATTTGGCGACTGATTTTAATCATAGGCAAACGAGAAAGATGTTAAGCCACAATCAACTAAAAAGCTCCGAGAAATATAAACTGGAATTGTTTAAGGGTATTGAGGTACTCTCTCGTAATTCCAGAAGAACTGATTGTATCAACGAAGGCGTCGTTATACGTGACGTTACGTACATATATATCCCACAAAAGCTTAACAACATTAAAGTTTTCGTTAGTAGTTACTCAGCGAAATCGGGCACGCACATAAAATCACCTACTAACGTATCCATGTATTGCGGAGATGTCTGATAAACCTCAAACAAAATATATATTCAATAATTAATGCTAGATTACTCGTCAAATCCAGCAAGCTCAGTGTGCACTTCGACTATCTCAGGGAGTGTTGCATGGTATGGTGCAACAAACGTGAATCAGATTAACCACATATACCTCATTTCAACATCTTTATCTAAGGCAAACATTTAAATTGTAAAACTCAAATTCGGATATTTATGGCGAACAACCATTTTCAAAATAGAAACAAAACAATTATCCACGATTTCGACTTACGCAAAACTTTCGCAGGATGTATTTATTGTGCAATTCAAAAATAAAGAACGTAAT
Organism: Paragonimus westermani; assembly: GCA_008508345.1. Classification (NCBI taxonomy): domain Eukaryota; kingdom Metazoa; phylum Platyhelminthes; class Trematoda; order Plagiorchiida; family Troglotrematidae; genus Paragonimus; species Paragonimus westermani. The sequence continues at coordinate 274,902 of QNGE01000097.1, read as the reverse complement.
CTGTAGTTTAAATGCCAAAGACAATCTTATTTAAAAGGCATGCAAATAAATGTTAGAATCAGGATAAATTTTCAGCAATTCACAAATCATTTGCAAGCCGAACAAAAGAAAACAGGAATTCAGCTATCAGGGAAGTACAACCGGGATGTTCTAATCAGTTCTCATAATTTAACATACGCAATAGTAAGGCCACGGGGACAGGTAATGAACTAAATCAACACGAGAAATGTGTTTGTAATTTCTCTCTCCGTTAAATCTCTGTTAACGCTGCAGCTAAACCGAACAGTCACATGTGCACTGAGATTGTTGTCATGTGTATTTCCTCGGCTGTGTACTACGTGCACCCATATTAACAAATACGACCCACAGTGGAAATCGGTTCGTACTACAAGTGTGTATAATGATAAACTACAAGGGTGTTCATACAACTGCGAAGGTCACTAACACTTCTGAAAAATCTCATTCATATTTCTATGGATGTATCTCTTGTGAGTGTTACAGTCACTAGTCTCGGGATATTACACTCGTTCTATCACTGTTGACAGGCCAGCTTCAGTATGGTTAGTAGTTTAATCTTGTTGATCTTTAACTGTTCTTACTCAGAGTTGGAGTTGTTAAATTGACCGATTTAGTCCTAAATTGGGAAAACTCAAATATGATGGCTAGATATTAAAAGCTTAGTCACTTGATCATTGGGATTATGTAATATAGTAGGTCAAAGGTCGAATGGATGCTCTCAGCTCTTCTAATTTTATTGGATACCGATGTTACAATTAGCCACTAACATTCACCTCTCTTATCAAGCTTACAGAAATAGTAACTGATTAGAATTTTACGGCCTCTCAACAACAAAAAATCAGTGCAGAATTTAGAGCAACTGAACTCGCTTTAGATTTCATAGATAAATAGACAGTACGAATACTTGGAAAATATGTGCAGCGATCAGCCTTTTAGCAACTCTTTTACACAAAAGGACATTGACACGATTAGCAGCAGCTTGAACAACAACATGTATGCAGTCAGCTCGAAGTCCAAACTGTAATCGAGTGCCTACGTACATAACTGTCCTTCTTTTCTGAGGCTCAAATGGTGATCTTCTCCAAAAGAATTCGGAAGTATTACCAGGTTGGAAAGGAACGCATATCGGAACGCATGTGATTTGAACAACCAGCAAACGCTGCAAACTTTGTTGTTTTAACTTTTATCTCACTTGTTCGATTGTTTTCGCCGTGGATGTTGTCGCGCTGACGTAAATCACTATGATTAAGGTGAGATATGAGTCAACCCAAGGTGGTAACCCTGAAAATGTGCAGACGAACTCGTGAACCTCAACAACACCTGTGAGAGAATGACCACCTTGGCAGGTAGAGACTAATGGAATTTGTTATCGTAATACAATTTATCCTGGGACAGTAATGAGGCAACGAAACATTAATCTAAATATATTGTTGAGCGCCAACCACAGTTCCGAGGCAATAGAGCAAAATTGCGAGAGATGGTCAGTGATGTATGATTCAGCCTTTGCCCAAGAGATTCAAACGACATTAGCCAAAATGAATCAGGAAAATTTGTGGTTTTGCTGTTAACCTGTGTACAAGATCAATCAGGTGAATAAATGTTTTAAGTATTTTTTTGGAGAAAAAATAAAACACCTTCACTCGAGGTGTCCGTTACATTGACCCACTGAATGTGACGATCCACTCATTTATGAACAGTCATTCAGTGTAGACCTAATTGAACACCTGTGTAAGTGCCTGGGACGTCAATGCGAGTGTACGTCCCACTTGCACAGTTTGGTGGGACTACATGTAAGTTGACTACTGAAAACAGTTTCAGCCATCTTCCCTATTAGCACAAGAATCAATTTGAAGCCTGTTAATACATTGGAGGAGACTATGTAACCTACCTTTTTCAATAAAGACAAGTTCAACCAAGTGAGTCTGCTTTGTAATTAAGAAGTAAATTTCCAACATCTTCGTGCGCCTCGTGAGAAAAAACAATCTCTCACAAACGGAGTTCGCCCAAGTAAGAAACAGCTCTACCACAGGGCGTCTTTAATATAGAGAAACTGACCAGTCAGGGAAAACACACATCAGGTAGGCATACTTGTGTTGATAGGGGCTGTGAGTTGCTGAAAAAACAAAACGGATAACGGCGATTCAAAATTATTGGTCTACAGCGATTAATACGTGTGATTTTAAAACGTTTGTTCCGCAGAAACCGTACAGCAGATGTCACTATCTCCGCCAGTTTATTGAATCAACCTTATTGGTGGCATAAGGTTGCTAATCCAGGATACTGGTTTAATCACCACTTGCATGCATTAATGAACGTTATACACACAAGAATCTCTGGCTCAACAGTCCGAAAGTGATTCTTTTGTCTTCTGAAGCAATAGCTGTAAAGTGGCGTAATATGACGTTGCACAGTAAAATAACGCCTAGCTAGTTGAAAAAAGTTTGAAAGCAGAAGCATAATTGGTGGAAAATAATCTCAATCAGTAAGCCAGCTATGCCGTTCTATAAATCATTCTACAGGTAAAACAAACAATGGCGTTCGGTTGCAAACCTTCCATACAATCTAATCAGCAAATTTTATGCGAAAACGCCGAGAGGGACAGATAAATCGTTTATGCAGAGCAGTATTTCGCAACTGGGAACATAAAATCCCCCAGGGGAGCGATTAGATGCCTGTTTTGGTCTCTGAAGAAGACGGAACTTTGCGAAAGATCTTGATAATGAGGCCTAGCTGATATATATTTTAATAAAGCGTACCTCATGATCTGGCAGATAGTTAAGCTACTTCCACAGGCGGCTAATCAGCCGATGAAAAAATCCGAAATTCCATATACTCCCCTCTGGTGATAAGTCAATATCCCGTGTGCAGTGGTAATCGTAATGATGAGGTTGGTATCATTCAGGTTTATTCCAGATGTTTGGTAGTCAGCTAGAAGTCGTCATGCTCAGTGACATCAATAGCATTCAGTGACAAGTACCAGTGTACTTACTTGGTTTGTGCTGCATTAATGAAACTTATTAATCGGCTAATATATTTCAAAGCAATATGATTTACGCTCCTACTAACATATTGTAGTGTCGTGCCTTGAAGAGACACAGTGCACCTATCATGATGCTCGACTGGTTATGGTTTAGCAGTCCAAATTTTAAACGTATTTTACAAGGAAATCCCAGGAAAGAGTTTTGTCCTAACAAAGCTGGAACAAGTAGCTCACTGCAGTAATAACTAGATGTACCAATAAGTAACACTGCAACTTAAAACTATTTTAAAACCTCACCGCTCGCACGTTCAGATAGCACGTACTGTCAAAAGCAACGGTGAGGAACGATGGACTGAAACCATCTGGATACTTCTGATATAAAGTGTTGAACCTGTCCTAGGAAACGCAGTTATGCACAGTTTGTGAACTCAGCCAGGATGATGTAATTAATCGGACGGTGCTAAAACGTCCAAAAAGTGACTTGGCTCTATATATTATTGGAGAAAATAAATTCAATACTCCTCTCCCGCTTTAAACTTACACAAGTCGGGTTTTAGAGCAGACAAATTGAGAACGACCAAAACTGCAAAGCTTTGCTAGGTTACCACGAAATGGACGAAAATGAGGAGACATAAGGTCTTCAGAACAGTTGAATTTAGGTGACAACGAGAGAGGTGGCAATCACGGTTTAGAATATTCTAATGAATCTGGAACTACAGTTGTGAGTAGGAGAACAATCGAAGATAGACATCAGATGTTTACAGCCAGGCGGCCTAGAATAATTACGTTAACAAAACCATACGCCATGAAGACCGAAACGCGTCCTCTGTGAGAATATCCAGTCATTTTCGGTAATTAACCTCTATAGAAAAACATACTAAACAAATCAGAGTGAGGAGTTTAATCACTTCAAAAAGAAAAGTGGACTTTAAGAGAAAAAAGAGATGTGTTTTATGGAAAAAATTCAGTATACCAGAAGGTGAAGCAACCTTGTTTACTCCAGTGAACCGCGTTCTATCATGAAAAAGCAATATCTGATTCAGAAAACAATAATTTTCAACGAGAGGTTTTCAGTCAACAGACTTCGATCGAGGCCGTTACCAGGAGCACTGTAAGCCTGGATCTCCAGTCACTGTAGTAGAAGAAACAAAGTTTTCCGTTATATTAAAACACGTGTGGTCCAAAATTAATGTCACAAGTGCTATTAGAACTGAAAGCTACCTGCTAGATATTTGGCATATCTCTTTCGTTAATAAATTGCAACGTTTTTAACCACGACTGTCATATTCCATTTTGTCAGACCCCTAACTGATATATTCAACAGTTATAACTGCTGTCTTCCCTGAGTCTACACACAGATATATATATATATATATATATATATAAGTAGTCATGCGCTTGTTTAGATACCTTTGTGCAGTGCATTCATTGTGTATTAGGATAATACATTTCAACCTGAAGAATCCTTGTTTTCTTGACTCTACCTTCTTCCAGTGAGCACAGCTGTTGAAAATTGTTGCAACTGAAAGTTTAAGACAATATGCGATTTGAAGTAAATGTGGATAGCAAACCAAATGAGTATTTTGTTGCTTAGAACAGAATGTTAGTTTAATTTTTGAGCTTAAATTTTTTTGACATGTTTATGTGTGAATAATTCAAACTTGATCCCAAGGCTGAAACAGTGATCCTTTTGGTATTGATATGTTCGCCCAGCTTGGCATTTAGGTTGCAAACGTTTCATCACCAAGCGAGGTGACATCATCAGTGCGTGAATTTTTAAGCATATATATATAAGAGCAGGCATCGATCCAAATTCACCAAACGCCACATTCAAAACTATACGCTGAAACACTCACGCACTGATGATGTCACCTCGTTTGGTGATGAAACGTTTGCAACCCAAATGCCAAGTTCGGCTAACATATCAATACCAAAACCATCAACACGAGCTACGAAAAACACCACCATTGTTCCCAACCATCAGAAACAGTGATCCTTTCATCGGGATACGCCCATACAAAACATCAACAGTTTATAAGTATTAAAAACAGTTGACTGATTACAACTCTGAAAATCTACGCATACTGGCTGGTTGATAGTCAACAGCTATAAGAGTTAGCGGGCGTGGCATTATTACATGATAGTCCTAAAGAGGTCAGTTGTTCCAGATCGTTAATGAACGTCACATACGCAAGCGCATGCAAACGTTGTAAGAGACAGAAACCTACGAAAGTATACATGAGAGCATTCACGAGCTTTAGCAACTAATAGGGAATTTTGCATAGAAACTGACAAACCTATTGATCGGGGTTATTTCGTACATCCACCGTATATTTCGTACAAGCTAGTATTCTTTGTAAGAAAACTTACTTTTTTTATCTAATAGCATGCAATCAACCAGAATTAACTGACTGTAGTAGCGGGATATTCCCATGAAGATCACTTTACACCGTTTGAATTACTGAAGCATCATTATGTCAATCACGATATTGTCGGTGCGGAGGATGTCATCCTATATTCACTGACGTTTAGCCGGCTATTAGTTTGGGGAATTGATTCGAAAGACCTTAATGTTATGACGAATAATCAATTTTGCTGCCATAAGCCAAATCAGTGGCAAGTTCCAAAACCAAATCTATGACTATAACATAAAAAGTTAGTGAATAGAGGTTCGTCTCGGAATTTCTGCAGGATGACCAGAAACCCGTCTAGCAGTAATCCGCAGTAATGACTTGAGGTTAGATGTGGACAAGGGTAGGGAAGTGGATTCTATGAGTTCCGTAGAAACAAACATAGAGTAGGTTATTCGGTCGAAGTCTTTTATAAATTCTTGAACAAACAGATTAACGAAGCAGATAACCGTTACATCGTACATTGTGAATATGTTTGCACGCATGGAGATATAATGAGAATGATTGTGAATTGTTATTTTGCAGAATTTCTTCTTCCTAGTTCATCAGGTTGTTGTGACCAAAATGATAATTGTTGGATTTGCTGAATTTGGTCTGATACGTTTGTCGTGTTTTGTTTGGTATGATGTAAAATGATGAACTCGTGTGTTTGGTTTCTCTGTGGAAAGCTGATCTCAGATTTGAGTTTATTAGTCCCTGGTGTGCGCAGTAAATAATCATGATCAATTTTATCCAATAACTTCAAAGTGTTTGTTTTCTTCCTTTTATAACTATCACTCCTTATCTATTCAAACTACCCTTCTTGATAGTCATCCATCTTCGTCTGCACTCGATTGTTTTCTGCAGCTCATTTCTCGTTGACTGGTGGCCATTGGCGGACTCGTGTTTGGTCACTCCATTGTGAATGCCTTCCTGTTGGATAATTTGTGTATCTGACTAATTCACCTTCAAAACGAGATAGCATCCTTGCTCTGATTTTGTCAAACAGTACCTTATAAATTCCTGTCTTTTCGATCGCCTTTTCCGACGTTTTTTGTACTTGGAATATGGCCCCGTTAACCCCACCGTCGGAATAAGCGTTACTGGATTCATCCAGTATGCGGTACTGAGTGAATTACCCTAAATCGCTGGGAGCAATTCAACAATATTCATTACACCAGCCAATCTAAAACTAAAGGAATATGACAAGCAAGGCCCAATGAATAATATAGGTTTTTTGGTTGTTCATTTGAAGAAGTACAGTGTAGGTCGGAATACTGAATATATACACTTGTGCGTTGTTATGAGGCACTTCGAATAAGCCAAATGCTTCTAACAACAATACGTTTTTCCAAATGTAATACTTGGGAATTCAATGAAAATAGATAAAATTGTTGCATTGCAGTTTAAATTTTGCACCCCAAGTTGCCCAACAGTTTATTTGCGGTCGCCTGGTAGACACTCAGAGTGTAGAGAGAGGGAAAATGGAAAAAGTGGTCACCCATATCAGTGATGCAAACTTGATTCGCTGTTATTGAACGAGCAGGAATTCATAGATTTTTACACTGTACTGCAGGTTTTGCCCATCGATTGCTGAAACACACAGTCTCGTTCGTCCTGTAAAGTTTTCACGTGTTTCAAACTACACAAAATCTCCAGACTTTTATGTCGTCAGCATAGAATGGCATTAATGTTACGACATTACTGAGTACTTTCACAGCCGATAAAACAAACAATTAGGCACCCAATATTAGCCTTTATGAAAAGCCGCCTTTTTTATCAAAAGAGTTAAATAGTGTCTAGTTAGACTGACATTTAAACTGGGTCTACCTAACTGTTCCGTTCAATCACTTAAATAGCGTTTTTTAGAAACAGTAAAAGTGGACTCCTGTTAAGTGACTCGTCTTCCGCTATTTCAAAGGTAACAGAGAAAGTGAAATAGGTTACGTTAACAGGCGGATTCAACGACAAAAAACTTGCCCAAAATTCACGAGCTATAAATAGGCATGTAACAAGAATTTTTCATATGAGAACCACAAATGGTCGAGTGATTCTTACAATGTGTCTTACTGAAACAATTTGGTTCATCTTACCACAATTATTTGGAATACTCAGAGGTTATCAACAGGGGTTAGTTCTAAGTTTGTGGTTCTTTGTTCACGCGTTTTTTGTCGAACTGATGAGCTGTGTGGACTGACTCACAGATTTGGTGTGTTCACTCACATGGGATACCTTGTTAATCTGTGTAAGATACCAAACCTCTCTGGAGAGTTCATCAACAGAGAAGGAATTTCCAACTTTGGCCTGCTATAAAAAATTTCCAAAAGTAATCTAATAAATCTCAAGTGCAGACAGCGAACTATACTCTTCTCACTTCCTTCGTTTTTAACTCAGAAGGAATATGCGTCGTGCTCAAGGCGCCATGCTGTTGTCATCCGATTTACTTCACTGTTAACCAAATGATTTTTTCAACAAACCAGCCATCAGATGGAAAAGCTTGTCTAGTTAATCATCAAAGACAAAAACTGTTGACCACAATTCAATGTCTAAGGAACGACTGTGTTCGTGCTAATGCAACTAACAGTAGCGAAAGTTAGATTTGTCATTAATAGAAGTTCGGGGATGTAACTGAGTGTAATTTTAACGTAACTCATAATTTATCGCAGCCTATCGCCTGGAAAACTCCGAAAGCAAGCGTCAGATTCGGATTTCGCTCTCATTAGAGCGTTCGGACCACAGTTTGCACTCCGGTTCTTGTGCTTCTGAGAATAGCATGTCTACCAGAATGCCGTCCATCTCACAGTAGACGTCATCGATTGATCATATCCAAACGTCAAGTGACAGCCTTGAATGAACAGTGTTCGGTTTGCTCGATCATTTCGAAACGAGAATAAAGAGAACCACTCTGTCCAATCCGATCGATAACCTTGTGGTCTGGACTTCTCATTTGGGTTAAAGTTACCGCCTTCAATGAACCAAGTGAATCCTTTTTTTAATATTAATAGAAGATCGGAGGTATAGGTGATTTTAGGCAAACTAAACACCGTTCATACAAAGCTGTGTTTGACCGTTTACAAATGATATTCCGGTTAAGTTATGCTATCGATCGCGTTATGGTTAATACGTTATTCTCGCAAGCACTGCAGCCACAGTGCAACTTCCATTTTGAAAAGAACGCCCACTGGTGTTGGTCTTTTCTAAGAGAGTGAATCTGATCTAGTGTTTCTTCTTGAAGTGGACACTGCTGGTAGACTTACCTCAATGTGAATACTATGGTCGACTGCGGGTATCGTTCAATTCAAATACATAATATTAACGGGTCACATCAAAAAATTAACCCATCAAACTAAGACCAAGTATATTTCGGGGCAGCTTACCAACCAAATAGTGCGATTATCATATTCAGGGGAAAATATTGATCGGCCAGAAGCTTTCATTTGGGTGTATTCGTATGCGGACACCCAATGGGAGTCGAGAAGCAAGCCCAGTAAGCGAGGCGCGATTTTAAGTGCACAGTATTTGCTTTACGTTGAAACAATTGCTATGATGTTTTAACTTTGGGGGGATGTAACCTCCCCTGAAGAATAACCGATAAACGTATTCACAGAATGATTCTTTTATGAGCAAGACAATCGTCGTACCATGAGGCATGAATTATAACTTTAAATGGATTGAGAATAACACCACCGACCCGAAGTGGTTGAAACGTAGAGTACTACAACTTGCCCCCAACGTTGTGTTATTCTTAATCTGTTTACCAATAGCATGTTAAACGGAACACCAAAACTGTTTGATTTCGTTTGTAAATGAATTATAATTTTCGTTATTTTACTCTAAGGCTCGCACTACTCATGAGTAACGAAGGTTTTTTTTTACATATTTAGACGTCTAGAAAGTGCACGCGTATCATCTCATTTCAAATTTGATAAGGAGCGTAACGTTTCAGAAAGTAAACCGTTACTACACACGGTTACAAAAGAACTTATCCAGCTGTTGATTTTCTTGACACTTTGTTAGAAAGAAGTCAGTCACCTGCATCAAACAGAAACCGGATTCTAAATTACGAGCGTTATGAAAAATTGCGGAAATTGCTGTTCAGTGTACATCTGAAACAAGCGAGCTCCGGTTTATTGACACTGCAGAGCTAGTTTTCGTCGGAAGCAATTATTTTCATGAGCAACATTCCTGCATGGATTGCCTGAAGTGTACCAATCTGAATAAGTCGAGAAGAGCAATCTAGCGAACTCTTCATTGTGTGCCATAATGATAGTAGTTGTCTGAAAACGAATGGATTGTGGATCATGTGTCACTAGCCAGTAATTGCTTCAAATAATGAATAATAAACATGTCTGCATATACTGCGTGCTAATGGGTCTATATGTGAACCGATGTGAACACATTGGTTCTCCTTGAATACCACTAGATTTTATGGTTTACAACAGCGCAGTCACTGACTCAACCGTGTGAATTGTAGACTGTGGACAAATTTTGGACACATTCCTGCTGTTCCCATATCAGTTGGCTAAATTACTAGGTTCAGTTGCAGTTAAGTATCGTCAGTCACACTTCACCTTCCGCGTTTAAGATCGGGAATATTTTGGTCAGCATAACGAAATTTCATTTTTTTTACGAAAAACATTAAATAAGTAGAATAAACTACACTGCTCTACTTGCTGATAGATTAGACCTAGAGGATAGGAAGTTTATCACATAAACTTATACCCATAAATACAATTAGTCTCTACCTATTAGAGCCTAGTATTCTCATACATGCGTATACACATGGATATACATAAACAGAACATTCATAAAAAGTGAAAATTGCAAACAGGTGTTCTAGTAGACCTCCTCATACATACACAGGTGCAGGATATTCATTTAGTTTATAATTTACGTCAGAATAAACTCAAACAGAAGGTTAACAGCCGTGAGAAATCTTTGTACCCTGAGATAACCAGATGGCTGTGTATATGCTCCTGTATGAAAGTGCGCTGCGCCTAGTTGAAACAACTTACCGGGGTATGGTGGTATATCGACTGCTGTCCAACGGTACCCACCTCGAATATATTGAAATGAGTGCCAGTTTTTCTGTTAGGAAACCGAGACAGCCATGATTATTTCGCATACATAATGTTAAATCTCGGATCAACAGTTATATGTGTAGACGTTAAGCTAATATTTCTACGGGGTTTCAGCTGCTCGGAAGCTCATCTCTGACCAGCGTGGATTCCAGCAAACTAAGACCAGTGATTTTCAAAATTATTTTCCAGGGACAGCAGGTCGAGAACGTTGTTGATGTGGCCCAAAATGCCATTATCTTCTGCTTAAATGTAATCGTGCACCCCAAATGTACAGTTTCTATAAAGTGAACAAACACTATATGTTTTCATTCCTTCATATAGCATTGCATCACAAGTCACGTGGATTCATAGAGAGGTTTGGTCCTAAAACGGGATGTGGGCAGAACAACATTATTGCTTACTGCGTTTCCTCCCAGCAAAACAGAAGCGAACTTTTTCTTACTGCCTAACTTACACAACGAGGCATTCATTCACAGTTGAGTACAATAAATACGAAGGCTACTGAATCTAAACACGTATTCGTAAAGATTTCCGTATAAAGAATGTAGAGGTAAGGAACCTACTTAGCGATCTGGCATTTAAAAGTGAAATGGTCAACAAACTGATAAGCTGCAGAGAACGGGACCTATTTCGTAGTGTAGTCGGACATTCCCTTTAAAAGTTCAGTACTTTGTGTCCTATCCGGAAGGTACCCTCTATGCATTTTCTTATTACTTTCTTCCAATGACTTTTATCAAGCAGGTTATTGTTAAACGGGATCCGTGAGTCCCTTCCGAAATGGCTCTGGAAAGATGAGAAAGAAACCTTCTCGAACGTGACCGGATATCAATTGGTCGACATCGGTCAATAAACCACGACACTCAGCGCCTTCAGGATCGTCTGCAAAGTGTCCTGTGTCCTCTCTCAGTTTGTCAAGGTTGGACCGTTATGGACAACTACTGCAATTACAGTCACTCTGTTCAACCACCAGCTTTGTGGTCGTAGGAAATTTGCACATCCCCCGTACCTTCTTTGACCATTCAAGTGTGAACCATTTGAATCTCATTCAACTGTTAACCCGAATGACATATTGTCACATGCTGGTCAAGCCTGTCAACTGAACACAGCGCATTCACACACGAACAGGGACGCGACCACCCGATTAGACCGTCATTCACAGATTTTCCACGACTAGTAACCTTTCGTATGATGTGACTGGTTTTACGTATAAATGAATGAAGCTGTAGCGGTTGGTGGTAGTTCCTACAACACTTACCAAAATGTTTTGTCCGTGCTTCGACCTCATGTCCTCAGTAGCCTTCTTGGAGAAAAGCGAAGGAGTGATGATGAGCTAGCAATAGCACTTTTATGGAAAAAGTAGATATAAGAAGAGGTCAGATGGCTGACACAAAATTCGAATTTCTCATTTCCCTGCGTCGTACTCCGTGCGTTTGGGCCACGCAACAACCGGTATGCAGAACCATAGGTGTCCTCCTCACGCACAAGTCTAATCGCACTGACTGTTCCCTCAAGCACCGCGCGTCATGCTTATCAAGAAAGATCTAGCCTTATAAGGTAGATTGGTATGTACAGATTCCTCAGAATGATAGTAAGCTTGGAAGACATGTACATGTCTTCTTTTTTTAAGGCAAAGCTAGAAAACTTAGCATAGACTTATGAGAGCAACTTTGAAGAATCAGACTCTAGTGGAACAGCAGATGCTTCCCTCTCCGCTACTGTCCCAAAGGAAGTTCAGTAAGACTAGACTGAGATCCGATCTTTCAACCGTGGCCTCATGGATCCTTCAGAACTCTCATCCTTCCCACCTCCAATGGGATAAGCTAACGCAGACTGTTAGTAGCCACTTTTGCAGCACTTTTCATTTGCTGGTAATATAAAACAGATAGCCTTTTTTCTATGTAAGATGCCAATCAGACCGACCACCCTATGACCATAAAGTGCCGAACGCCAAGTAATCGGATCCTCTATGATCGTCGTAATGTTAATCTGTCTCACTATTTAAACAGAGAATTAAATAAACTCACGGCACTACCGACCAAACAATCTGTTGTTCCGCTAGAGTTGGTCTAACTCTCCAAGACCCACCACTCACAGTGTATATCCCACTACCCCTTGGTTAACATGACACCACCTTACATGTTCAAGCTTGGGACTGTCACCACATGAACTCCTAAAGTTTGCGAAGCAGAATTGAGAAGTTCAGATGTTGGTGCTCTTCATATAAGGAACTTTTCATTGGAGTGACAGGAAACCCTTGATTCGCAAGTGGGTATGCCTAGGTATTCCACAATAATAAAAAAGGAGGATTCGGCAGGAAACCTGCTCTGTATATTAGACGGCTGAGCCAAAAGTCCTAGCAGATGACTGTAACCTACAACATGACATGCTCTCCGGTCCGAGAGAGCCGAAAAACATCTGTCTCAGGAGAGTTGTATACCGTTCACCCTCGACCAGTGGTCATGTTAACGTTTCTCTCTTTGTAAAACAGCGTCCTAATAATGGGAGATTTCAAGTAATCTAATGTCGGCCGCATTTTGGGTGACTTTAAAGGGCCTAGGGTTGAACATCCATGTTTAAGAATGGCTCGACAAGAAGTCGCACTTCCCGTCCTGAATTGGTAGTTACACACTAGTCGATAGTAGGTGACTCAATGGAGGGGTCCCACCCACTGAGACGGGGTGGCTGTTCTGTACTCAACTCCAGGCTCGTATGTAAGGTTCGTATAACTCGTCCACCGGCAGTCACAAGATGAAACCTCACGCCAGCTGACCTTATCCGTAAAGGAGAAGGTCTTCAAAAGGCAAACTGACCAACAGTGAACCACATCATCCTAATTTACTAGCGGTGGACTATGATAAAATTCAACATGCGGAGGGTCATCTAACTTACATTATCGGTGTTCATTCAGAGTTCACCGTCCTCAGGATTGTGTAACGGATCCCGAAAAAGTGAACTAATTCTACAGAAAGATATCGGTTGAAAGGTCCCACTTTTGAGAGTACCTAGCGCGCGTACTAAAAGTGCACATATGCAATACGCAAGTGCACTCGTTTGGTTAGGGTGGATAAGACATCTTCTCGTGTCAGATTGTCTGTCAAGCGGAGGAGGAATCCTGAACCTACCACAATGTTATCTCGTCAGACACGCGTGGCAGGACAAGCCTATTGTGCCTGATGCACAAAAATCAATTGCCTGCTCCTGACATGGAGGTGGTGGGGATGCTAGGTAGGCAAGACACAGGTTTACGAGAGTGAAGGCTCCAAAAGTAGTTCGCTGTCAGATGGGATCGTGCAAAAGTCCTTGAAATCCCGTTACCCTCTAATGTCGAAGGCCTCAGATGAATATTGGTTATCCTATGGGTTACTAGTTAACACGGGTTGCACAAAGGCTGTTCCTGTGTCACCAACCTACTAACCACAGTTAGTCACTAAGCCAAGGTAGATGACGACCACCTTACGGTTGCTGTATTGTTCCCGTAGTTCATCAAGAATTTGGACAACATGGGTCACTCGATAGTTTTGGCCAAGCTACCAGCAAATGGCTGACTAGCTCACGGTCTAACATTTCTGTTTGAGGGTCAACGGAGCATTTTGACAAAATTAGTGTGCATTCACAACAACATCACATGGATTCACATGTGCGCACCGTTTTTCGTCCTGACTATAAACAGCCTCCAGCACGTCGTCTGCTACTGGTTTCTGTTGTAAGCCGACGAGCTTGAAACGTGAACACCCACATCCCCACATGAGTGCCAACGTCTTCTCGAAAGTTATTCCGGTCCTGTTGCGCAGTAGACGGGCGGAAACTTGTTACCGCACAAAGAATGTATCTATAAGACTTAATGTATTTGACACAATCCCTCTTTCGTTCCATAGCAAGAACGTGGGATTCATTGTTTTTGAATTTAAGAAGGCTCCGGACAATACTATTACGAAAGATATAAATAGAGGACCTAGTTATGAGCCAATGATTGATTGGGATAATGTTAAACTGAACGTACTCACAATGACCCTCAGGGCATATGTCCTTCTTTCTTTACTCCTATCTACGATTCGTACGTCCGCTCCTTCATTGAGGTAAACAGCCAGGTGTATACATCCTATTTTGCTAAGGACTCCCACAGGCTCCAGTCCGTTCAACGTTTCACAACAAAGAAATTAGAAGGCCTACGCAATAAGTCCTACCCCACGAGGCCCAGCTGCCTCAAATTATTCCCACTTGTCTAAACAGAACTGAGGAACTTCCTCCAAACTTATCATCACCAACACATCTTCTCGCACTTCAACAGCGATTTGTTTCGGAAGACATACTACTGGTGTCCAAGCTAAAATTAGCTTATCAGTAGGCCGGTTACTGAGTCGGCATAACTTTTCCCTACAAAGTCGTGTTCTTATCATAAGGCTGTTCTTCAAGACGTAGCTCGCTTTTTCGACATGCTTTCCTTTAGACGAAAACTAAACCTACACACACTAAGACTTCACGCGTCATACTCTGCTCTCTCAGGGAATAGATAGACCGTCATCACTTACAGAGGAACCCCTTTTTAAATGCATGAACAGTGGAAACCAGTAAAATTTGTTCAATACTGCCTACTTTATGTGGTATATTACGAATGGCTGCTGCACAGCCCGCATGACTGAAACAATGATATGCAAGCCGACCATATGTCTCACTTTCCCCTTTTGTTCTCAATTCTATCACTTACTTCCCCCCACTAACGGATACGTTCCTGACTCCTTCACCCAAATAAATAGTCGACTTTTTCGAGCAAACGTACCCAGCAGTTCTTATCATGGCATAATTCAAAACTTATTAATAATGTATATCAATGCCCTTCCATTTAAGACTGTCTGCATGATCCGCATGGTGTAATTAACAGTAAACTAGTAACAGGGTTATGCAGTGGAAGAAAGCGGAATTTCTGCAACTGACCACTAGACTCCTGTCATCACTGAATGAAATATAACGATTATCTAAGATATCCTGATGCGAGACTGCAGAAGACTTTGTCTCCACTCGCCCGCCAACCTCTAACTGACCGCCGACCGTCTGAGTTTTGCGCAAACTGGTGCCTTGCCTCACCTCAGTTCTAAACAATGCCGCCGCAAAAAATGAAATTAGCTAATTCAAGTAGGCAATTTAAACAACCCAATCCAGGTAACTTTCAAAATGTTAACGGATTTAGTCAGTGAGGGTCGTTTATTTATCAGGTTTCACATTACGTAAGCTTCATACTTTCTGCAATAGTTTTTCTCTCGTCTGTTTGCAGGCTGGAACGCCTTAGAAGGGACTGTTGGTGTTATCGCTTATTACAGCAGAAAATCGATGCCAACCTTCGGTGATGATGATGATAAGTGAGTCAACCACACAGAACAGAGAAGAGGTCGGTAACTCTGATTCAAGCTGACTGACAATAATTGAAAGTCTACACAGCAACCAATGATTTTTCGTTGACCAAATTAAATTGTTGACGCGAATGCCTCTGGACTTTGGGGGACTTTGCAAGCGAGGGTTGTATTTGACTGTTGTTGGTGTGTGCCTAAAGTGTCCAGAAATTCTGGCTTTAGAATAACAACATGGCAAGTTCTATTACTCCAGCTTCTGTTCTCCCCATCGTATAATTCTTACAGTTACATGTGGAAATACAAGAAAGGAACCAACGAAAGCAGTAATCATTCGAATATATGAAGCATGCACGTATAGTGTATAGTAGAATGCACAGTCTTCACCTGCGAAGTTTATTCGCTGTGCAAATTAAAAAATAGGGGAATTTAGATGGGTAAAAAATACGCGTCAAGGAAGATGGAATTAATATTAAAAGGGTGTACGGAAAACCACTTGGGCATGGTTGAAGTGTTAAGTCACATGCCTTAGCTTTGTTTACGACATCATGATGTTTAGCCTGGATTTCTTGTGATACTGAACGCCGGCAGTCTTAAATCTTTCCGTTCTCTTCGTTTTTTACTTTCTGATGCATTATTCTCATTTTTGTTTGCTTGTTTCACATCTCTTCTTTCTTTCCATTGTGCACATCTTGTACTAGCCTATCTACTAGCTTCAAGATACTCAAGCTGGTGTCATTATCCGATCGATATACTTTCAAGTTGCCCAATAGATTCAATGGCGCAACGACGTCTGGAAGTGAATTCAAATTTTGATTTCTTATTTGCCGCATATGGATGTTTGCAATGCAAAGTTGCAATTAAATGATTATAAGAATATAACAAGACAGTTGAACCGTAATTCAATCCTGTCTCCGTTCTGTTAGATCGTGACTGGTTGTCAATACACAGCAAACCTTTATGTGTTCATGCGTGTCTCTGAAGTCATTAGTCGATTCGCCTGAAATTATATCGATCGCTTTTGCCGGGTTAATCCCATAACACACCGCGTGGTTCCAGAAAGTGTTTGGTCAAGCATCACTTCGGTTGGTACAGACAGACACAATGCACTGAAACTTTACTCCTCTTCTCATTCAGCTTGTAAACTTTAAATGCCATGACTGTCCGAAATCATTATCGTTCTCACATTGAGTGTTTCACCTCCGTTCTACGACTATTCGAATTCGTGTATTTCTGCCCATCATGATGCACGCAAACTAAATTGGTAATCAATAAATGTTACTGCTGAACTGAACACCATATTTTAGTTTTCTTTTTTCTAAGTCCACTCCGGATCACAAATGTTTTGAATTCTCCATTGTTTTTTATCGAGACACTAACAGACCGTTAGCTATTGGTCGTTAAACAGCAGAAACAGCTTTTTACCTGGCATGTATATTTTGCATAAGGAAGTAATTTACAACTTCTCCGTGAAGGCTTCCACCCTTTTTTCGATACGATTATTAAAATGAACATATTCAACGTTACAGGCCACTTGGTAACAAAAGCTGAAGGCTTAACCTTGATCAAGAATGTTGGGTGAGATGGTGCTTGGTTGCTTTCATTGAGGTAAGCATTTCTGTCATTTTGGTGAGAGAGTGGGAGTGGTTGGAGATTGAATAAAATTATTAAAACAGGAAAACGTTAACAGTGAGCAGGATCTCTACAGATGAAGTCTCACCAACACCCACACACGCTTACAATTCGAGTTTAGACAACTTGTTTTAGAACCTCTGAACACAGCTACTGGAACTTCTTGCCTACAAAAGTTTAGTGTTTCGCCTCTCTCAACTTCCTTTATGAGACTTATCGCTTTGGTAGTTGTGCGAATGTTAAACAAAACCGTCAACCACCAAATTAATGCTGTTTATTTGGATGGCGACCTGAGAGAAGTGTGAGATGCTGACGTACGTCGACCGGAAGATGCCCAGCCGCAATTTAAAGCGCTAAAAGAATATGGATTTATGTTTTTTTATTTTCTATACCATCCGAACTACTTCTTACTCAATGGTTTGGCTTAAAGTTTATCGATTTATAAGGGACTGTACCGCTGTATTTATTAACAGAAGCAGAAATTTTCAACCCTTCAATTAACCCCCTAATATATAGGCATATTGATTGGATAGTTTTCTGTTTTCTCACTGGTCTACTGACAGTGTTTGTTACTTATTTTAAACAAAAGGTTTTGAGTGTAGAATATGAGTTCATGCCTTACGTCTTTCTGACATTGTGCCACCCCACAGTTGTTAAAACTAAAGATGTTTTCGCTGGTGTTAAATGATCACGACCATTTAATTTCGAAGAGTATTCTTGATCTTCTGGATTCTAAGTAAACACGTGGAAGGCCTCTTATTTATTGGGTATTCACACCAATCCAGTGTAATGGTTTGTTGTTCAATGATACAGTCTTTGTAAGTGTAGTCTCCAGTTCCATACAGATCAAGAATTTGAAAAATTGAAAAGGTGTGGCTACTCTTTGTTTATCATCCTAACGTTGTCAAATTTCCTTCTAGTGATTTCTAAATCATACTCAGCAAATATACGCAGGCATCCCATACCACATTCACCAGCGTCATGTTCTACTGTAGCATGAGTTAAGCAAATTCTAGAGAGGCTGTGCCTGTGATCCTGGTCCTCAAAATTTAACCAAATATGTGAACAACGCATGGTGTCACAAACTATCCAAAGGCGTACAGAATGCATGACCAGAACATCGAAGACTGTAACTTTACACTAATTCTGCTATCATCCACACTGATAGAACGTTGCAATCCTCCTAAAGTCAACCAGCTTGATATAGACCAAATGGCAGAGACAACGACGATGGAACACTGAGTTGTGTTGTGCGGAGTTTATGTGCATTGTCCACAATGATGGGTGAGGTCTGTGTTCCTTGAAGCAAAAGTGAATTCGTACGCTCACTACTACTATTATTACCAATCATTTTTATGGAATTAAACGGGGATTTGGCTGATATAATTTGAACTACCATCACAGTTAATCAAAGGTGTTGCACTCCCATAAACTTTCTAGTAAACCGTTGCTTCGTTTCGGTTAGAGCTCGTCACGGTCGGGACCAGAATAATGGTCACGCTTTCGTGAGGTAACCATATTGAACACTGTGCCACTGACCACACATAAGACACGACTGAATCGTTATATGCAAAGTTCAACTACATTCGCCTGTGAATAATGCTCTAATTGCCAATTGCATTGACAGAATAAACAGTAACCCTCCTGCTCACTCCAGTTGACGATTTCACGACCAGAACATCCTCCCAAGTTGAAATCACAGAAATCATTAAAGTTGTTGATAACTTTATTTGTTTATTAATAGGTTTCCGCATACATTGAACAAGTGCATCAGTAAACTTATAAACTCAGTCCCACCGTGGCTATATACTACGGTTCGCAGAATTTAAAACGATTTGGTTGCAACCAACAATTACGAAAACCGGCTCGAACTGGTTGGATGATGGTCAACAGCATCCTTAGCACACGTTTCTCACAATCTATATAAAGGTCAGTTAGTATGAAAACTGGCCGGCGAAAAAGTGTATGAGACGGAATTTTCAAGCGGACTTCTATGAACTTACCACCCGTCGGGCTTATGTAGCGCTTTGATCCGGCGGGCTATGCTGAATAGAACTTCGATCCTTCCAGGTGCAACCTTGTCAGACAGGCCAAAGGGGAGCAGTCAGACGAAAAGCAGTTACACTCATAGGATTGTATGTCGCACTGCTGACCGCGTAGGAGTGCTTAGGCAGTGAGGCACGATCCTATGGGCATACAGCAGA
>QNGE01000097.1:218389-253502 GCA_008508345.1 Paragonimus westermani | reverse complement strand
TTCAAAGCGCAAGGTGCTGTCTGAAGACTGTGGACATTTTCACATACTTAGGTAGCACTATCTCGTCAGCCTGTAATATTGCTGATGAGATATCAGCGAGGATAGCAAAGACACGAGTTGCCTTTGCCAAACAGCGTCATCTGTGGCGTCGAAAAGACGTTCGGTTGTCGCTGAAAGTATGGGTATATAACGCCTGTGTGTGTTCCATTTTGCTGTGTGGTTCGGAAACGTGGCCTATTCACAAGGAAGATATCAACAGGCTTGCTGTGCTGGACCATCGTTGTCTCCGCCAGTTGGTCCACATTAAGTGGACTGATCGCGTGAGCAATGTTGCAGTTTGCCGGCGCGTATTCCGGAACGCTCGGGATGCGCGATCAATTGATCAACTGATTACGTTGCACAGCTTGCGATGGTTGGGTCACGTGCTCCGTATGCCAGCTGAGCGTTTACCGTACCGGGCATTATATAGTGAGACCACCAACAGTTGGGTGAAACCGCGTGGTGGTCAAGCAACAACGTGGTCACGAAATATGAAGACCTTGACTGCTCCATTGAGCGACGTAGGCAGGCATCGCCTGCCTGGATGTGGTCCTCGTGATCACTCAAACTGCTGGTTAGAGCTGCTATCCGAGATGACGATGTGTCGCAGTCAATGGCGTACCTGTATCCATATCATTTCTAGTTTATCCGCTTGTTCTTCTTTCAGTATTGTCGACCTTCTTAGTAACGTTTACTTCTAGGTATTCAGTGCCACTGTTGAGGTGAGCGGCGGCCCGAGCCACAGTACCTTTGGTCAGGCTCATAGCTGATATGATGATGATGATAGATAGACAGATAGATAGATAGAAATTAAGCAGCCTCAGCCACCCAATTCGATATAAGATAACTAGGTCCTGAGTGCATTGTGGAATTTTGTGTTCGACAGAATCACTACGGGCGATTTTAGTAAAATTATACATTCGGAGGAACAGTGCACTTATACTGTTTGTGTAGCTTCAGCCAATGAAACCGTGGTTTGGGGAAGTGCTTCAAGATATTGCGTTTTAAGTCATACAAGAAAGTGCTCACCCTAATAGAGAATTCTGCCCTATTACATAGTATATCTCGTTTTGAAACCTAGGTTGTTGCGAATGGCCAGCCGATAACTAATCCGTACACAAGTCCGTCCACGTTTAGTTCATTTTTGCAAAACGTATACGGTTATATGTACATTCGAACCAGCAAAATTGTTCGGAAAATCCCTGTCGGAAACAAATACTATGATATTCAGCTACATAAGTTCTCAAAGTGTTATTATGTGCTTTCATCTTTGCTGTAGCATAATATCTAGTAGAAATATTTAGCAGACTGTGTTTCCTATAACACGGATTGAGAAGGGAGGCGAGAATCTTGAGTGAGTTAACTGATGGTTTTGAATGTGGTAGTGTAGATAAATTTTAATGAAGGGCCTCAAGCGTTTGACCGGTTGACATCAGCCAGAATGAATGCACGACAAAAAATGAATAACGTTTCACGTGAATTTCGTTGTTTCATCTCGAAGGGGACTTATGCGGTGGGTCGTCAGTACTTCCTTCTCTTCTTTGGGTTTCTTCCTTCTCGAATGTAGTAATTGTCCCCAAATCATCTTTGTTTTCTTCAGCTTCAAGACGATTTTCCAATATTTTTTGCAACGGTGTCAGCTCACGTTGCATCTGTAAACAGTACACAGCCGGAAATATACATTCCAAAGCAATTTACTTCATTTACCTTAACTCAGTGAATCAGTCATCATCGTTCGTAAAACATTCAGAGAGTCTGTAGACTTACACCTTACTTGCACCTTAACCAAGCAGACCGTTACAGCTACAAATAAAAAAGTTGCATGGTCACCGTAAACTGAAAGCGGCGAATCTTTGGTTTTGTTAGGGTTACACTAATAAATATATCAACATATCACTTCAAAGTAATATAGTTTCAGTAGGACGTTGTATATATGGCTAAACATAATCGGTATAAATATCAGTAAACAACTTTCAGTAACACAGTTATTTTGCTGCACAGTTAAGAAATTCATGAATGACTCCGGTGTTGTTAAATGGAAGCGTTACACAAGCATCATCAGCTCAAACTGACGCATGCAGTGGGTACGGGAACTCGCTCATCAGCTAACAAACTCACTAAATTTGTTGATCCTTGACTTTCTAAAATCGACAGCCGACCCTCCACACACACACCCAGTGAGAACTAGATATATTCAGTATAATATATTACAATATAGTAGTGAATACTTCATTGGGAAGTTATGTTCTCATGTCCTTGTGATGGATGGTTTGGAAGAGACCGTTAATCTCACGTTTGCAGGTCAGGCTATCTGAACAGCACAACTTCCGTCTTTCTTCGTTAAACTCTTACATTACTGTCACCTCGATTTCTCACATGGTTATCGGGAGTTAACGATATATCCCACTTTGTAGATGAATGTAGCCTGTTGGGCTTGACGTTTCGCAGTCTAGTTGGTTTGCGCACCAAGACACTCAAAACATCCCTGGTGTGTGAGACAGGGACAGCTTGCACCTTCTGACCGTGTTACTGTACCTCTTGGTTTGTTAGCTAGTCAAATTTTCTCTCTCAACTCTTCACCTTTACTGGCCATGTAATACGTGTAGAGTGTAGGAGGAGCTGATGTTGTCGTTAGAAGTCTAAGGAACGACAAGCGTAGTTTTGAAAGCCACTACTCCACTACACGATGCGCATACCCTTGAGGGTACAGTGTGTCGTACCTCGGTGTCGGTACAACCTAACAAGTGAGCGACATAATGGTCGATCTGTTCAAGCAGGAAAACGGATAGTACGGCAATAAACCCTTAAAGTTTAGGAATCTATAAAAATAACAATTTTACTTTCACAAAAAACGTTCGTGAGCAACCAAATCACATCTAACTACAACCTCAGTCTGATCAGTTCTATGAGCCACAAACTGCACACTGGTGAACGGCGGTTCCACTTCCCTCGCAGTAGCTCAGTCAGGGCATAGGCTACTAGAATAGAGGTCAAATCAGATATAACATGTAGATAAGGTTAGATCTTTAACTAACAGTTAGTTCCGCGTGCTGTTTGAACATGAAGGACATTTCAATCTAATTTCAACCTGAAGATCTTGATGGCTCATTTGCTTTAGTAACCAAACGATTGTTCTGCTCCACTCAAGACTGCCGGAGTAATCATCTTTCAAAACTTTAGCTACAACAGGTATATCAAGATCATACATGCATGCATAAATTATTGGATTTCCGTCGTATTCATGACTACCATGTCTAAGGCTGACGTCGTTCCTGAAGGTAGTTTATGTGATGGTCGGTTGATAAATGATTAAAAATATATGAAGATGAGAAATAAATAAATACAATGGGATTTCACAGAGAATGTCATCAAAAGCATGGACGCTAATACATTTCCAGTAAGACCTGGTCTTCAACCAAATGTGGGAGAATGACAGATGAGGTTTCTGCAGTTAGCTTAGAAGATGAAGAATGACAAATATGGATGCAATAAATTCTGCAGCTTTGAGTTAGAAGTCACTTAGAGGTGGCCTCACCTTTGCTAGTGTGCCATGACGTTAGCAAAAAATAACCTGCTACCAAGCTATGAGCGCTCCATTATTTAAGAAATTGATGTGGGAAAACGCTTTACTAATCCGGCAATGCAAGATTATGTTCACATTGTCAATTAAGCTTGATTTTTTAGAAAATTTAAGTTGTTTTTTCATAACGATTATGAGCAAGCTTCTTAGTACTTAACTGAAGACTACTGACACAAACACCAGTATGTAGACAAAGGCATCATTAATGCTAATGTTTACGTCTGTATTAGCGAAACAGTTTGGTTTTCAAAATTATTAAAGGCAGACGGGATCATGCAAATTAATCTCTCTTAAGATGATCAGTTTTGACATTTTACAACCATACTCATACTGAAACTGACAGCCCCCAGTTTTAAAACACCAAACCTACCTGAGGAAATTCCGACAATAACTTGTCAATTATCATCAAAAGCGTTCGAATTCGATTTAACTGTCTTGTAATCTCAGCATTGATAGCACCGCTAGAGGGGCAAAGCCGTCTGTACCTGCCCTCGCGAACTTGCTCCCAATAGACGGTCTCGTGTTGTTTCAGTTGTATTTCAAATACATACTGTAAAAGAGTTCAAAATAATCGTAAACCAGAGGAAAACTGCATGCAAGAACACCCATATTATCGCCTATTTTGTTTCAGCAAACAGGAGGTTGGAATAGTTTAACAATAATTAATAAACAGGGCTCCAAAAATGAAGCTTATAACGATTTGTTTTTGAAGTAACGAACTGCAAACAGCGAAGCGTAATACGCCGGGAAGTTTGACGCTCCTGGTTAGCACTTTGAGATGGCTCATTAGGTTTGCATTGTGCTGTACAAGGTTGTGTTTACAACAGTCGTTGACAGGGCGAGTGGAGCTAGAAAGCCTTTTTGAAATGAATGATGCAGAATAAGGCAAATAGGCATACAATCGCACACACAGACAGGCTGATCCAATTTCACGCTTGCAGGCTGTTAGCGCGTTTACAGTTGTGCGGCCTTCTCTGTTTCTTGGTCACGTGACCTATCTGAGAGGCTCACTTTGGTTAACTTTACGGCAAGCCAATGAGCATAGCGTAACAAGAAACTTCAAAAAACACAACATATCCAATGTTTATCTTCTTGATGGATCCTCACTAAACTAACTACCCTAGGTTGTGGTAAGTAAAGAATCAAGTAGGTTATTTGTCGCAGCATAGCAGGTTTGTGTGAGATCATTTTACCACAAATAAGGACGACGTTAAGTTGACCGAGACGATCCGAACCCAAGCTTTGCCGTAACGTACCCTTGAGATGAAATGATCAGTGAACCATTCATCGTAGATGAGTCGTTGAGTATACCTCATTAATGTCCGATACAGCTAAATGTTATCCATGATGGATGCCTTTCTCAATGAACTAGTATACTGCCAAGCTTATCGTTCATCATCATCATCATCACATACAGCGATACAACATTGGTTTTTACTGAAGCTTAACTGTCACACTGAAAGCAAACAGGTTGGCGTCCTTACGTTACTCAATCATCCGTGTGTACCCCCAACAAGGGATTTATACTTCACCCTGTCAAGTTGAATACACGGAGATTTGACAGTATCTGAACATTACTATTTCATGCTGAAGTCGAACAGGATTCCAGCTGACCATACCAGACGTCTGTACTCGGTGACTCTATAGCTAAAGTGATGTCGTCCTTTTAAAACACGCAAACAAATTTGCTGTTTAACAAGCTTTAATGGAACATGTTTACTAATAGAAACCTGACAAGCTTTACAAGCACTACGGCTTCAAGAAAAACTGTTTCGTTGTTTGCCTTACACGGTTTGATGATAGCGTCGCATTGTTGAATCCTGGTTTCCCGTCATCTGTAGGATCTATCTCATATTTAGCTCAACCCAGGTTGCTGTTCACATGCTTTCAAACATGCGTACGAATAACGTTGTTCTTTATGCAACAACAAACATTATTCCACTTTTTGATTTCACATAAATGCTGGGTAACACAACAGGTGTGGCGGTATGGCAATTGCACATGCTACTCGCTAAATACGCTCGACTCTAGCCGATTCGGGAATCCAACCATGGCGCGAACACCAAATTTCATTGACAGTTTTACATTCGTTCGCCGACTGATGTTGATTTATCATGAAACATGCCCTTGGGCTGTCTTGTGCAGTCACATTACACGAGTTTTCCCAGTTTCCGGATTCAACAGCATCCAACACATGAATCTTAATCGTACATTCACGGAAGCTTCCTCAACGTTAGAGCCCCCTGTGATGACGAAGGTTTTCCTGTGCAAGTTTTTACATCATGTGTGCCGTTCCGATTCAGACTAGCGTCCCAACTCTGCTGTGTCTAAATGCCCATGAGCCGCGGTCGGTAAACAGCACAGCGTTTTGAACAAAACGATTTCAAATAAAAACAATCCTTTTCTTATTACTCATAAGTAGTTCGACAAATTCTGTAATTAGGAACAAACCCAATAACTCAAACTACATCGGATTTGGGTGGATTCGAACCAGTGATAGAAACAACATGCGAAGACGCGACAAGTGCTTTACCAGCTGAACTACAAAGCTACGCCAGGAACTCAAATTTCACGTTTGGACTTAGTTACCCACTAGTCTACCACACGATCCAGTGTGCTGACTGCCCAAGCAGGATTTCTCAATTAATTCGCGGTTAAATCCATCAACACCACTCGTAGGCACTGAAATTCCATTGCTGATAAGTGGCTTGGTTGGGTTGAGAGGGAATCGGAATGCGTAAAATCAGGAATTTAGTTAGATCAGAACCAGCGGCAAAACTTATTGGCAGAGGAAAACATGCGTCATAAAACTGGTAATTATTCTTACAGCCAACACTACTACTAACCCCTTGCATCGTCCTAATCAAGGTCACAATAGGATATGTTTACTGAACCTTGGCAAACCTGTTTAAATTGTTGCCGATCTTTTGGTTCTGTTTTCCCAAATGACCAGCCATGGTTACACTTCCGCAGCTGGACCGCTCAGTTTTTCCTAATAGTTTAGAAGTCATTACCTGAAGTGATTAAAGAGTGGTTCCCAAAAAACCTCCATCACGGTTTTCTACCAGACAAACGAAGTGAGTTGTTTTAGAGATGCAGTTAATGCAGCTTCTTGAGCTGTTCGTTCGTTGATACGACTGGCCAAATTTTATGTTTCAAAACATTACCCATTTGCGGTCTCCACAGAAGCTCGTCCCAAAGAGATGGTGATATCAGTCTCGTTTGTACATATTATCTATCAAGTTGGATGAGACAGTCTTAAGTGGACTACCTGAACAGTGGAACTTTGGTTCACGCATTAAGTAATGGTGTCATTTTCGTTGCTCAATAACATTGTTAGTTTCAGCTCTAACGCTCCGGATACTATGCAAGCCTCCCTCACGGTTTCACCCTCACTGATAACGACACACCAGTGGTGGGCACTAAGACTTTGTTGTCGTACGACTGTGAACACAAACCTAGTTTGGAAAGGCGTAAACCTCGGAGCTCAGCGTTAATCCGATAGACTTGTGATTTACATTACGTTCATGTTATGACAGAACCACGTTGAACTACGAACCCTGACACGCAATCGGCCCAGAGTAGAATGAGGACACGTGAGACGGCAATGGTGCGTAGCCGTATCGGACACGAGTGAATGGCATCATAATAATGAGTCATGGAAAGGACAAGTAGTCACCCAATCAATTGTGCGAGTAAAACGATTGGATCGTTCAAGGGCTGCGTGAGGGAGGGAGAGAGAGGGACACACGCGTGCACGGGTGGATGGGTGACGTGCGGACAACGGTAGGCGCGGATGCCACAGTTCACTATTTGGTTTTCTTACAGACAACACATTTTAACATGCTTCACATTGTACTGTATTTTCCGTCTTTCTTGCAAACCTATTTTACCGACGTTTGTTTCTCGACAGATTAACCTGCACTCGACGCGGAAGCGTCTGGCGCGCAGTTCGCGTTTCGTTATCGACTACCTTGCAAAATAGATGGGGATTTCACCTCACCTCTCTGAACCATGGTACCGGAAGTTGTGGAGTTGCTCGCGCAGCTCACAAAAGAAGCGGTCAGAAAACTATGAATAACCGACTATTCAGTGAACTGGACTCCCACTGTAATTTATGCAGTATGCTTTCGATGCAGACGACTGAGAACAACCCTGATTGTAGGTTGCGACAACGAAATATCAGCCCTTGCGTCCATTGAGATCGTACTCGAGGAAGTTGAGCAAACGTGAAGCATCCGCGGTTGGACATCCAGTCAGGCCTTAATCATTGGTAGCATTAAGTATGTTGCGGTTGATATGAAGATATTTGGAAACAGTCGTCTAAATCATTCAGCGGTGCTATCTCATCAGCGCTGGAACAACCGCCATACTACTAAATATTATATACAAATTAAGTGAATTGGACGAAAATTACAGAACGCCACGAACTAAGCTCACTGAAATTCAATGATTTCACTATTATCCTCAGTGAGTTGTTTCCTTTCGGAAAGTGCAGACCTTAGAGACCAGTCACACAACCAAGATATACACATAATGGATCGGCGCAAAATGTCTTTTAAAACCTGATACCGATCTATATTCACTACTTACAGTCATCTCCTAAATGCTGCATAATATTGTAACTCAGCTATATTCGTCTGCAGTTTGGTTTCTTTGGCCCAGGATAATCAGACCATTATCTCGTTAACCGATTTCGCACGTCAGTCGCACAATTCCAGAGTAAGTGACCTCCACCGAATACGAGTTAAAATTTTAAACATTAATTCATAACAAAGTTGAAAAGATTAAACAGAAGTGATCTTCTTGGGGGGAGGTTGGTAGTTTGGAGAGGAAACAGATATGCATGAACAAATGGACCTAGCAAAATCTCCATACATTTTTTCGTTAAAAACATCCGGTCGACCCAAGTTACTTCTTTTTAGAGCAGGGTGAAGCAAAATACTTTCAACTGAAGACATTGGTTCCAATCACTGAAGATGGAACTTAACATCTTGCACGTTCTTCACACCAAATAAATAATGAATAATGCCAAGGAAAAAAAACAGAGATAGAATGACAAGCACTAACCTTCTGTTTTTCATCAGCCATTTCCTGAAGCTTATCTGTTAATTCGTCGAGATATTTCTGTTGTTCCTCCAGTTCGTTCCTCTTACTTGTGATTTCTTGTTCAAGCTTAACCAGGTTGTCTTCCATTTCACTGGTTTCAGTTGTGCATGTCCTTGCAAGCTGTTGGAGAGTAACGACAAAAACTAATCAAACAAAACGACTAGGTTTTATCCTTTAGCAATATGTTCATTTTTGTGACACTCGTTTTGATAAATGAAAAGATCATATGACAAGAAGAAAACTGTAGACACAAAATTTAGCCAGACCGAGTGAATTGCGAGCAGCAATTAACAGAAACTGACGGTTATAGTTTGGGTTTAATTTTGCGAAACAAGAAACAGAAAGGTTTCTTCAGATCGTATCTGTAACTTGAACTCACGCTATTCACATAAATCAGAAGACAAATTGAAGTGTTTTAGGATGCTCATATTCAATTCATTGTTTAAAAACACTGATTTTGACATGTCTTCACACTCGAACTTGGTAACCTGTCGATAACATGGTGATTCGTCCCAGATTTTTATGCAGAAACGTACTACTGGGTTGCCTCAAAGTGATTTGCACGTATACAGGAGCTCCTCGAGCAAGACATGCCCAGTTACCGAAAAATTCATTGTGTGAGTCCCTTTGTATGAAGAGCCGATTGAGCCAACATTTTTTTACCAGGCTTTAGGCACAGGTCACCTCGAGGAGTAATCCACAGTTACTTTCTGTCGGTAGGGTTTTGGCAAACAAAGTAAGGCACCGGTAGAGGAAGTTAGCATGCATTCATGGTTTGCAGCAGTGATGCAATAATATTTGAAACACCACACTTCCGACCTCCCATCAGATAGCAGTAGAGCCAATATGTTAAGTAAAGTGTTAAATGAAACATAGTGTCATCACGCACTCACCTTCAGCTCTAATGAAGATATCATTTGGCGTTTACAAACTCATCTGTTATAGGTTACATCACTTTCGTGAAACCCGCTACTAAAGTGTTCGGTTTATTCCCCTAATCAAACAAGATGGAATCACCATTGCATAAGTATTTAGACTTACAGATTTGTGCGTGAAGGTCAACCAGTCGATTTCGAACCAACTCTGTACCGATGATATCATGTGGTTTGATAATGAAACATTCACAACCCTATTGTCACTCCAGACTATCAGCCGACCACTATTCCCATGTATCAGAAGACTACACTTTTCACGAAAATCGCAGGATAGGAGACGAGACTTGAAGTGTTGAGCCACTTACATGAGTGCAGTAAACTGAGGTAATTGCGTAGAGCAGTTAAACTTTAACATAATCTTGTAGGTGTTTATCTTTATCATAGGTAAATCGAGCTCGCTTGAAGGAGTTTGTACAACGTCACAATTGCGACTGCGATTTTTATTTAAAAATACTTACTTTGTCAAATGAGATACAGTTCAATGCATTTATGGATGCCAAGTTTTTAACTTCCCGGTAATGAAACTACAAGAACTTCATAAACATGTCAATTTTCGGACCATCTCTGAATAATAATTCGGTCGTGTTTAATGTGTGGTCAGTGCCACAGTGGTTAACACGGCTGCCTCATGAAAGCTTGACTGGAGTTCCAGTTCCGGCCGTCGCAAGGATATGCACTTCTGACAAGCTTTAACAGAAGGAAACCCAAGTTTAGTGCCTCTTTCCGGAAGAGGCCGGCTAGGAAGTCTATCTGAATGCGACAGCTGCGACCAATTGCGGGCTATTTTTGGCATAAAATTAGCGAAATCCCTAACTGCTTATCAGTTGTTCCTGTATGAATTGCACACTGTTCTACAGCCAAATCCGACAAATGGGTGAACTCCTAGCTGGCCACCACTATATATCGGGTCTTTACCCAAAAATTTCGTATTTTTTTTAGAAAGAATTCAATGTGAATAAATTGTAAAATATTTTTGACGAAGCCATTAATACATCGGATATAGAACAGAGCACAAAGTACTTAGAGTGTGATGCAATTTTTGCTTACCAACAATTTTAAATAGGCTGATCTGGCCTTCAGGTAGGTATTGCCTACGCAAACCTCTCAACCTAACAGATCATTGCTATTCGGTAATTACGGACCTATGATCTAACAAATACCGACCTGGTTCCGGCCATATCCATTGCACCTGTGATTACCTTATCTATAGTTAACTGAATTGCCTCTGTCATTTTTCATCCGTCAAAATATTCCGTAACATTAGGGTTTGCTTTGACACATCCAGCTAGAAAGTAACCTCACTTGAATAAAAGAGGAAATGGCTCATACTGATGTTGTACAAAATGATGCTTTGACGTAACAAAACCTGACCTAAGTCTTTAGTAATTATCAATGCCTCATTGTACACAGCTGAAATGTCTCTGTGATCCTTTGTTTCGACTTCCATGAGCACCACATCCTCGGCGCTATAATTCTCTTAATCGGTGAACCTTCTCAAACGGACAACTTCATCATCTACCCAGTAAATATAGACAACCACGGAACACTAATGTAACGTATATCTAGTTAGAACAATTCAGTTTGCTTAACTTTTGATTTTCCTCGATGTTAATCAAGTTCAATTTCTATGTGCAAACAATCGTCTCAGTAGTTTTCATCATTATTCAGCGGTTAGCTTGCTTTACGTACTCAGAAAATGAACATGTGAACAATCGTCCCTAAAATTTAAATGTCACTCATGTCATTGCACATGGCTATTCCCACTGCTTGTTCGTGAGGTAGATGACCCGACCAGTGAGTAAACACTACAACACTTACACGAAATAACCTTAAAGTGTCGACAGCCAATTTGAATGAAGAACAGACACGCAGTGTTGAATACTTATGGCACACTCATCACCCGAACCAATAGCTACCGATGACAGATGAGCCTGAAGTATCCTAATAAAATAATTGAACGGACATTCATTCGTTTACAGCAACTACCCTCTTTGCGTGCGCAGACCGCTTGCGGGACGCAACGGAGTATCAAAAATACTACTTCTTTTTTTAAATGCGACTTGTCACGAATAAGTCACCTAGTCCAAACAGAAGACAGTCTGCAGTGAATGAACTGACTAGTTTGATCGGACGGATGTTTACGATCTATTTGTGGGTATGTAAGTGCTGTCCTCTAGAATAACAGGATTTTTATCAGTGACCCAACCCTTACATTCCCACTGAAAAGTGCTTTTCTAAGAGGCGTATTTTAGATAGAATACTATATGTTTATTTGCCATTGAGCGCGCATATATTCTAATTTAATATACAGCAAAGACAGTCACAAGTGCCTTCCCTGAAAAAGAATTTGTAATCAATACTACTCTCAAAATCAGCAGCAGTGTCAGTGTCTCTTCTACGAAAGTTCCAGTCGATCGATATCTTACCTGTTTTGTAGCCCTGAGCTTCTTTTTTAATTCGTCAAGTTGCCTTTGAACTGTTACTCGAATCTGCGTCTTGTTTTTCTGAGTGCGTTGAGTTTCTGCTTGTAACACAATAAGGTCACGTCTGAAACAAAAAAACCCTTAGAAGTCAGCCGGAACAGTGCCACACCTATTCACAGTTAGCAGTCGAACATACTCCTCGTCGGTTCGAACGTCTGTCTTTAACCCAGCATTTTTCAAACATTCTACTCACTTTGCCACAGATCGTTCCAACGCCTGCAACAATTTCTCCTGCTGCTGAAGCAGGGAACTCTTCCTCACTTCCATTCGATGTATTTCATGTTTCATCACGTTGAGTTCACCCTGTCCAAGATCACAATCCACCGCATGCCTGGTTTCCTCGCACAACTGAACCTTCTTCTCCCAAAGCATAATTGTCCGTCTGTTATCATTAGTTTGAAGGCAAAATAGTGCTTTATAGAATAAGCTATAACATACGCTAAACACATTTACATCGCAAGAATCAGCGTAGGTTTTACGTGGGCACAACAAAAACATGTAGTGGTAGCTCCGAACTATGATATATTAACAATTTAGGCGATGTAAAAATTCATCGCTATTTTCTTCATTTGTTGCGTTTTCTTTTGATTGTAAGGTGAAATCGATCAGCCGTTTTCGGTTGGTCTGCAAACAAGCGATCATCCACCACCACCCCCAGTAGGGGATGAGAAAAAAGTTTTGCAAACGGTTGGTCCTGGTTACCTTCAGTGATTCTCTTGACTGCACGGTACTTATGAGACCCAACTAGGCCAAAATAGCTGTCCACTACTTCACTGGGAATAGCTGGGACCGATTTTTTCGGGTTCAATTTTTTTGAATATGCCAACCGCATAATGCAAAGGACGATCCATCATTTACTATGAATCACTCCAGTGCGCTGACCTAAGATCAGACATTTTTGCCATAGCAAAGTGACGAACATTTGACAGTATAAGTGACTTAGCACATCAAACAATTCAATTAGAGGATTTTATGTAAGTCTATACTGAGCCACTTCACTATGATAAGCCGCCTCGTACATGAACGGCAGTACACTCTAATTAACAAGCTAAATATGGCCGACCATCAGCCGTCAGTCTGTAACAATACATATTTTGTCTTAGCAGCACATCGAGTTGGTCCCGGTCCAGTCCAGCAAACCTCATGTTTCTACTCAAATCAGTAACAGATAATCGTGTAATTCACAACCATATAGCCGAATCAGGACGTATTTAAGTCCCCAAGTCTATATAACACATTATTCTGGCTATTTGCTGATAGAAGTAGCGCTAAAGTTTCTGTATGAAAAAGTTAACAATCTTATAAGGGCAGGCAAACCGCTGGCTGCAACTCACTGACGTATTTGACGGCTATACTTGTGGTTTATCCGAATGGTCATGGAGACGCCTGCACAACGCACCTCCCAAATTGACCTTATTCAGCATAAAAATCATATCAGTTCTATTCCACTTTAAAGTCTGTCGGGAATTTGTCTCATTCGTCTTCTGATGTAAAACGCAACCAGCAATGAGCCAAGTTCTTCACAAACATACCGACTGAATGGTCCCGTTACTGCAGCCCGTGCGGTTTGGTTTCACTTGGTACTAATAGCTGAACCTAGATTTTATCCAGTGAAAATTGAAAGATCCTATCGGTTTTTGTTAATTTGACTAAGTTGATGTGAGCTAAATGGCGCGCACAAAAACGATCGAACTTTGTACGACCAGTTTCCGGTCATTCGACTATGATTATTACATAGGCCTTAGATTCCGACAGACAGTGCATAGCGTACGAATATTTCTGCATTGTCCAGCCGATGCCTTTGCAATAGGTTAGCAACCAACTGTTTAACTGTATTTCCAACTTCAGTACAACCCGTTAAAAAAAGCGGTGAGCGGTGATCCCAAGCGGTCTAGTGACAACCTGGAACAGAAGAAGACTAAGTCTTGCCAGGCGATGTTATGATGACGTAATACATTTCAATTTTACAACACTGGATGGATTTGTTATGCAGTAGTTACATTTATCAGTTGTTACAGTTGTGACAACGCATAATTCTGAATGATGTGTACTGATTTCGATGGAGTCAGACAAATTCAATGACTAGGGCTTCACGTAATCCATCGATGACTATGAGTCTAAATATGTAGCATTAAAAGCCGACTGAACTCAAGGGAATAAGTTTCTACACGTCGAGTAGAGTGATTCTCAGGACTTGAAATACATGAACTGTAAAAAAAATCGGCGTATATCAGACTGAAAAAAATGATATAAAGGGTATTCAGTTTGTAAACCCCTTACTGTGTGCTAATAGTTAGTGCCACTCAGCCATTTTAGGCTGGTTGAAAATACGACCGACGATGCCTGCTTTTATTGGGTCATCCGAGCTTCAAAGACTGAAACAATGTTTTAGGTCGAACAACGTAGCTGCATAGTGAAAGATTGTACATCCTGGAATATTACGCCCGATCAGATGAATAAAAGCAACTAATGGTAAACTCTGTGTTGATGCACCCAGCCAGAGGTAGTGGGTTTGAATTCAGAACACTGGTTAATATGACAAACAAGGTGCCGGTTAGGGCAGTCTGAGAGTATCTGGCTCACCTTACTGCACGCTTTCATTTACTTTGTAGTATAAGAAATAGAAAAAGTTACCTTGGGTGTCAATTACTTAGGTTTCGGATGGAAAGTCAAACTTGATTATGTGTATAGTCCTAACTGTTCCCGCAAAGCATGATACTTGGGACTGGTCCTCATTCGGTACATCTGTACCTAATGAACTCAGTCAGGAACAAAGCCGGTCGCCCACTGTTGGTCTGAGAATGCGCACCTTGAAACATCCTAAAAGATATTGACAGCATCAACGAGCATTTCCTATAAGTCACAATCAACGTACGGGTAAATTTATGGGGATGTTTTACATCATTTTATCCTCCGAAATCAGCGTGCACATTGGTGGAACATTGCACTAACCTGTTGTAAGATATCCGCACCAAATGTAGTACGAATGAANCTAAATTGGCACAGCGAAAACGTATACACTCCAGGTGATAAGTAGTCGAGTGTACGCGTTGCCATACGAATATACGTGAGGCTGTCAGTGCTGCACATTTCGAACGGACGCTGTTATCCGGCGGTCTGATTAGCAGGGAAGGTGGAACCACTTTTGCGGAAAGGCAACGAACACTAAACACACGGTGGTTGACCCAGTTGGCATGTTTCTTGGCCAGAGTGATTCGATTATTAATCAGTTGTAAGATATCCGCACCAAATGTAGTACGAATGATTTCGATTACAACACTCCTGAGGAAGGCCACCCGAGGTGGTTGAAACGTAGAGTATTACAACTTGCTCGAAACGTTGTGTTATTCCCAATCTGTATATCATTGCACTAACCTACTTGTCCTACAGAATTTTTAAACGGCAAAAATCGCCCTGTTTAACATAAACTTGAATACTTTCAAATTTTGAGACAGGAAGCACTTTGCTGAATTTAAACGCCTATCTAAACCACCATAAACTGAGTAATCTGTGGGCCCAGTGGACTTACTCAACTTCAACCAGTTCATTCAGCATATCCTCTCTCTCTGCTTTCAAGCTTTCCACTTTGCTTTGCAGCTCAGCTGCTTCCATTTCTTTCTCCCGTAACGCACGTACAAAATCTGTTTCAGCCAGTCGATTCCCATTGCTCAAGTTTTCCCCGGTAGACTTCTCTTTTGCAATCAAAGCGTTCAAACGAACAGTGTCATATTGTAAATGCCTCAGTTCGCGTTCCAATTCTGTCTTCTCCCTTTCTTGGATTGTAATTTCGTCTGGTAAAATTGCATTGAAAACAACGGATTAAGAAGTACACAGAAATGGAGCTTGCTGTTACAACCTGTAAGGTACCTGAAAGTCAGTACCTGATGGTTTAATCAGATCTTTGAGAAATTTGCTGGAACCAAGCACACGTGGCTTTAGATGTCAAATAATAAACATAGCGTGTAATCTATAGATGTTGCATATCAATTATTACGATTCATTGTACTCAACAGATAAGCTCTGAATCATCAAGTGTCTTTTCCCGTGCTCCAACAGTATTTTTTTGAAACTTGTTTTACCGGTGACCAAAAATGCACGTAGGACTGTTCAGAGGGAACTAACAAGTGAAGTATTCAATGGTGTAAAAGATACCTTGAATTCTACGGATTAAGAAAATACCTGTAAAATGACTGGAATTTCTTTGCTTTTCACACCATT
Source organism: Paragonimus westermani (assembly GCA_008508345.1). Taxonomy (NCBI): domain Eukaryota; kingdom Metazoa; phylum Platyhelminthes; class Trematoda; order Plagiorchiida; family Troglotrematidae; genus Paragonimus; species Paragonimus westermani. The sequence continues at coordinate 237,138 of QNGE01000097.1, read as the reverse complement.
TATCGGCTGATATATTGGTGGTGTTAGAAATCCACTTCATAAAAGCGGACAGCGCTGAGAGACTTACCATCTCCACCCCCTCAATGAATAACTTAGGATTACGACTAAATTCTGATCCCTATGGTGTGCAAGCCATGATTATCATTTCTTCGGTCCAGGTTCGTGCAGTCACCGTAATCACGATCAGTTAACTTGGAACAGTCAGCCACAATGAATAAATATCTGGATTTAATTACTTCACAGTTCTTTCAGTTATACCCTGTCAGTTACTTGTAAGTTGTTGAATATCAGAATATATCTCGTTGTGGCCAATTAAACCTAGATTTACCACCATGAGACATGCAAAACGTTGATACCATTTGTTTCCAAGTTGAACATCACTCACATTTGATCGCAGCTTTCGCATTCAGATAGACTTTCCAGACAGCCTCTTTCGGAAAGAGCCAATAGACTCGAGTTTCGCTCCCATTAGAGTTCATCAGTAGTGCATATTCTTGCCACGGCCGGGATTTGAACCCCAGTCACGAGTTCTTCAGGCAACTGTGTTGACCACTGCGCCATTAACTTCACATTAGGCTTCACCGAATTATCGTATCTGAACGCTAAATCACCTTCGCTTGTGAATAATTTCAAGTTAGATAGCACTGCTGGCAAACTCTAATGAAAGCGAAACTCGAGTCTAGTGCTTGTTTTCGAAAGAGGCTGGCTGGAAAGTCTATCTGAATGCGAAGGTTGCGACCAAATGTGAGTGGTGTTCAACTTGAAATTAACCAACTCCCCAAATAATCATCAGTGATACCATTTATTCTCTTCTATTCCCCTGAATAAAGCCAAAGTCTAAGTCAGTTTGAGAATTTCTTGCAGCTCAGTATGATAGGTAAAGAGGCTCGTTCCTGGCTGACTCCAGTTCCCCTCTAACTAGTCCGATTTAATCTCTCTTATATAACAAATAAGTGAAAAGTACTGTTTGCATCTTTTTTTTCGTATAGTTAACCTAACCGTTGATCTGAATAAAGAGCCGTTAGTTGATAGAAATAAGCGAGTTTGTTCACTTATTCTGAAAGTGATAAACTGAAGTTTTTCGTTTAAGAAACACTTCATAAGATTATACTTACAGAACGGGGAACCTGCGGAATAGTGTTGAGCACGATTCGATTTGATACAACCTAACAGGACACTGAAGGACAAGACAGTTTTTTGATAGTTCTGAAAATTATCATGTTTGTTACATCTGTGTGATAGTAGAAATACACTTGGTTTCTTAAACAAACTCTGCAATACAGGCTGCTAATTGGGAGATTTTTCAACCGGTATATTCAGTCTCTTGAAATGACTGTCGTTCGCTGATTTGTAAACGGATTACACTACAAACATAACCTTCATTCTGAAGCTCATGATCATCCGCAGCTCAAAATGAAACTGGTTACAACACTGCCCCAATACACATGGTATCAACGATGTACCGGATGAGCCAATTACCAGCGTGTATTCTGAATACACTCATACCGACCAGATTTGGCCTCCATAAAGAAGGTAAACAAATTTCGCTTATAAAGCAAAAGTCAATGAGGTACTCGTCTTATAACTTGATGACAAACGGCCTTAGCATCCGTGCAGACAAGTTTAAAAAATCCTTATGCATATTTTCACTTCTAGACTGCTTTTTGCTATAAGCTACTCGAAGTGTTTCACATGTTTTACAGTAAGTTCATGTTGGTATCGGTAAAAGTATATGCTAATGGGTGATAGTATAAAATTATGAACCTAAATACAAATTACTGAAAAGCGTGTAGAACAAAACGCAATTCGACTAGAATCTAGTGTTTACTTACTAAGAACATATTCCGGTTTCATGACTGTAAGATTTAGTTTATCGGCCGGACTTTGTTATTGATTGAGTTAACATTAAATACCTCGCACAATTCGACATGTACGTCTCTATATCTATACGGTGATCCTCAATTTTTCCATCAAGAATATTCTTCCGTCAAGTTGTGTGGGCCACGAAAAACTCATAAAGCAAAATGAAATTAGAATAACTTGTCTGGGTCGAAGTAAAACACATAGTACAAATTTTCAGACTGTTGGTAAAGTCATTTTCATGTAACCCACTGTCAACTCGCAACTTCTTCTGGGATAAAATGGTTAGTTGTTTTTGTAGTCTTTCAACCGTTCTCGTCAAGCCCTCTCGCTCGTTCACATAACGCACCAACTCGTTTTGTTCTTTTAGCCATTGCTGTTCTAGTTCACCGATCTCATCCTGTTTCGCTTGCACTGCTTTGGTCAAACTGTTGATCATCGACTCCAGAGGACCCACTTCTTGACCCTGTTCATTTGGAGATAGACAACAAAAGGTAATTTTGTAATATACTTCATAAAAAAAGGTTGCCTGCCATACCTCGATGGACGATATTCAAATGAACTCAAAACTATGTACCAAACGTCTCAACTACATGGAAGAGGTTTACGGTTTTATCACAAAGCCAGCGGAAATGGTGAATATACGGCCTATAGAGAATGACTGTGGCAAGAGTGTATCGCATGAATTGCTGATTCGAACCGTACTCACTGAGCTGACTGTGTCACGGACATTCATCTACCACTTGTTGAGAAGGCTCTGATACCGAAGGCAGCATATGAACGTGACAGTGAGTTTGAATTTCCATATCTATTCGCAACTGGTTGATTTGTGTAGGTGAAGTTTTCAAGAGTGATACAATCAGCAATTGGAATTACCCTCAAAAATTGTACTAAACTAAAGGGCAGCATCTTTCTTTTGACCCCCACGTGTTTCCATAGTATTGTTGTCTACAGCTTGTGTTCGTAAAAGCTTTTCAGCCAAGGGAAAATGGCAGGTTTTGACAGAACAGAAATATAAATAGCAGGCATACACTGAAACTATAGTTAACAACTTGGACCATATGAGTCTATATAACCTCTTTACAAGTTACTCGTTTACATCTCACCAAATATGAGTGATGGTCATCAACAGAAGCACCCAAGACTGAGTGGTTACGCTGGTGCCAGGTGACTTCTACAGTGCTCATCAGGTTTCCGTGTGTCACAAACGTTACAATAAACAAACTCAGTTGGTTTCAGACGACTAAAATACTTTTACATCCATTCACAGTGAACCCAGTATTGAACCAAACTGAGTACCTCTTTGTCAATTATTTACACCACAGTCAACGAGCGCCTTTTTGCATACAAATGCGGTTTCCACCAGAGAGCATCAGCATGTCAAGAAGAAACTCCGCGGATCAGTTAGTTGCCTAGCTAAGGGTGGAGCAACGTACCAACAGCAAAACAATAATTATTCTAATCCTGTTTCGCGTTTGAAAACGAATGTCATGAATTCACCACTGATCTGCAATAAACAATCGTAAGTATGCGGCAACGTCTACCACAAAACTGCCATTTTGCTCTGTAAAGTACGCAATGTTCCTGATATTGGTCACCGATATCATTTCTATCGTTCAGGGTGATGCTTGAATAACGGCTGTCCAAGTAAACTTAAAACAACTTATTGAAATTTGATGGTATTCACTAGCCTGATTGGCTTAACCAAAATCGAAGTTGGCTTTGGTAGATATCAGATGTTTCAATGGTACCGTTTTCGATTGAGGCCTAATCGGCGGCAAAGTAGAAATCAGATTACCCCGAATGTTTTTGTCTGAATTGAGACACTTTTACTTTCTGCAGACTAGTACTGTAGTAAACGTTTTAAGTTGTGAAATCTGAAAATGTTTACGTTTCTGTTTCCTCATGAACTATACTGGGAATTGCACTGAGAAATGTAAACAGACTAAACCTTTCTACTTCCATCTAACTCGATACAAGATGACTTGTGTATTCATTTAGATGAAAAGGTGAAAAGAGCACTTCCCTCAGTGCTAGGTTACAGTGCAGTCTAATCGTTCCATCCAATTCATTCTGTTATGGACTGAATCCGTACTGTTGACCTCAGTCACTCTTAGTTCACAATGGTCAGTTTGTACTAGCTTGCTTTCACACGAGTCAAAGGTCTATGGAATGAGTTGGCTACTGTTTTTAGCAAGCGCAACTTACCCGCAAGGAAGTTCATTCTGCATCAATTGACATTACCGAAACGTCTTGGCAATTATTGAGTGATGCAAAAAAAAATCGTTACAACGAGTGCTTCTTAAGACACTGATAGTCAATTGACCTATTCAGTAGGCAATCCGTATCAGCACAACTTACACAGTCAGAAATATTTCAGCTCCAACGATTGTTGATGACAATAACGGACATAACGAAAGTCTGATACAGACGCGGATTCGTTAGAACCGCTCACACAAAGTGGAACACCCTCAGTCCCCGGAAAATCCCATCTGAGTGATAGGCGGTTTAACTGACTGCTGCAAAAGGCTGAGAACGCTAGCTCGAATCTCAACATCCCAAACTTTTGGCCAGATGGATCCATGTGGTGCGGAAAATGGTTCACAAACGTTTTTCCCTAGTATTTGGAGGAAGGCTTGCTAGTTGAACAATAAGTTTTGCAAATAACCTAAATCACCTTCATAAATGTTATTTAAACTTGATGCTGAATGATTAAGATATTCAAAACATTAGATGTATCACTGCGTAAAACAAGCTGACGTAACTCAGCCAGAAGAAGCTAACGGGTTGCGTCCGCCGCCAAGCACCTAATTTGTACAGGTCATACTAACCACTTGATCAGTTTGCATCCTTAACAGCCCATTCTCCCAAAATCACACAAAATGCCACCTAATGCTGTCCGTATTAGTCTAACGTACTCATAAGCCAATAATGTTGGCAGTCCTCCCACAATTTTTGAATACGGATAGACAGATTTGCATTTTGTTTGACTATTCTTTAGCATGTCACCATTTTGCAAGATCTGCCTTTCTATCTCCTTATTCCACTGCGTTAATCCTTTGGATTGTGGAGTTAAAAAATGTGAACTGCTAGCATGTATACCTATGATTTGTGAGGAAAAAGACCAGATAACGCGGAGATATTTCTATCTGAAGGTCTGAGTGAGTGAGCTCAAGTGAACGCCCAGCTTTGCACAGGGGTAAATGGTAGTGTGTGAGATAACTAATCGACCTCAAGAGTAGAGTATGAAAACTGATATGGTCACTTTGTCATTCAACAAAATCAAAAATAGTTTGAAAGTAACCAGTTCTGATAACAGCTGGTCGTTTCATCTGTGACTGAAAGAAATGGTTTTCGTGATGTAATTTGAGAGGCATAAGTTACACAAATACGAGCAATTATTCCAGTTTTTAGCGAAGTAATCCACCGGTGAAATGCAAAGACTCACCCCTGTTTCATGCAGCAGGCGTTCCAATTTTTTGTTTAGCAGGTCTATGGCACTCTGTTTTCTTTCAACCATTACTGTAGCATGATGAATTTCCGCCTCTAGCTTGTTGATCAGACCGTTTCTTTCGTCGATCTCCTGTTCAACTTCCTGGATTCGTTCTTGAATCTTTTGATTCTCTGATCTTTTGACAGCTGTGGCCAGATCATCACGTGCGATTTGGTTTTCTAGTTGAGCAATCTTTGTACAAAAGATTACATGTGCCATTTTACAATCACAAATAAATCAACATTCACTTAATCCTAACAGTTTGCATAGACAGTGTCGCTGACCAGGGACAAAGGACCGTTGATAGTCCAACTTTACACTGATCTAGGACAGAATTTTAGACTTATTTCCACTCACATAAAATACACTGTAGTTCAACCCGTGATATTCGCCTGTCCTCTAAGGATAGAAAGCTGTTCACCTATTTCACTCATTGTTATCATCTACGAGAATAGTAAGTCTTTGGCTGACACCGATGCTTGCCTGACCAACATCCGTGAGAGGTTGATAGCCTGGATTAGTGAACCACAAAACCCAACATGTAAAATCATATGGACAACTTCAAGGCACCTACATACTGCTAACAAAAAACCAAGATGTAAGTGAGCCTTCACTCTCCGACTTCACAGGTATTTTTTACCTTGTGGATAAATAACACAATCACTCATGATTAGTCATCATCTCGCATACTATTACAAACCAGAACCCCGTTGGAAAAACATATACAATCGACTGTTTTTAGCTCAACAGTAAGTGCTTTTATATTCGCCGAGAGAATGATTTGATTTTTGAGCACACAACAAACTGTACACCAGGAGCACATTTGTAAAGTTACAGTCGTTACACCGTCGCGAATTGCAAACCGAAAACAAAAGTACTAGTAATGACCTCACATAAAACATCAAACTAAGGCCCACTAATTGCATGTGCACATGCTGTCCCTAATCTACAGGTTCATCACACAACGATAGTATTTTACTTAGGTACTGATTAGTTCCGTTAATATAAATACGGTTAGTATGGTTGAGTTTTATTCACTCGAAGCTGATTTTATGTCACTAAAAAACAAATCTATATTTCTATCCGCTGCACCCTGCACGATTTAAGTAAGTTGACTGCTGCATACGACTTATCAACACGCCAATTTAGTTGTACACTTGGACGGAGTTTTCCCTCATTTCTAACCACCGGACCCACTGTCAGTATTTAGAACCTGTGTGTTGTGGAACAGAGGGCACGACGGCAGTCGGATTTTTGCTACGAACGATTTTTTTTGTCTTTTCATGACATTTTCGAAGGGTAAAGTGGCTGTAGACACAAAGTTCTCAGTTATTTTATCCTCGTTTCATTGCATTCACTTGGGTTGGTTTTTACTATTTGGAAAATGTTGCCACAGGTAGTAAGTGACCTCAATTTTATCTCTAGAGTCTGAAGTTTTCGGACGGTAGTCACACAAACAGTGGTGAACTGAAAGACTAACCTGTGTGATGATCTCCCTGCTTTGGTCTTGAACGTGAACGTTCAACTTTTGCACATATTCCATTGCTTTCTTTGTGGTCAGTCTGTCTCGTAGCTCAGTTGTGATCTTGTTTTCCAGTTCCGTTTTCTTCAAAGACTCCTTCTCAATTTGTTTCCGCAGTCCATCCACTGTAGTCTGACAGGACGCTTGCTCCTAAATTGAATAAATGTTGTCATAGACAAGGCAGAACAGAATGGACACAGCGCTGAAGTTCACCGTAGAATGAAAGAAACTATTTTGGTAACGTGTTAACCTGGTGCTAGTAAAACTTCCAATCAATGGAACGATCGGCCTGCGCACATAGCATTCACGCTGTTTTAGCCTGGGTGTCGGGCAAAGTAGTGATCCAAGACGCTGCTAAGTTGTGACAGTGGAGTATGCGTGTAAACTATACGCACCGTATTTAATCATCTAACACTGACTTTTGTTATTGTGCGTGTGCTTTTCACCCTGAGCGAGGACAGAATCTATAACCAAATTAACACCAGAACCGTTCAGAATGCTATAAGGATTGATTAGCGATTTTTGGAGAAACACTAGAATTCCGTACATCAACAAGTCATCAAAAATTTCTCAGTTGGTTGCTGCCATACTTTCCGCACATTCAAGACAAGCCTATACATATTTCTGTATATCATGTATCATGAATTCACAAGTAATAACTTGCTTGTTTCTAAGGGTAATATTTCTAAACCTCTGTAACTCAGTTTTGGTATCTTTGGAACTGTCACTTTTTCAGGTTACAGTCACCAAAGTTCGGTCACGACTGACCGTCGATCCGTCTAACAAATCTCTCATTATTCCCAGCATTTCCACCAGTCGGATTTCAAAGCTTGGTTGTATGCAAGGCTGAAGCCTACAATTTGACCTCATAAACAATACGGAAGTGTTATGTCCACTCCGCGGTATTTCATATTCAGTTCTATGCGAAGGCCAATGTGATATTTTTGATTTCCTTGTCCTCTCTTGTTACTGTTTTTCTGCCAGCTTTACAAGTTACATGTTGATTAAATCTTCAATAATCACCCAGTACTTCTCACAGTCGTATAAGTCCAGTGATACCCCTATCACCTTTTGGTACTATGTGCACTGATTGAAACAATGAACGTCATCAACTGTCAGTAACTTACCGCTTGTGCTCGACTCAGATTTCTCTCAGTCTCCTGCAACATGCGTGAATAAGTACTGTATGTCTGCTTATCGGTATCGTGTTTTGTTTGGGACTGTAGAATTTGCCTTTTCAGTGTGTTCAGATCAGCCTCATTCTTGTTGACGAGCATCGTCAGCTGTTCGTGTGTCTCCTGTTCTTTGAAGATCGATCGACGGTAAGCTACCTGTTCGTTCTCTAACACCAGTAAGCGCTCTTTTAATTCGCTGTGGAGGTATTCATCAGAAAATAACATTAGACTCTGGTATGCTAATTCTATAAATGTGAGTAAAATATGTGTAATATGAAAAGAGCTAATTAATAAAACAGAAAAATGCTTATCATGCTGACATTCTACTTCGAGCAGGTGAATTAATAAATATTTGGTAAACCAAATACTATTGAATAGAAGATTATTACAATCTCAAACAGCGTCTATATTAGAATTTAGGCTTCTTATTCGTCAAACTTCAGGCTCCTTGTTAGATTGTGCAAAAATAAGGAACCTTTAGTCCAAAAAATGTAACCAAATCTGAATCACCTTCAAGTGAAGATAAAAACACAACTACGTTTTTTGCAATCCTGTGTTTATTAGACATAAGCATGTATGCATATACACAAGTAAGTAAACTAGTTCAAGTAAAACCGTAGACTACTTTCCTCCATTGTAAGCAGTACGTTGCCCTATCCAGAAAATGCCTGACGCCAGTCAATAGAACTTGATTTTCGCTAACCAAATAGTCGTTGAGTAGATCTATGAACCTAGGCAGAAACAGCGATTCAAAGCAGATCGAACTCTGATAAATCTTAAACCAATTCGTAGCTGCGCTGAACTGTCTTAGTCTGTAACCATTTTTACCATATGTGTTTGCATACCAAATTGCAATGCGAGATGAATTGACGGTAGATGTTAGTGTATACGAACGTGTTAGAGGAACAAACGTTAGACAGTGTATTCGTAAGTGTGTAATTCATTCCTAATCAGCTGAAAAATCTGTTCTGGTGAATTGGGTAGTAGGTGTTTACAATGTTGATTACATTACTGCCGACGCCAACCTACAGTGCCATCAGCTTGATAACGGTGGCGCCTTGCAGTACAAACGACTTTGGCCTGACCTTTTCGATGATTAGCAGTCTTCTGGACAGAAAATTATCTTCAAACCTTTATTCTTGTTCTTGGTGGGTTACACGAAATTCAGTGGCGTTTAATGCGTTGTGGAGAGTTCAACTTGTGTAACAGCATGAGTGACTAAAATGGCGTTAAGAAGACTTTGTGAATGGCTTTGGTGAACTCCTCAGTGAAAGGCTATGATCTAGCTGCTCTTATCACATCGTATTGTATTAAACAGAATACACGCTGTTAGAGCAAGGCATATGAACATACGGTCTGTAGTTTGTGGTAACACAATTTTTAAAGTGTTGAATGTGTGGTTACTTTGGTTAACAAGAACCTCTGATTAACTTAGCCCAAGCTGGTCTGATAGACCACAATGACCCACCTTCACTATACACTCGTATACAAAATAAAATCTTTTGTGTGCATTCATTTTTCCTTGAGGTTGTTTCGTAGTAGACTTCATGGTAGATTTCATAACAGACTTGAGAATGAGTCCGCTTACTTGGAAAGCCGGCATTATTTTGTTGGTTGGCGAATTGCTTTGATTAAAAACGAAGGTTTATATTATTCAGTTAAACATTTTCTGATTCATCTGAGTCTATTAAGCGTGAATTGTCAGTTTATATACAAGCTGAATTGGCCTCAAACTCAACTATACAGACTACTCTAGAAATGTATGAATTCTGTAATAGTCGGCTTCGGTTTTTAATTCATCTTCCTGTTTTAACCACAGCCTCTAGAGTGACCATCCTAACTAGCTTGTGTTATGACAATTTTCTTATTAATTTCCAAAACAGTAACAGCTAACAAATTATTAAGCCTACTTATATGCTTTCATCAGAGCTGCATAGGCTTCATTTCTGCGCTGCAATCCAAGTAGGCTCGTGTTCCACTGGGCCAATAGATTTTTCCTATCCAAACTGATGGAGACAATTTGTGCCTCAGCCTCTTGTAAGAGATTCTGACTTATCTCCATTTCCGCTTCTTGAGCGGTGATTTGAGCCTCGTACAACGCAATATCCTCTTTTAGCTGATCCACCTTGGTTTGAATGCGATCGACCAACAAGTCTTGACGCAGTTTCACGTCCTCATGCTGTCAATAAATTTACAAAAAAATTGACTTAAAGAACAAATTTGAAACAATTGGTTCCCTTGAGCAGTTTGAACAAAGCAGTTAGAACACGAAAACTGGTAGATGCAAGCATTTCGTATTGACTCATCAGTACCAAATTTACAATAACACGGATGGGCTTTTTTGTAACAAACGAATTGAGGGGTGGATAATCAATAAGCGGGTTAGGATAAGTCATTAAGTCCAAGGAAGGTTCAAGTTCACGAACAGTTGTTTCTGAACACAGAGAGCTGGTTTGAGTCGATTAATTGCAACTGCTTCAGTGAACCGTAAGAATGATGCAACAGGATTCTGAATGCACAAAATGGATCGATAGCGTGACCGGTGGTCAGGACGTGTCTGGCGACTAAGGAAACTGGTTGTTTACGCGTTTCAGCAACATTGCTATTCTCCGGTAACACGGACTTCTGTACCCATTTTGATAGATGTTCCTTCATTCTGGAGCTCAAACATCTCTCGGTTCTGCCTATGTAACTTTCTCCGCAGTTACATACAAATTGGTAAACACAATGTGAAGTGGCACCGATAGGCTGATCTCCTTTGATTGAAAAAACTGGTAGTTTCTGAGTCCGAGCGATTACACGGAATTCAGCTGCACTAAAAGTTCGTTCAATTGAATTTCTTAATCGCTGTGTTGTTTGGTGAATGACATGATCATCCCTAAAAGGCAGCTGTATGTAGACTCTCTTTTTCTCTACAGTGACCACCTTTTGGGGTGGTAATTTTTGTCTACTGTGCCTATTTATGAACCTTCTGGGGTAACCATATGACTGTAGGACAGACGTAATCAGATCTAGTTCCTCAGCGAGGCCGTCGGGCGTACAAATTCGCCTTGCTCGTGTTAACAGAGTATTTACTAGTGCTCGTTTGTATTGGATCGGTGTGAAGCTGCTAAAGTTCAGATATTGACCTAACCATGTGGGTTTCCTATACACGGTTCTTCTAACCGAGCCATCTTCCCGACGACTTATCTGCCGACCTCAAATTCACAAGTGACATTTAGATTGGGATGACAACTAATTAGACGTTGCACCAGGTTATCTATCATCTGTTTAGATTGACTGAAAATTAAGGTGTCATCGACGTAACGCTTGTAATATGACAAGTTTCCTATCTCCGTAGCTAGTTGTTGCTCAAATTTTAGCATGAAAAAGTCTGCTATGATGGGGCCTACTGGACTTCCCATGGCTACTTCGTCTATTTGACGGTAGGACTGTTCAAGAAAACGAAAACTTACATTCTCAGTAGCGAGCAGCAAAGTTTCCTTCAATATGTCGGTAGGAAGTGGCAACGAAGTGCGACTCATTTCCACGAACTCACAAATGTAGTCAACGGTTTCATGCAGCAGGACATTTGTGAAAAGTGACTGAACATCTATAGAGCACATCAGTTCGTTAGCAAGATTACTTCTGTCCAGGTCACTGGTCAATTCAAAGGAATCTTTAGTGGAGTATTTCTGAAATTTCTGTTTTACTGGGATTAGAATAGTGACCAGCCAGTGTGCTAATTTGTGGTGAGGTGAGTTTGTCTTCGCCAAAATTGGCCTAAGTGGCATCCCAGATTGTGAGTCTTTGGTAGGCCGTAAAGTTGAGGTGTTGACGATCCGCACGGTTTAAGAGACCTATACGTTACCTTGTCAGTAGTCCTCAACTGCAAGAGCAGCTGAAGATGTCGTCCTATGTGGTCCCCTATTTCGCTAATGCTGTCCACTCTCTCTATTCGCCGAAAACTTTGTTTGATCATCCAATATTGATAACATCTTCTGTACATACGCATCCTTGTCCAGAATGACAACCCCAGAATTCCTAACAGGCTTAAGTATAACCACGTTTTTTGACTTAAATTCTTTTAATGGTTGCAGGTGTTGCCTTGTGATAGCACACCGACTATTAATTGGAGTCCTTTGAAACAATGGTTCCCATCGATAAATTGGAGTCCTGATAAACCAATAAGCTATATCAGTGAACTTAGTCTGTAATCGGCCTAGATTGTCAGCACTAGTTGGTCAAAGAAAAAAGTCAAATCAGTTCTTTCATAAATCCAGCTAAGGTAACTTAATAAAATGTGTTTCATGTTTGAGGGAGCCATTTTACACTGAATAGTTGGTTGTGAACGGATTGCATCTGACGATGAACATAGGTTTAGTTGAATGACTTGCAGGCTACGCAGCGTGTACCAACGAACAATAGACGGAATTACAGCACGCTTGTGTTTCGAACTTGGTACCCAGTCCTCATTAATGATCGAAAACTCGAATAACTGATGCTGTGGCCAGTGCCCTCGTTCACCATCGTATTAAGCGGACTGAAAACGTATGGTCGAACCTCACCCACACTTGTTCGCTGTCTTTGCACTCAAATGGATTTTACGGTCAGCCTCATAAGAAAGCAAACACTAGACTCAAGTTTCTTTCTTGTTAGACTTCATCAATGATGTATATTTTTTCCATTGCGGTGATTAGAACCCCGACCATGGCTTCATGTGTCAACTGTGTTGACCACTGCTCTATCGATCTAAGTCTAGGTACGACCAACTTACCACATGCGAATGCTCACTCACTTTTGCTGAGATTAACGATCAGGTTGCCCGATCACCTCAAGAGAAAATAGCTACTGCCTGATCATTGCTCACAAACGACAGTGATTGGACGTTCACATATAACAATTCGGCCCTGTCCAACGTGAGTTCGATAGCGTAGCGTCCAATGCGGTTGCCTCAGGGAAGTGCGGCCGGAGTCCTTATCAGCGCCGTGGCAAGGATATACACTTCTGAAGTGTCTTAACAAATGGAAACCCGAGTCCAATGTTTCCTTTCAGAGCGGTTGGCTGGATGGTTTATCTGAATGCAAATTGTGTGAGCAATTGCAAGCGATGTTCAACTTGCAATTGACCAAATCCTAGACTGTTGAGTGAATGGATGTGTTATGCTGTTTACAAGGGTTCGCCAGAATACTCACTTCTCGATTCTGACTGCAATGTTCTCCCTTGTACACGGGCAAGCCTTAACAGGTACAGCCCTTAGCCTCCATTTTCCCTCCACAGGATTGTTTGCAGTTCAAACGGAGAAGAACTATTAGCTGCCTAGATGTCGTTTCAGGCCACACACAGTGTAGACCAATATATGACAGTGACCGGTGAGATTTGCGGCCCGTACTAGTACAAAGCAAGACTGCATCTGAAGTGGTCCATGGGGCCAAAGAATCAACTACAGTCAAACATTATCAGGCTTGTAACCGCGTGGATGCACATGCTTGTCTGCAAAGGAATTTAATTCGATAATTACTACAGCTTCAACAGCTTCAGTAAGTATGCTAATGAGGTACAAAATTCAACGTGTGAAAAGTAAGATCTAACGGTCATGATAACCCGTAGTAAAGAGGACGATTCAAACTATAGTTTCGATGTTAAGTATGACTGCCGTCGTTTTCACCATATGAATTTGGTGTAATGTGTGGTTGGGCTATTCATATACATACGGGACAAAGTGCAGACGCGCAATTTCTGTTCAACCTTTTTAGTAATTCAAACGGAAGTATAATGTGTATTTTTAAGTTAAAACCATGTACATCATTGTCATTAGTAACAAAGTACTGAGGATCTACACCGTTGATGAGCTTTTAACATGAGAACATCAAGCTGCAGTATGCAGGAAGAGCAAGGAGATAGGTAGGTCTTATTTCCCAATATTCATCAATCATTTTCAAGTTGGTACGCCTTGCGAGAGAACAAGTGAAACCCAAATGAAAACGAAGCATCATAATCAAGAAATATTTCCACGAAATCCATTGATGGAATATTAAAAGTCCAAGTAGGGGGTTCGCAGTATTAGTGATCATTATAATGACAACCCGTAATTCGCGCCAAGTATGGTCCAAAGACTTAAGTGAACATATTAATTCACTTTCGTGTAAACTCATTTCTTGAACAGACCAGTTTTTTCATACGTCCACATGTGGTCAAAACACAGTCATTGCTGCCGTTGTTAAAATCAGAAGGCGTATTCCACACTGTGCGTTTGGCAAGATTTCAATATGACGCGGGAACGAGGTGACCAGATTGTAATGGCGATTTCTGTGGTTGGTGCGACTGTCACACCTGAAAACCCTCTAAATGCCTACAATTTTACATCCTTAACAAATCAACTGGCTAGTACTCCCCCATTAACACTGGAGACAAGGTGGGTGCAAAACCGTGTTTTCTCAAACGGAAATGCACTCCTCTAGTGCGTTTATTTCCCACTATAACCTAACGAAAAAACCGACAGGAATACAATATCCATTTGTACACACCTGGACCAGCCTCCAGACTGTGGCATTGGGTGAAAAATTTTCGTTTCCCTTGGTTATTTTTGTCATGCCGCATAACAGATGTACAATCAGCGTGACTTCAAACACGAGATACATTGTAACCGTGGTAAAGTATGTGCATACTTATGCAGCCGTGCACCTGATTAGATAGTAGTATGGTCAGGGCTTCATTTCTCTGTAACAGTAGTGAGAAACAGCGGCATCTAAAAATGCTATCACGAGACAAGAGGAAGCAATATGTGACAAAACAACAGTGTAACAATCACGCATTTTCTGGTAGATTATTAGTTACGGTAAATTGGCACGTACAGCAGCGGTTATAACCAGGGTTTCATGCTATCACAAAGCTTCTAGTTCGATAGGTGACATTATAACGAATTCTACTTAGCTGATCAAGACGATGACCAGCCTTCTGTTATATTTCCATTTAATCCAACACTATCTGCATTTTTCAAGTCTATCCTGCCGCTCACTTGTTTTAAAATATGGTATGACATGTTCACATGTTTGTAAGAACTCCAATAAATGGTGGCCGTAGGCATCTTCCCTCTGGTAAACTATTACCATTAAAGTTCACCAAACCCTTCAGCCAGGAGTTGGCCGCCTCTTCAAGAACACATGTTTCTCTTGGTTACATGTGGTCTAAGGGAAAAAGCGAGATTGAAAGGTGTACGATCATTCCCGAGCACCAAATAATTACGAGACTTCTTGACCGTTCCTACTTCCTTCATCTTCAAGCTTTCTTTGATTTACGAAAGCAACAGACATCTAAAAGTCGATATTGTTTGTGTTCGTGTGTGCGAACGTTAAAAGTTTACTGGGGCTGGTACAATTAAAAATGGTGTTTTATATATAGCGAAGTGTTTCCGCCTTCATCTGTGATCTGCGTGAATGGGGTGCAGAAAGTAACAAGTTTTTATAAGAATTGCCAAGTTTTGCGTGGTTCAGTCCGGTAGAGGTAAGAAAACGGCACTTATAATAACTAATAACTCGTAGGGATTACTAATGGAATAGGTGATTCTCATTGTTTCCAATGGTGGGAGGGATTACCGTTTTTCACTACTTGTGTACCACCTAAATTAATGATGGTAACCCTCGGTTATTCAGATCCTGACTCTTTTGGAGTCCAAAGTCAAAATGAAAACACTCTATCTGACCAGCACTTCAGACCTCAGGGCCGTTCATTTATGGTCAGCTGTCTAGTATCGTCATCAAAAATGTCAGTACAACAGCAGATCACATCAAAATCTAACTAATACGCAGTCAAGAAGCACACAATAACTGGGAGTAGGAAGGGAAAGGGAGGAACCAGAGTCTTATGTACAACCATTGAAAATAAGTGACGTAGGGTCAGTTGTCCTGTTAGAAGATTACGTCAAATACTTCACTGGCTTCAAAATGTTTGTTATCAAAACCAGCCTTCATTTTGCGGTTTATTCAAAATTAAACCTCTAAGTTTGCATTAATCATTTTATGCATTGTCCACCATCATATGTTCGCTTTCCCAATTTGTTGGATGACCTTATAAATAAACTTCAAAAGTGGAATATTTTATACCCTCCACGATAACACATGTTCTGAGGTTTGCAAATTATCGAAAGTGAACCAAAGAAACAACTTAACACTCACTTTTGATAGATCAATCGTAGCCTTTTCAGCTGCTCGTTTCATCACTTTAATGTCACCGAGCACCTCCTCGCGGGCATTGTTCAGATAGTACAAACGAAGGCAGAGAGCATCCACTTCATCTCGCATCTCATGCATGGTCTTCGTATCATCACTCAAACTCTTTACAGCTTGTTGATAGTTCTCACGTAGTTCTTTCAGTTGCGTCTGCGCCGCTTCCGCCTTCTCTAATGATTCTGTGTATTCAGCGTGTTTCTTTTCCAGTTGTACTTGAAACCTTTAACATAATTTTCACTTTGAAATCTCACTACTTGCTTAGAACTCAACATCTGAATTAGAAAGTAAATCGGTAAGGTTTTGTGCCGTTTCGCAATTACTGCTACATGTTAGCAACAGGCAATATTCCAGAAACACACTTTCAGCCGGGCTAAATTCGATACTTCGTTATAAACATTTCAATTCCGAGTGTTCTCTTTTTGTTTCACACACGGAATTTTCCTTGAACGACATCAAGTAACAGATAATCAATGACAGTCCTTTAGATAACAGTGAGGACGAATTGAACGAACGAAGAAAATTTGTCTTCTTCCATGAGTAGTTATTTTTGTTGTTCACCACGGTTCGTATTGTGTCCAACAACGAGTTTAGTTGGTGTATCAAGGCATGCTTTTTAAACTGTAGGCTACACACTTTAACAGACTTGAAATAAATTTGCGCATCTCAGGGCTATATAAAGTAACTACACACATTTTCAAAACCGTAATTTCATTCTGATCTCAGTTAGCAGCATAAGATGAATTATATCAGGCAGTCGCGCACGAGAAAAGTAATTTCTATTGAAGAAGCTGTACTCTTCTCAAATGTGTTGTAACCATGGAGACAAGCTTTGGAGAGTCATCCACGCATTCGTTGGTTTCCATTTATTGTTGTGGAAAACAAGATTCAATGCATTTGTCGGCCTTCTGATAGACGTTTGGATTTGGACTAGATGCTTGTCCAGAAAAGTAAGCATTGTACGTAAACGTTCTTCAGTGATATCAATAAAATGCAATGTAATTGATTCAGTGTGTAACGAAAGCAATCATCCTGCCCTTCCGCTTTCCGGGGTTGTATGTGTAGGTTTCGGAAAAATTAATGTAATGGCCAAATAACCATTGTTCGACTTAGCATATGATTCTCATGTTAAACTTCTCAATCAGCTACCGCTTACCAAACTCCGAATGCAACATACAGTGGTTTAATAATCTGTTCATCAAAATTTGTTTACAATTATAACAAATTTGCTGCCATAGACTTCTCAATACCTCTGAAAAATGGCAAACTGATACCATTTGTTTATCAGATTAACATCAAAAAACACTTAAGGGATTTGACCAAGTAGTTTTACTCAAAATGCATCAAGCATCCCGTAGAAAAAAACATGAAGACGGACAGAAAAACGTAGGACGAAAAATTCCACTATTTTTCCGCAGTATAATTTTATATGGTAGGTCGATTGTATCATGTGATATAATAAATTCATACTGCTGACAAATTCTGTTATACAGTTACTGATATGGAATGAAACCAGATGGACTGGAACGAGCACCAGGGACGGCATCCCTCTAAGCGACATACATCGCCTCAAAGACCGAGAAATAACTACTGTACAATATAACAAATAACTACTACACCCCTATGCAAAAAGTGCTCTGGAATGTTGAGGAGTTGAACCATCACATTAGATATCTCATCATTATAACAACCATCAGCCTGACCAAATGAAATGTGGCTCGGGCCGCCGCTCACCTCGACAGTGGCATGGAATACCTAGAAGGAAACGTTACTAAGAAGGTCGACAATACTAAAAGAAGAACAAGTGGATAAACTAGAAATGATATGGATACAGGTACGCCATTGACTGCGACACATCGTCATCTCGGATAGCAGCTCTAACCAGCAGTTTGAGTGATCACGAGGACCACATCCAGGCAGGCGATGCCTGCCTACGTCGCTCAATGGAGCAGTCAAGGTCTTCATATTTCGTGACCACGTTGTTGCTTGACCACCACGCGGTTTCACCCAACTGTTGGTGGTCTCACTATATAATGCCCGGCACGGTAAACGCTCAGCTGGCATACGGAGCACGTGACCCAACCATCGCAAGCTGTGCAACGTAATCAGTTGATCAATTGATCGCGCATCCCGAGCGTTCCGGAATACGCGCCGGCAAACTGCAACATTGCTCACGCGATCAGTCCACTTAATGTGGACCAACTGGCGGAGACAACGATGGTCCAGCACAGCAAGCCTGTTGATATCTTCCTTGTGAATAGGCCACGTTTCCGAACCACACAGCAAAATGGAACACACACAGGCGTTATATACCCATACTTTCAGCGACAACCGAACGTCTTTTCGACGCCACAGATGACGCTGTTTGGCAAAGGCAACTCGTGTCTTTGCTATCCTCGCTGATATCTCATCAGCAATATTACAGGCTGACGAGATAGTGCTACCTAAGTATGTGAAAATGTCCACAGTCTTCAGACAGCACCTTGCGCTTTGAA
>QNGE01000097.1:131616-217017 GCA_008508345.1 Paragonimus westermani | reverse complement strand
GTGCTTCTTCCTGTGTTGGAATGCAGTGCTCGAAATATATAGACCGTGGGATGCGCACAGCTGTAGTAGTCTTTCGCCATTGTCAGTGCGTTGTGCCCGGACACCAAACATACCTCCTAGCCGCTTCTCATCCGAAGAAAGACGACCAAGCTGAGCATTAAAATCGCCCGCTAATATGATGATGTCTGAGTGTTTAGACTGCCTCGGAAGGTCAACGAGGGCGTCATAGAACGCATTCTTGGTAGCATCCGGACAGCTGTCCGTCGGAGCGTACACCGATATAATGAATACACAACCTTACCCGCAGCCTTTGACTCGAAAGTCTGACCTGCGAGACAACAGGTATAGGGTTTTCTTGTGGGACCCTACCCGGAGCCAATGACTCAAGAGTCTGACTCACTTGGCAGTGAGGGGCTTGGCTAGCCCGAGGGCGCAATGAATAAGACAATAATGTCTGATTCTGAACACTGCTGCGCGCAGCGGATGTGCTCGAAGCTACATCGGGCTTTTGAGAGATATTTGATGTTTTTCGACCGTGTTGGATAATACGCAGGCGGTCACGGTCAACCGTTGGGCGATCGGAGTGCTCTTTGTCTAAGGGTACCTTTTCTAACCCCCTTCTTCCTAATACGGAAGACAGCAATGCCGCAACTATAAGGATGGTTCTGCTGTATGCCATAGGATCGTGCCTCACTACCTAAGCACTCCTACGCGGTCAGTAGTGCGACATACAATCCTATGAGTGTAACTACTTTTCGTCTGACTGCTCCCCTTTGGCCTGTCTGACAAGGTTGCACCTGGAAGGACCGGAGTCTTAGTAAGCATAGTCCGCCGGATCAAAACAGTACACAAGCTCGACCACCTCTCATCACGTGTTGCGTGTTAAATGTTTCTCTTAATTGATGCTCTCGTCCCTAATAACCGCACAAATGAGCCTATATAATTGATACATTTTCAAGTCAGCAAGGCAATGGAACCAGCTAGATTGTCGCTGGTCATGCTCAAACACTGTGCTAAAACGTCTAATGTGGCAGAATGGCTACTCAGATTTATGCCCGTTTACGCATTGTCAGTCTCCATTCACTGTAGTCAAGCTGATGTGTTATATATACTCAGTTTCATCACCCCTGGATAACAAATGCTATGGATTTCGCCTTTTTTGGTTATAGCAACGCGTTTAGCTGCATCATTACGATGAATGCGCTTTTTAAGAGTTTGTTCTTTCATCACGCTTCGTAGTTTTGTTAGACGACTGGTTTTCTGAACAATATCGGGTTACATTTCTAAGTATTCTAGCATCTTTCCCATCAGCCACGAAGTTTGGAGTTCCCCAAGATGAACCTCCCCGCCTCTCTCACTTTTCTAATCAGGTGAACACTCATGCCATGCTCTGGGGACCTGCTTCTCTTGAAGTGTACAAGTGATGTAGCCTCCAACGGTTAACGTTTGGCGGTGTTCCTTGCCCCCACCCTACAGCTTGTTTTAATCAGATACACTGGTTGGTATGAGGCGAGCTGCCTATTGGTCAACACGTACAAATTTGGCTACGTTTCATGTTCCTTTAAGGAAACTTACCACCACTAGCCTTTTGATAATCGTCCTCGTGCACAGGTTGAACACAAATTGCCTTGTAGATCCAAGCGTTACCTTAAGCCCCAATCTGGCGTGGTCCTTCATGATACCGGCGGTTTATTAGAATAAGATTCAGAATTCATGTTCTCCGTTCACGCAATTTTCAATCCAATCTATGCTTATCCTCCTCCATTTTTACGTGCATTCTCTATCTTTGCTTATATCACACTTCGATAGTTTTTCACGTACTTCTGACCAAAGATGTTAATTTTTAGATTCATGCGGCATTTTCTAACAACAGCGCTATTCTTCGATTTTGTTCCTACATTTTCATACACATCAACCGATTGTTTTTTAAACGTCTGTCAGATTCTAATCACCCTCTTCAATTCTGTATATACCCGTACCCTTTCACACAGTTCGTCTGTTATTCCTTACTAGGCAGTCTACCTTATCACTCTCAACAAGCTTGCAAAAGAATTGACCGTCAAGTTGAACGGATAACTTTACTGATTATTCTATCTGGTTAAGATGTGATGGTGTATATATTGAATATTCACCTCCCAAGGTATATAAACCAAATTAATATCTGTCTGAACTTAACCTTTGTGTGCACAAACTCCCATGATTGAACTCGTTTACCAATCACATTTACTGTCGCAATGATCCCGTAAAGTGATTCACAGTATGAATTACTAAATTAATAGTCAGTGACAAGTTTATTCTTAAACAGTAGCGCTGAAGAGTTTCAGCAATGCGACGAATAAATTATACAGAGACATTTTATCCTGTAGGTATTTCGATGAATTTCCTACGACACCGTGTCTTGGATTGATGACCAGGTCCATCTGTGAAATTTTCCAGTTGTAGTTTGATCCTTGGCTCAGATAGCTGAGAACATTCCACGTGGGAGAAAGCGATTAGTTCCGGTTAAAGTGTATGGTAAGCTGATCGCTATGCCGACCGCTCAGTCACTTAGGTTCCTAATTGTTTTGGGAACCACTTTCACAAGTCACTTGCGATAGACCACATCAATAGCCCATTTCGTGATGACGTGACTGACAATCACATAGTGCTCCGTGGAATATCATAACTTTTTTCATTTCACCGAGCCATGGGTTCTGACTGACTACAAGTGTATAGGGTGACCGTTTATCCAACGGTATATATTTTAACCGAACCTGTTGATTTACGTATTGGAAATTTTTCCATCTCAAGTAAGTAGACCGGTTAACTGAAATGAAACCTGATTTTTCATCCCGCTAAGCAGGAGGAACATGGCCCAACTCCCACTGACAGTTTGCAAAAGCTAAATCATAAAGGGCTCGAATTGTAATTTATAAAATTCTCCCTTCAAGGCCATACTCCGCTACATATAAATTTTGCTGTCACAGGTTGCACTGATAGACCCACTGGTCCAGCGGATAAGAGATTCAGCTCGCAACGCGGTATCAATTAATTTTCACTCGCAAATTATTTCCGTTGCTTTCTAGTTACAGGCAGCACAGTGTGGTCTGATCAAAACTAGACATTTCGGTTTTATGTATTCACTTTCATTCAGGAATTCTGTCACTTATTTTTCAGGCAATTTTTGCTATTATACTTGTGTCACAATTTGATGTAATGCTGTAACTGACGATGTGAATGAAATGCGATCTGGACATTGTGTCACAGTAGTAACAGGGTAGTGCAAACTCTCATTTGATCTTGCATTAAATAAATGGCATGTATATATTACTTTACTAGTGTAAAACACACTGGTCGGTTGCCATCCATTAGGCTTAACTTTAGAATTCTTGGACCATAGAAAGAACGAATAATCTCTTACGGTTGACGAAGAGCTCACGGGGTGAAGATATCAAAAACTGGGCTGACATAACCACCTGGAGCTAACTGCCACTACAATGTCTAAAAGACGTGATTATGGACCACGAGGTTGAAGCAGGTAGGAGATTGGATAATGTAGTGCAAGACCGTTCATATGTGTGCTGATTAAATTAGAACAATGCGAGCACAAAAGTTTCAGTTAACGATTAACGTGCCTCTCAGTTGCTTCAACGAGGACAGGCAAATCACGGTAACTAAGGCTATATAAACAAAGGTAGTTATTGATTGGGGTAAACATAGCATGCGATCTAAAAACAAAAAATAACGGCACACGACTGAAACTGACAACCGTGATGACTGAAACACAAATTCCGAACAAGAATGGATGCGCATCACTGACTGATTTTCACAAGAGTGAAACTCTATTCTGACTGGTGCTAGTAATGTGTTTCAGACTATAACGACCAGAATGCTTAAACATCAGTCAGCACTGCCTTAAATAGAGATAAACCAGAAAAATCAATAACAATTCAAAACTAAAGCACATCCTAACCTATGACATATCAGCACACTCGTTGAGGTACGGTGCCACTTGAGAACATTTAATGCTTATGAATAATTTTACCCATTAGAGGTCGAAAGTATTTAACTCCTACTTGTTTTACACGGCTTTTATGTTGTGCGTTTTCGCCCTCACGTATAACTTGTGAATCACAAGTGGTCTCGATTATAAAATTAACATTGAGATGGCGAACAACGAGTGATTGTAAATGAATTGTGTGTGCTGATTAGAATACACAGCAGTCGTTCGCTGATATGCTTCACAAATTCTTTTTAGCCGCATAAATAGGAACAGACCAATATAAAATTTGTAGTTCATCGATTGCAACTTACATGTACATAACGTTAATTTGTGTTTAAAAGTGTTGGTGTTTTTCACATTTTGACGTAATACCTAATTGTCTGTTGTTGTGGCTTGAGAATGTACACAAACAGTTTATTTTGTGGTGTATATACTTTTATTTAACCAATGTTCACCCAGCCTAACATATTAGTTTTCCAGAGATCGTGATGAATAACAACTTTTTGATGGCTGTAAATATGGATTTAAAGCCTAAGTTCAGCCAGTCCACAAATAAATCGACTTCTTTCCACCAATTTTAAATTACACATTGCAAATCAACAGTGCATTTAGCCGCTGGTAATATGAAGGTCATCTAAAGTCATATTTGTGCACTCTATTCAGAGTCTGAACATCACCTCGTCACAGAAATATCTGTCTAGTTCATTTATACTGAGTATGCATAAGGTTTTAACTTTCCCCTCAAATCTTATGTTTTCTATGGTTTGCAGTGACAACAATAATTATCAAACTCAACTCTTGTATGATTTACATAGTATTTTAGCAAACCTTTGTACACTTTTTGTTCCAAACCTGAAATGCGGTTGCATTACATGTTAATCGATTGGTTGCCCTCCTGTCCTAACTTTGATTGTCTTGCATCATGCTGCACAAGCTTCTCGTTATTTTATTTGTTATTGGCTAGCCCCTTGTCATTCATTCTCAGTTTGTTTCAACGTCGTTTCCAGCCTAAATTAAAGTTTCATTAAAAAGACGCCCGAATTCGCATACACCTTTGATGTACAACAAAGTGCGGAGACTTGTCAACATTTAACCAACACTGTTTTTCCCATAAACACATGCGTTACGGTTCTGAATTCCCTGCTGCTGGGTATTAAAAAGATAAGGAGTACTTATAAATGATACGAATGCATGTACGCTGTTGGGTGAGGCAGTGAACGTTGGCCCGAGCTACTGTACCTTCTTGTCAGGCACGTGATCTTTGTGGATGAATGCATGAAGTGTATAAGTGAACTGGTGTGCACTACTGGTCTACACCTTCTAAACTCTTATTCGTCCCTCTAACACAATGACCAACCAACTTCTGCTTACTTTTTTCTCAAGCAAGATTCTTCAGAATTACAACTTGTTTGGTACTAATTCACTAAGTTAGATTTTAAAAACAAATCTGAGTCATGCTGTAGATAGCTGTTAATTCAACTTATCCCGGTTTAGCTAATAAATTTCAAGGTATTCTCCTAAAAAATCACACCACTAAACAACACTTGTTTATTCAGGCTCTCACACACAGCAGACAAGGTTTCTTCGTACAATTGATTGTTAGGTAACGATCGCAATGCATGCGACGGAAGGGAAGAATGATTAAAATGCTCAACGCGATAGGTAAATTCAGATCATTTTGATATGTTTGACGATCGGGCAAGTGAATATTTCTCCGTTTGATCAGGATATACTGAGGTAATGGAAAGGCCATTTTGCTTAATTTTCCTGAAATGCACACTATACCACACTATGCCACTATTAAAAACCATATGGAGTACTCTTCAAAGTTATCTCAGAAATGCTAAACCTGAATGATTTCCAACTTGAAATAATCTAAATCATCTAATTTCTGTTAAATTTTGAATCTTCACTGCATGCTTAGTTGGTTTATTGACGATAGTAACTTCAACCCAACTAAGAAGTTTTTACAACAGAGTTAGTGCCTGGACTGGACAGAACGGATATGTTTATCTCTTTTCTTAGTAATAAGGCAAACTGAACTCCATTCACACAAAGCTGTTCGGTCATTTCTACTGTGACATATTGGTTGACACGCTGACCTTGTAAGCACGGAAGCCATAGTGCAAATTCCTATACAGAAGATGATACTCACTCTCGGTAAGCTCTAATGAATGAAGACTTCAGCCAGAAGAATCATCCGAACGCAAAGAGTGCCATCAAGCGTGGGTGGTTTTTAATCTGAAATAACCTAAATCCCTAAACTTCTATTATTGACTTACTTAGAAGCGTCTTCCCTGTTCATCCAATTCTAAGAGGTATGTGAGTTGTAAGAAAAATTCCCTAGGATAGTGTTACTGCATACGTTTCAATGCTATCCGAGTTGAGCTGGGACAATTTCGCTTCGATGATGACTGAATAAGCAGTAGTAAATACTGCCTACTTTTGTTTTCATAACATTCTGCTGTATCTACAACGTTTTGTTAGATCGAATACGAAACATATTTATTTTCCTGTCGTCGTTTAACTTATTTAACGTCATTTTTCAACAGCTCCTGCGTTCGGCTTTGTAAAATGATTTTACACGGCTTCCCTACTCCAATAGTATGTGTGATAGCTACGACGAAAGAATCAAGCCAAGTACACGTGCACCATAGAGATTTTGTGATAAGATAAAAAGTCGAATTTTGCGCTCATGTTTATTTTTTTAAGTATTAACTGGAGACGACGGAAGTCTTCGAGTATATTGCTCGTGAATACCGAAGTGTCTGTAAAATGTGCTATCGTAAAATCAAGTAAACCAAAGACGGCCGGTTGAAAATAACGCAATGAGTAAATGAAGAGTATATTGCCGACACGTGAATTCGATATACGAGCGACAGGGTGATAGAACAAAACCATAGTGCAGCAGAGCGATGTGTAAGCGCGCGCAGTGTGTCGCGCGATCAATTGCACGAGGTACCTACCGAATTCCTCACGCGTAAATTTCATTAAAAAAAGAGTGAAAATGACGATCGGAACTTTACTTTAGTCACCAATAAACAAACAGCCTCGTTACACTAATAAGCAATCGGCTTAAACGGGTTTGCCCGTAAGTTTTCAGCGTTGTTTGCATGCAGCTCTTATGAGAAATTTGTCCTTATACCTGAGGTTTGCTTATTATTTGCCTGGCGATCTTGGTGCGAGCTATGTGCGGAAGCCACATCACTTTGTGAATCGGATCTGCGTGAACCTTTGAATCATTGGAAGGAAGCTATCTTACATGCAGCAAAGTCCGCATACTCATGTGTACTATTAGTGCACATACCTAATAAAGCACGCTCAAGCAGAAGATCCCAGCGGCCCTCATACGAGGGCCGTAGATAATTTTGCGCTTGGAATACAACGCAGTCAACGTACAACTACACTCAAGTGTCACATGAGTGTATTTGCTGTGACGGTTGTTATGATAGCCTGTTGCTTGTTATTGGGTCATTTCTTCTATGTTTGTTTTAGTTATACAGATTCCTTATTGTGAAAAGAAGCAGTGTAGTCCATTTCATAAGAACATTTTGTTATTTTGTTCCAAGGTCTCGTAGCAGCAACCAGATTTTTCTTTGAACAGCAAAGGATTGCAAATCGAATGAACTGCCTGTAGTAGGCAGTACGACTGATGTTTACTGCGTAACTGTTAGACCGCCGTCCTCCAGGTACACCTTCTTCAGACTAAAAAGTACTGTTTATTGTGACGTTTTGCCGGACAACGCAGTGGTTATTGAAGGACAACCAGGATTGATAACGCTCACCGATAGAGATTCCTTTCTGGTCCACTTATACTCTGACTCTGCATCGATAATTGTATGCATGTGACAGACGTTTCCACTTTAGAATGCGTTGGGCTGTCAAGCCGTAAGAATTGATATAAAAATTCTTATAGTGATTACGAATGTATTGCGAAGGACTGTGAGAATTTCGTCATCATTTACACTCATTTAACATTCTGTAGTAATAAAATACTGTCAGCAATGTCTTTGTTTTGCTCATTCGGATTACGGTCAGTAAAATTAACAAGGGCCCCCAATTTCAGATATATCAGATAGTAGGGTTTGCTGACAATTCAGTGGGCATTGCGCATATCTCGTGGTTCACGGACAGGAGAAAGTTGCGGTGGCCTGGCTTGTCTAGCAATCAGCACAATTCACTGTTGGCGCGTGAATGTGCGGCACAGAAAGATTCAAAGCTGTACAAAGTAAAATTGCACAAAATATTTGGGTAGCAGGATGTGTCCATAAGCCTTTCATTCATCACATATAACACTGCCGTTGTCTTTCAGTGTGAGGCACTGCTGGGGGAACTGTCAGAACTGCTCTTATCTGATGCAGCTTTACGGCATACGGATGATAGTCGTCAGAAAGTGTAAGTTTTTGTGACCACCTACAAATCCGCCACAGTAAACCGGTAACTGTTTCTGATTATCAGTTGTGACACGACGTTCCACGTTTTAAGACTGCATTTGTTGTAGCAACGCAGTATGAGGAACTCCCAGCAAAGGGGCTTTGACGTAGATCCCTATCAACGTTGTGCAACACTATGTGACCGCATCAGCCCTTACCAGTGAAACATGTTTACTATCAACCATGCCTGTGTAATTACGCCTTCTAAGTAAAAACACACTTCAGTTCCCCTATGCCAATCATGAACCATTCAGTTCCCACGTTGGCAAACTTCAAAGAGTGGGGAACTGTTACGTGCATCTTGGATAAGTGTTCCTCAAAAAAGTCTAACTGTAGAGATGTGTGGAAACAAGAATGCTGGACTGATTCGGCTGGAGAAAAATGTATGTGTTCTCCAACGCCTTAGTAGGTCTATATTTTCTAAAAGGAAATCAAGCAGAAGACACAGAATTCGCCGTTTGCCTGCCAATCGATTCAGTTGATGATATGACTCTAGTCGAGTGTAGGATGAATGATGAACAGCTGTACTGTGAACTGATAGTTAGGATTACAAATACCGTGGTTTATTTTCAGATCGCGCATGTAATGCAGGCTGACAAGGGCAGCTGCAAGGTCTGTGTTGCTGGCGTCTTGGAACTTCTCAGACACTACGACATCAACCGGGGGAGTGTGAATAGAAATAAATCTGTCTCCGGTACATTAGTGGCAAAGGCTATCATCGGTAAAGCCCAACGTTTTCCGTGAAGTAACTTCCGAATGCAACATCCAGCTGCACCGCCAGACCCAAGCATCATATAGTCCCATTTTAAATGGGGCGAAACGGGGCGTGTCTTGGGCATAGTGGGGCATTATATAAAATTTGGTTTTGCACGGTAAGTACGCCGTATTCTGGAATGCTGCACACTTCTTCCCATTTCTTTACTCTGACTGTAGAGGTCAGTGCCTGCATTCTAATATATGTGATGTTATTGTATTGTCTTATGCATCACTTCTTCATAAATGCCCATGCCTGGTGCAGTTTTACTTCAAATGCCGGTGAGTTGTAATGATATATTTCTGGGTATTATCACGTCATCACACAATACTGATTACGTTTGACAGAGAACAAAAGATCGCTGTTCACCGTCAACTATTTATCGAAGGTGGAAGAGGTTCTTGCAGCTAAATAATTGTTTTTGATGTGGACAAGCGTCAAGATGGGATCACAGGAAGGGTTGTCCACATTTGGCTGAACCAAATGCCTCATCCTCCGGTTTGATATATGATATCTGTATTTTAATCTACTCCCGTTCTAAAGTGCGACTCAGACATTCATGAACAGCTGCTTCCGGATGTGGTGGAATCGACCACTGCCAATGCACCCGCTTCTTGCCCCACCGATCTACCATAAGGAGAAGCGGAAAATGGATCACCTGAAGGTATTGAGGGAAGCTTCATTATAAGATTCCCCCATAGGACCATTGTGCTCCCTTGTTACCCCTCTCGCAAGTTCCGTTCAGCAGCAGGATGGTTCCTACGAAGAAACATCACTGAAAGACCGGCGAATGATATTAAAATCTACGAAATATAACTGCTCCGATTTACAAAAGGACTCCCGAACACTGATGGGCTCTCCAAGAATTTGTATTATTGGTCGTAAGAAATGGAATTTATGTCCACTTTGGTTTAATCCGCAGTTTGTGCGCTTTGTACGTACATATGTATATTTTTGAAAGGCTGCTTCCAGATTTGTATGAAGCGTACCCAATTCCACCATAGATTTGGTAACTTGGAAATGTGCGACAGCAATTATGAGCGATTGCCACTTGAAAAAAATAATGTGTATTGTCATGTAAGCTATTGTCATCTTTTTCGAATCTAAGTTTTCAGACTATAAGAATGCGTGCACCTGAAGTGCAGTCCATCAATCCATGTAAGACGGTTTATTACCTATAAACATATGCTTTTGTTTGCAAACTGCATCCACACCTGAGCTGTCATATCCAGTGTGGCACTTCAACCATACGTTGTTTTCGGGAGGTTTGTCATCGCTTATTGCTAGATAACTTTAACTGTTTGTTTAGGCATTTTTATCCACGTGCACAGCCACACCACGCTACACCGCTTCACTGAAGTCCTAATTTGCAGTATTCAGTCCGTCACCTTGCACATGCTCGTCAAAGACTCGCAGTCCATATGGACAATGAAGATCAGTAAGCGAGGTCCTGATATAAAATATCAACGGAGTGCATACGAAAACGACAACCTGCTGATATCAACAACCGTGCGGAAACTTTGTGATGACGAACAATGGATGTGCACGCTTTTTCAGTGTTTTAATCGTTGTTGGTATTCGTGTATTGGTGGGCCGCCCACTGGACTGGGGAGCAGTGTATATGATATAAGGCAGCGATTAAGGATGAACTGAAAGAATAATGCATAAACTGTGTCTCCTCTCGAGACGATCGGGCAACCTGATCATTGCTCACAAGCGAGAGTGGTTGAGCGTTCAGATTTGATGATTCGGTCGTGCCTAATGTGAGGTCAATGGCGCAGTGGTTAACACGGTTGCCTCATGATTGGAATGTCCGCAGTTCAAATCCCGGCCGTGGCAAGGATATGCACTACTGGTGAGCTCTAATGAGAGCGAAACTCGAGTCTAGTGCTTCTTTTCGAAAGAGGCTGGCTGCAAAGTCTATCTGAATGCGAACACTGCGATCAAATGTGAGTGACGGTCAACTTGAAAATAAACCAAATCCCCGACTACTCATCAGTAATCTTATGCATTATAGTTAAGAAAAAAGGAAAGTCAGATTCGTAGGTAAGGTTTTGTGAAATAAAACGTATTTCGGGCCAGCTCCTAGTCTGCCTGCATGCTCTATGATCACAGTTGGCGTAAAAATACGCGTAAAATGCGTGAAATCAGAGTCAGTACGCTAATGAATTAGGACTGGCTGCATGTCGCCACCTACGCACGGCTGCTGCTCGATGTCACTTGGATGACGAACCAAGGTGTTGTAATCTCATTGTGCTTGGCTCGAAGTCGCAGGATGGTAGGGCTGATCTATATGTGTGGGTTTGTCGACTGGATGCCTCCGTTGAGCCACATGACGTAGTTGTGACCGGGGCCGGATGACGCATTCAATTGTGGGCAGGTAAATGTGCCGACGCGGACTGCTTCTAATCAATACGTACAGCAATTTTTGGCAAGCCCTGAGGCTTATGGTACCGAGGTAAGTTGCGGTTTGTGCGTTCAGCGTTTTTGGGACGTGATTTCTTAAGCACCGCTCTATTACTACTTCACAAAATTGTGTCAAGGCAAAAAGGGGAGTATGCATGAGTAGAAATAATTGTGTATGCTGTATCTTTGAAAATGTTCCCCATATAGCTGGTTTATATCTTAGTGGGCCAGTTTTGTATGCAGTGGCTGCGTTTGGTAAAGCGTTATGATTCTTAAACAATTTGATCGGATGTTCGTATACTGATGGTGTTGTACGACAGAGTGTTCAACTGTAGTGCACATGCACCTTCCTAATGTTCACTACAGCAAGTTGAGAATGTGATGTACAAGAACTTAATACAACTACCATCGAATTAAAATGTCAATCGTTGGAAGCGGCGATGCATGTTAACAGTGGAATCCATTAATTTGTCTGAAGCTGGTATCCTTAGGGCAGTATAGAGGAAAAGTACGTGTTTTTCCACGTGCTATGTTCTCTCTTTAGGTGACGTTGTTCTCAATGACGCAGGTACCAGCAATTGGTCAATTGCAAGAGAATGTGGGGCAGTCTTTGAAGTGACAGAAGGTGTGAAAGGGTGGGTCTCAGAATATGAGGTTCCCAGAAGAGCAGTTACAGCACTCTTAGGAATAATCAATCCTTTGGCGAGATCTATGCCAAATAATGTTCGCTCGTTGATGAGTACACCCCGTGATTGCCCTTCAAAATCAATATGTGGTGGATAGTATGCTCATGTTGTTATTGTGGACATTAACAATATTGATGCTAACCAACCACATCCTTTTTGCATACCTTCTGAGGTCGATGTTGACTTTTGGGTGCATGGCATCCCATCATATTTCAGGTAAACGAAGTCAGCGATCAAGTATATCGTCTATTTCCTTCTGACGTACTAAGTAAATGTGTCTTTTTACTTCGCCATCAATTTCGCTTGTTATTCCGATTTTGCACACGTTTGACAAAACGCTAATGAACATTGACCAATAAGAAGTGCTTGTGAACTTTTACTTCGCTGACGTGAACAATGTTACCTGAAACTAACTTACAGATATGGATAGACGAAAGTGTTACTGCGTAGTTAAAATTAAGGCCGACGACAACAAAGATGTTGCCGTTATCAGCAACAGCTGGCTGGATGCTGCTGGAAAGCCAGCGGTTTTTCCACGATCGCCTTTAACTGCGTATTACAGATATGCGCAGAACCACTTGCGGCCGAGTACAGATGATCCGAAGTTACCAGTTACAATACTGGTTACCACGAGTAAGTGAAGCTACTATACAACAAACATAGCTACATTTCATTGCAGTTGACTTTAAATATGTCAGAGAAATGGAACTGCGGCACACATACGGTAACCTGCCTTTCAGTGACGACACAATAAACATGGGTTTACCCCATCAACATCCAATGCAAGGTGATTGTTGTTATTTGTTAACCATTTACCAGTAAACGACCAAGATTCACATATGATGACAGTGAAGAGGACAGCAGTGCAAAGAGAAAGAAGTGTGAGCGTACCCCGATGAGTTAATCAGTTCCAACATGCTGCTCCATTATATTATGATGCTTGGGATAGGGCATCCAAGAGCTACCGGCTGCATTACTTACGGTGCACAAACCATCATCCACAACGACAGTGGTGAGGAAACCTTACTTCGGAATCAATTACTTCCAGGAAGTGGCTTAGAAGAAAAAGTCATTAATACTGATTTACATGGGATCCGTTCGTCTTTTCTGAATGCTTTGAATAGTAACAGAGCGTGGTTTGCACCTGAAACACTTCCTCAGAGCTAACTCACGTTATCAATGTGCAAATGTACACATAATGGGCGACTATGGAACAGATGACTGCCGAAATAACGCGACTAGCGAATAAAAAGACGCCGTGTTTGCCTTTATCCGTAAACTCAGTATCCAGTTAGAAGAAGTTGATAGAACAATGTTGCAGTGCAAGTTCTGATCCGTTATGGTGAATGGTGAGAGCGGTGACCAGTTGAGTTTCCTTCCGGCTGATTATTTCCAGGGTATCAGTGACTGCAGTGCTGTAGCTCCTCATCGTAATGTGATGTAACGATTGATGGCCATGGCAGTCTCTGCACAAACTACCTATTTCGGTGCACACAACACGTTTGCATTCAAAGGCACAGAGATGAAAGCATTTTTAATGAGTATGGTCTGCCATATACCTTAATTTCTTCACCTAACCAGGACAAGTACACGGCAGGACGGAATACGCAATCATCCCTGCAGTGTGCTCAATGAATGCGTATTCATTGAGATTGTGGCGGATCTAAACAGTATATGGAAACCCAGGTGTGAATAGGAAGTCGAAATGTGATGAAGAGAAAAACAAATAACTCACAATAGTTCGTGCAGGCACGTTGGTTTAGTTTTTCCACTACACCAAATGAGGATCCTCACTGATACTACTTGTCGTGTGTCCCCCAGATAGTCTCGATGTCACGACCGAGATAATTCCAACGATAGATAAATTAAAAAAAAATAAATTTGCCGAACCAAACGGTTGATTCCACTGAATTCTAACTCTTCCAGGGATTTGTACGCCACCGAACCTGAACGCGAACAGAAAGCAGAACTCACGAACCCGGAAGTATAATTTTTTTAGTTCTTGATTACTCTGTGGATCGATTAACCCCGTTTAAACATCGTGTGTGCATGTGAGGTTAAAGAAGATGAAAAGGCATGAACAACAATAAAAAAAATATGAACTAGAAAATAGTGTACAAGCTGCTACGGAAGTCCCCCACCAGAGCGTTTGTGGGTTGAAAACACGATGAAAGAATGGTAGTAAGGAGAAAACAAACCAAACGCTCGATAGTCGTATCATGTACTTTAATTTGTTAGATGTTTTGGCTAGTGCACAGATCGCCCTCTACGTGTGGTACGTTGTGCAGGGGAACAGGGGGGCTGAGCTGCATGGGACTGAAGTACTGTTGGAGATGGAGAGAGGTTGCTCTCAGTCAACGTCGGTTCAGGTGGGTCAACACCTTGTTCTGTGTAAGTTGGTTTCAGCCGATCAATGGATACCGATTCACTTCGTTCAGACTTTTCAATAATAAAGAATTTTTCGTCCCGTTTAATCACTTTAAAGGGGCCGAGGTATCGTGGATGTAACGGTTTCTTGGTGGCGTCTTGGCGCATACACACAAATTTGCATGTGAACAAATCCGGAGATTTTTGTTCTCGGCGCCAATGTTTACGGGTCGGTGTGAAACGGAGGCTGGACATGTGCTTTCGTAAACATCTGGAAGAGTCGAGGGTTGAATCAGTTCTCCTGGGAGATGCAAATTGGTACCGTAAACTAACTCAGAGGTAATACAGCCAACGTCCTCTTTAACGGTAGACCGGATTCCGAGGAGAATGAGTGGTAGACGTTCACTCCACTTCGTTGCGTCGGACTGAGCGGTTATCGAGGCTTACAGCTGTCGGTGGAAACGATCGACTAAACCGTTAGCACAAGGGTGGTATGCTGTCGTTTTGATGTGCGAGCAACCCAGTAACTGCATGAAATTGCGAAAAAGAGAAGACTGGAACTGGGGTGCCTTGATCCGTAGTAATTGTAGATGGCACACCAAAATTAGCGATCCAGTGTTCTAAAAAAGTTTTAGCGACTGTATCTGCTGAAATATCTCTGACGGGCACAGCTAAAGGTCAACGGGTGAAACGGTCAATTGCAGTCAGTATATGCGTACAATCGTTGGAGGGTGGTAGTGGGCCAACGATGTCAAGATGCACATGGGAAAAACGGGCGTCCGGTTGGGAGAATGTGCCTGGTGTGGTAACCGTATGCTTGTGCACCTTACTCCTTTGGTACTCTAGAAATTGTTTTGAGCAAAGGCGAACGTCTTTGTTCATAGAGGGCCAAACAAAGCGTTGTGCAATCAATTTCAGTGTGCCGCGTTTTCCGGGATGAGATGAACGGTGGGAATGATTGAAAACAGTGCGTTGGTAAGAAATTGTAACGAAAGTTCTGGGTGTACCTGTTGAATTATCACCCAAAATGTCACCAGCTTGCGTCAGTAAAGGGATGGTAGATAATTTCAAGGACTTACAGATGGAAGAGTCCTTCATGTTCTCGATGAACTGCTGGGCTGTGGCCATTTGAGACAAATC
This sequence comes from Paragonimus westermani, assembly GCA_008508345.1. NCBI lineage: Eukaryota > Metazoa > Platyhelminthes > Trematoda > Plagiorchiida > Troglotrematidae > Paragonimus > Paragonimus westermani. The sequence goes on along the minus strand of QNGE01000097.1, from coordinate 201,249 downwards.
GAAGGAAGTAGGTGATTGGACTGAGTTGACGTCAGGTCGTGATAATGTATCAGCTACAATATTGGCGTCACCACGTAGGTGTCGGATATTCGTGGTGAATTGGGATATGTAGTCCAAATGTCTGATTTCCCGCGGAGAGTACCGATCAGGTTTAGCATGAAAAGCAGATGTTAAAGGCTTGTGATCAGTTTGCACAACGAAATGTCGACCTCCCAAAAGATGCCGAAAATAACGGATCGCCAAATAAATAGCCAGCAATTCACGTTCAAATGTGCTGTATTTAGTCTGTGATGGTTGCAAATTTTGTGAGTAAAAGGCCAGGGGTTGCTGTTTACCATTCACAGACTGTTCCATGACTGCGCCGACGGCAGCGTTTGATGCATCTGTGGTGAGAATAAGACGAGCGTTTGGATCGCAAGTGATGAAGCACAGTTTTGTGGCATGACATTAGGCTTACTTTGCTGTCAAGAAAGCTGCGTTGGCCTTAGGTGCCAATTCAACTGACCTGCGTTTAAAGTCAACTAGGTCAGTTAGAGGTTTTACAAAGTCCGCGCAATGGGTAATGAAACATCGATAGTAGTTAAGTATGCCGAGAAATCGTCGGAGTTGTATCATCGTAGTGGGAGTCGGAAAAGTTAAAATAGACTCAACTCTATCTGACAGAGGTGTGATGCCGGTTTGGTCTATGCGATGTCCCAGGAAATCCAATGAGTTAACTCCGGAGGCACACTTGTCGATGTTGATTTTAATATCATATTGCGCAAAGCGTTCAAAAACAGCAAGAAGGTGATAAAAGTGTTCCTCGTTTGAGCGGCTAGCGATCAAACACCATCAATGTGGACGTACGCAAAAAGGAGTTCGCGCAATACTTCGTCCATGAATCGTTGAAATGTTTGAGCTGCATCACGGAGCCCGGAGGGCATCCTTGTGAATTCAAAAAGTCCGAAAGGTGTTGTAATGGCTGTCTTTGAAATATCTTCTTCCGCGACCGGGATGTGATAATAGGCGCGTACAAGGTCTAATTTAGAGAAGATGGTAGCGCCAGCAAGTCCTAACAAAAAGTCGTGTATATGCGGTATAGGATACCTGTTCGTGATTGTGCAATTGTTAAGAGCACGGCAATCATCGCAAGGTCGCCAATCACCCGAAGACTTTTTAGGTATTATGTGTATTGGTGTTGCCCAAGAGCTGTTCGAAGGTCGAATAATGCCCAACTAAAGCATGTTTTTGAATTCACCTTTGGCTATTTTGAGTTTATCTGGATGTGAACGGCGCGTGTTGTAATGTGATGTTCCACACTGTGCTTAACCGTCTCGGTAAGTGAGCACGGTCAAGTTTACGAAGGAAAATCCTTCAACGGTGATGTAAAAGACGGTGTTGGTGGAAGAGCGGGTCGGATGCCGATTGACGCTATCGTCGATTGAACACCATTTACTGTGCAGACGGTAGTGTTGTCAAGTAGCTTATGTCTTTTGACATCGACGGAAAGGTTAAAGTGTGCCAGGGAATCGGCACCGATGAGTGGCGTTTGGACGTCGGTAAGCAGGATTAATGAACGAAAACATCGCCGGAGACCAAGATCGACAGCGAATGAACGTTCCCCGAAAGTTTTGATGCGACTTTGATTTGCGGCCTGTAAGGTGTAGTGGCCTGACTGAAATCGATCATTTGGTTGCGGAGGAATGACGTTGAGCTCGGCTCCAGTGTCGATAAGAAACTTTAAGCCGGTCAACCGGTCCCTGATGAAAAATAGGCAACTAGTAGCTGCTTGGTCAGCGACAGTTGTCCCCGTTTCTGGCTGGCCTGCTGGTTTGACGGTGACGCGTGGCGAGTTCGGGACGTGCACGGCGGGGTGCACTTCTTTGCTTTGTCCCGAAAGTTTCGGTGGTACCAGCACCACCTTGGTCGAATGCGTAAGTTAGATCGTGTACGGCTTTTGGGTGGTTGCTTTCTCAGTTCGTTAATCTGCATGGCCATATTGTCCATACGTTGGCACATTTTCTCTATCAGTAGTTTCAGGCTGTCATCAGTTTTTGGGACTGAACGGAGTGACTTGGGAACGGTTATTGTCGTGGTGAACACTGGCTGTGAAGGGAAAGTCTCTGCTACTTTGTCCGCAAGGGCTGCCAATTTGTCAAGTGAGCTCTCTTCATCCATGGCAGCCAAAATATGTTGTACCGCGGACGGCAGTTTTTCGGCCCATAACTGTTTTAAAATGGCATCGTCAAGCTTTTGCGAACCCAAAAGACCTCTCAAATAACGCAACAGTTGAGATAGAGACCGATCACCCAACTCGACCGAATTAAACAAATCACGTAGAAGTTTTGCTTCTGACTTCCCATTGCGTTTTAAGATGGCGTCTTTTAAAATAGTATAGGGAAAATCAGCTGGAATTTATTCCAACAGGTCTTCCACTTCAGCTGCGACATCAAAAGGAAGTGATTGTACCACGTATGAAGACCTTATTTTCTCTGACGTTATCCGCCTGGTGGTAAGAACGGCCTCAATCTGATGGAACCACAATCGAGGGTTTCGGGCGCTGTACTCAGGCAGTTGTAAAGCAACGCTGTGCTCGGTTTTAGTGTCAATGTCTGCAGTGTCGTCAACCATTGCTAATGGTAACAAAAAGTGGATAGAAACGCAGTTCGGAAGAGAAAAATAAGCGGGCTCACCAATAAATGTAGTGGATCTAAACAGTATATGGAAACCCAGGTGTGAATAGGAAGTCGAAATGTGATGAAGAGAAAAACAAATAACTCACAATAGTTCGTGCAGGCACGTTGGTTTAGTTTTTCCACTACACCAAATGAGGATCCTCACTGATACTACTTGTCGTGTGTCCCCCAGATAGTCTCGATGTCACGACCGAGATAATTCCAACGACAGATAAATTAAAAAAAAATAAATTTGCCGAACCAAACGGTTGATTCCAATGAATTCTAACTCTTCCAGGGATTTGTACGCCACCGAACCTGAACGCGAACAGAAAGCAGAACTCACGAACCCGGAAGTATAATTTTTTTAGTTCTTGATTACTCTGTGGATCGATTAACCTCGTTCAAACATCATGTGTGCATGTGAGGTTAAAGAAGATGAAAAGGCATGAATAACAATAAAAAATATGAAATAGAAAATAGTGTACAAGTTGCTACAGGATCAATTAGGGGTTTGTTCAGGTTTTTATAGGGATTTGTGACAGAATCCCTAACGCAACCCTAGTAAGTGTCACGGACTTAGAACTCGTTCATTCATAGAACAAGAACTTGCTGGAGTTCAGTGTAATTCCTCTGTGTTAGGTGCTTCATGTAGTCTATACATGCGGTGCATGCTGGTTTACATTATAATGGACACATTCTCAGCAACCAGAACACTGTTGGTCGAAATAATTCATCCCTAAACATTGCTGAAACCAGCACTGATTCACCACTAAACTGAATATCTTTTTGCTGTCATCGGGGTTACTGGTGGCGGTTTTCACGCCTAGTATAGCTTAGTGGTTATGAATAACTGGCGGCTATAGCCGCTAATTAATTAATATCGATATTCATTGTACAATAAATGCACTCACTTGGCTAAGTCCTGCTGGAAGTTGTACAATTCACATCCTGTCTCCACATGGGTAGCTTTCTCCCGTTTTAGTTCTTCCTCCTAAGTACAATTATAATAATTCAAATGAGGTACTTTTTCGCGCATCAACACCTCAGTTTGTTCCAAATGCTTCATCAGCATTGCCCTCAGACAATCTTGGAACCGTTTCATTAATGGCTGATCATATTAAAGTATTACAGTACGCAATCATACGTGATTGGGATCTAGCACTATCAATTCAGTACTATCTTGGTCAGGTCTGCCTTGCATGTCCACAGTGTTTCTGTTATCCGCTGGACCAACATTCTCTGTAGGTGACGAACCAATATTCGAATTTTGTTGGAAAACTTCCACCGCCAAATTCTCCGCAGCCATCATGGTTGATTTCACCTTAAGTGAATAATAGTGTGCAAAAGCAAACGATCAACGCACTTCAATATTACCACGTCTCTTCTCTATGATGATCAAGGTTGTTGCGCTACCAATAACAGTTTTAAACACATTTTTATATTCAGATGTTAGGAAGTGCAACGTGCCACCGACTATGTGCACTGAACCACAGCGCTTACTAGGTATGAGAACAGCGTACTCGGCGATTTCAACAGTTGATGCATATGTTCAATGCTGGAGGGCAAAATCATTAGATTCCGCGCAGTTTTTAGACGTTCAGCAGGCTCCTGTTGATAAATAGGGCGTGGGACCACTGTTGATGTTGATAACATAGTGAGATCATGAATCTGACAAATATCCGGTTTGAGTGGAGGACTGTGGCCCGTGGAATTGGAACTACAGACCTCTGAGAGAAGGTCGTTCCAGCAGTTTAAATCTATGTCCAAATTCGAACGGAAAATAAATGAAGGTTGTTATTTGCGCCGTTTTTTGCCGCAGGCATGGGTCCATCTGACGGGGCTTCCCTGGATCTATCTACAACTGTCATCCTCAAATGACCAGAACACTACATCCTAGCTACCGCACACTTCCTATTCCCCTTTTGCCCAGTTTCATCACTGACTCTTTCACGCCCACATTTTTGTACAATCCACCTGACCAGGAAGGCTCTCAATGCCACAATAAATATGAGCAGCCCAATTAGATAAAAAATGTGGGCTGTCTAGCCGCGGATATTCAAATTATTCAGTGCACAAAACCACAGTGTTTGTCCATCGCCCGACTACATCAGGTTGACGAGGATGGTGGCATGCACTTGAAAAGTTCCAAATTGTTAAAACATTAGCAGAAGGAAAATGAAAAAGATACCTCACTTACAGAGGATGTAGAAATACCTGGATGGAAATAACGGAGAATGTCATTACTCTTCCTACTCCTCTACTCTGGACATTTGATATTAGTCTCACAACGCTCGCCTAATGTCCTTTAAAAGGAGTTTAGCGTCTGCCGTCTTGCAACTTGTGTGGACGGCGACGGGCTTACCACTAGTTGGAAGAAAAACGTGGCTATTTTGTTTTCCGAAGTTATTGTGCTTGGAGGCCATTTCGAAGGGTATGCTAGTATTCGCAGGAATTCCAGTTTTACACTAATTTAGGAGGTATTAAACCCCATACTTCGGGCCAAATAAGTGAGAATGATCAATTATAAGTAGTTATAAGTAGAAAGTGGAGTACATCGAAAAAGTTACATCACCAGTTTGACAAATGTAAATACCCACCAATTTTCCCGGATATAAACCAACATATTTGTTGGCTTGGCTGTTCGCCCTTTACACCTGTAGTTGTTGCAATTTTTAGGGTGAATTACGTGAGCCCCTATCCCGGGAATCCACAAGTTTGCGGCGTTTCGGAGCTATTCGTGAAATGTAGAATTACGACCATACCATGCACAGCTCAGCATGAAAACTGATATATTTGAAGGTCAAACGTGCATCACCATTATTCCACCTTCCTTACCTGTAAGAAATCAGCACTTTTCACACAACTTTCCCAGAAGTAAGGTACAGCATGGTATCGGGACGTGTTTAGTCCTAAAAGGTTGCATAATGCTCTCTTGATGGCCAGTACTAACCCTATCCTTGGCTCGGCTAGTCAACTTTGAGAAGTGCGCACTGGTTAGATAACATGCCCAATTGTTATATAACACGTTCCGCTTTTGCGCAAGTGTCCACAAGCAGAAGACTCGTTGAGCCACTGCCCTACAATAACATTTGAAGGCCAATGCTGGTCTACTCAGCTCTAAGGTGTGTACCACAGTACTGGTACATTTATTGTTTTTCAAGAGCTGTGCTAAGCTGGAATTTCAGACAGTTTTCTTTCACCATCCTACCAACCTCTAACTCATACAAAACTTAGGGCTGCGTGTTGCTCCAAATATAGCTACCAATAATTGCCTTGATATTTTCCGAATATTTTACAAACCAGCGTTTGCGCTCAACTGACCGTTTTCTCCTCGGAAAGTCCTTCGACCACGTTGCCTGTGAAGGCCATGGTTGACGAAACTCTTCATATCAACCCGTCAGCCAAACTCCATGGCCGACATGTGATTTTTTCGCACATAAATACCCACCCCGCCCACAACGAACGATTAGTTGGTAGTTCCGAGCTTTTGGCTCACCTCTCATGTATTCCTCTCAGGTCTTCTTCGATTCTCATGTGCCTGCGACAGAGCAGTGCAATTTCTCCTGGTCTATTCTTATACAACACACCTTGGGGCCCACAAACCTAGTGGGTTGCCAGCACCTGTACCTTTCCCAGTAGCTTTGCATCCTTTTAAAGCATGGTGCACTCGTGTGTTGACAGTATCCTATGTGCGTTAACACGAACGCACAACCACTAGAGATACACAATTTATCCTCCTTGCTTGCAACAGCTTTTGGATACATGAGGAGTACTCTACTTGACTGGTTTATCACAGCTAGGCGTTGGGTCATTAAAATAAACGCCCACACGATCAATACACCCAAGTGGTTTACTTCGCTGCACTTTCACAAGGGCTTCTCCAGTGGTGTCAGGACATCGTGCACCTCCACTCCTGCACTACATGGACTCTAGTAATTTGTTGTGCTCATGGGAAATCCCATCGATGTGATCATCCCTCAGTTATGTTTAAGTTCGACTGAAGTTGATTGCCTTCCACCAATGAGCCTATTAACTTCGTGTCACCCGCAAACAGGAGGTAGTCCGAACGTGTCCAGATCGCCAAGTCACTAGCATATGTGTGGGAGAGGTGAGGACTTGACAGAGTGCCTCAGGCACCCCTCTTAATGGATATCCAACTAGAGATGAGGCCTTCCGGGCAGGCGGTCTTGCATGTCAACCCACAAGGAACTCTTCCATTCACAGGTACACTTTCAGTTGGGGCCCGTATGTTTTCAGTTGTAATAATAACAAGCTATTATTTATCGAAAAGATGATTTCTTCAAACTCTAGGAAGCCCATATTTACGGCTTGACCCCGATGTAGAGCGTCCACAATTTTATTTAAACAGTCTAGCGTGTTTGGCAAGCATGGCTGTCTTCTTAAAAGCTCTTTGTTTTTTTCAAAAAATTGTTTTTGACTAAGTGGTGGCAGAGTTGACTCCATAGAACACGTTGGAACAAGTCGCAATTACCGAAGGCAAGCTAACGGCGTGGTGGGTATCTACCTCGTAGTTGTTGCAATTCGTATATATCGAAATTTTTGTGAATAATTACCAGTCATTTAGAACGGCTGCTTTTCCCGAAACATCTTTAGACAGCTTGATAAGGAGTGGACTAATTACTTAGGCACCCGTTCACAGCAGAGCGGAGTAAGCGCTACACGGTTTTGTGTTCCGTTTCACCATCGACAATGGTACGTGTTGTCTCTTCTTCCTGAGTAGAAAACTCCTTCGTCCCTCCGAGCGGACCATCATAGAGCCTGATGTCCACCGAAATTCCGGTGTCTCTCGCATATAGAGACCATGGGTGTTCTTTGAAAACACTTTCAACCTGATTGCTTTGTTCCAGGGTCCTGCTTCCTGCCAAAAAGTCTCGCTGGAATTTTTCGCATACCCGAATCCCCGATTGTATTTAACTGATGCAGCTTATTCTCACGGTTCAGCTGATTGTGAACTCGTACGTACACTTATGACTAGTTCGTGTTTGGAACGGAGCCTACCGCTCACCATTCAAGTATTTGACCATCCATGCAGGCCACTTGCTTTCGTCAGTCTGACGCTGTCGTTTGCGGGCAAAATAGTTTGAACCACCTGACGCTTCGCCCAACCGCCGATGTGACTTACCTGCCGCTCTATCATTAGGGCATCCCACCTAGTAAAGGCAGGCTTCCGTGAATCCACTGACGCACTTTCTTCTTATTGCCAAACTTGTCTCACACCTGTTGTTTTGGAAGCTCCCGGGGTTTGTGCAAGTGGATAGCCAATCCCTGGCTTCCGGAACTCTCCATTTCTGACGTAGTCCCTCAGGCGTATAACAAGAGTCAGCAGCATTTCTAGTGTTTTCCGTCTAGTGACCGCGCAGTACGTTTGGTTTATCTGTATCCCTCTACCCAACTGTGATATTCAGTTCACGTTACTTGTTAGCATGAAGCAAATCCAGCTTACCACCGATAGATTTTAGTTTTCAGGCGTGTGATTCCCCCAGGATTCTAGGCTTATGACGACCTGGTAAGTCAGTAGTGGTAATTCGGGTAGTTAGCTTATTTTAACTTGTCTAGTTCCTTCTTTCAGATTGCGTAAGTTGAAAGGCCTATCCGAATGCGAAGACTGCCATCATGTGCGGGTGGCGTTCAAAGTGGGATAACTTGAAGGCACGGAATTCCAGAGCTGCTTCAAACCATGCTCAGATGGTTCAAAGTACGGCTCAAGATGTTATCGATTAGATAGAACGAAACGCTTCTGCTCATTCCCTTTAGAGAATGAGCGAACAAGCTGAACAACGTTCACACAAGGGTGTGGTAGGCGTTCTAATTTTACCATTCAGCCATGTCCATTGTGAGGTAGCTAACGCTGTGATTGACACGTCAAATTCACAAGCACGAGGGCAAAGCCGCAATCTTCGCTCTTGACGAGGATATGCACTACCGATAAGCCATGACAGGAACGAAATTCGAGTCGAATGCTCTTTTCAGATTGGGTTATCCGGAATTCTTATTTGAATGCCAAGGCTGCGATCAATAGTGGGTCATGTCCAGTTCGAAACAATTTGGAGATATTCATTGCATGCACTCCTCCTTATAAAGCTTGGCAACCTAACTCCGAGATGTCGTGACCAACTAATATACACTGAGAAATACCTGTTTTTTTTCAATACCTTCCACACAGTTTGGAGCAGTCACATCCTTTCCAACAGAAACTCTAGCCTTCAGCCATCCTCACAAACGTTCTCTAAGGATGTCTGCTTCCCTCTGTGTTGACGGACTTCAACCGTTTTGTTGGTGTTTGTCTTCTACCTAGGGCTCTATGACCTCCGATGGACGTTTGACGCTGTCTCCTCCCGCGATATCCGGTGTTACACCTCTATTATGGGGCGCATAATTATTCATCCCCACCGGTTGGTTGACGAACTCTTGCGAAGATTATTTCCGTGGCTCTGCCTACTGAGGTCATCGCGCACAATCTATCCGTTTAGAAGAAGCGACACAGTCTCACCTGGATAGAGCGGTACATGCTCCAGTAAGTCTGGCCGGCCTGGTTGCCTGCTCTTCACGGCAGTTGGTGTCGTGCTCATGTTCTTTTCGAGGGGTGTTGAGTTCAATATGTGGGGCTCAATGGTCAGTAGCAAAACACGCTTCACTGGTGACCTCGGTGATGACTTTAACTTCCCATGGTCATTTCCGTTGAAGCCTAAGTCCAGAACACCAGAATTAATATTTATGGGAACTACCAACCTCCCACAAATTATGTGGGCCCGCAACAACAGTTCGCCGAATACCATTCGTTTGCAAAAGCGGTAAGCATTGACTTCAGAGGATCCCACCGTCTTGGCTTCTGACGGGGTTTCTGGTTCCCAACTGAGTGAAAACATTGCCCTGTGTTGCCTGGTGGTAATCCGCCGTTTTCAAATACGGCCGCTGCCATTGCCGAGTATAGTTTCTCGGGTGCATCACGTATGCTAGCAAGACGCTCCAGAAACCCATGTATTAGTATGGGTCACTCTTCCGCGGGTGAATCTCGTATCAACGTAGTTCTTCAAGTTCGAAACGAATTTAGATCCTGGTTTTAACTATTGTAATTGCGCACTTCCCTCAACGTTGAATTTACCCCATGTTTACGATGCGTGACCAATTATACACCATAACACAGCCAGCTACAACAAGGTGTGTAGTAACAAAACGGCAAAGCGAGAGTAAAACTGAGAATGCATATAAACTAGGGTTCACTGGTGGTAATAAATGAAGGAATAACTGCACGGTTACATTGTTTGACAAGCAGTAGCACCAAACTTCCTTGATATATCGAAATCATCATTTGTCGGAAGAGCATTTGGATGCGCACAATTCTTGTGCAATAAAAAGAAGATTCAACGAGATGGGGATAAGTGAAAATGGGGAGCGTGGTCACTAACTTTCTATCATATTCACGACCGTTGTCACATGCCCAACACTGGCTCAACTGCACAATGTTCTTAGGGTTGGTAGGTTAACTTTACCAAATGTCTGACGAAAACTCTGCGTACGTGTTAGTTTCTACTCGCGTGGAAAATCTAAGTAATAATTGATAAATAATTGTAAATAATGAACAAATAATAAATGAAAATTAAAACGTGCACAAGACTGACAAAAGTGTGTGCGCAAGCGACGGACGGTTAAAGTTGGGGATCACCTCTCTCTTAATTTACACCGCAAAGGAATGCGATTTTGACTACTTTCGGATTCTAGCGTACCTGTTCGTTTCCTGTTGCTCGATAATTGTTCAAAGAAGGTAATCGTAAAATAGCCTATTCAGGCTGAGCTGCGGTTCAATCTAATTGAAATTCTGTTGGCTATCAGGTTAGTGTTTTCACGATTTTCTGGATTCCGGGCTGAAGTTGGTAGGAAGGTGGAATGGCATGTGAATCTGTCGTCGTATTAGTCGTTGCTCCAAAACACTCAGCAAATACCAGGCCCACCATATGTACCGCGTGGACTCATTTTCCTGGCACATACACTGGAGCTTTCCATTTGCTTTCGGTAGTGAAACACCACGGAAAACCACTTCCCACCAATTGGGGGCAGCGTTACGTTACTTAAGGCCTTCTGGCTGACTGCATTTTGGTCCCCAGTGGCATAATTTTTGTACATACCCATCAGCCTTTGGTTTGCGTTGTTCCGTATCGTCATTCACTAGGCACTACGTTCAAAACATAATATGCTGGCAGCAAGTGTATTTTTATCGGTTACAGTTTAGAACACACTTCGCGCTGTGAGCTTTGACACGCAGTCCGCCTGGAGAACAAGTGACAGAAATAGCACGTAGCTTTAATAAACACGGGATTGACACTATATCGACGACGAGGTGTAGATTGAACAAGCACTTACCAGATCAGTTATGTAGATAACACGAGTGAATCTTTCGGAGATGGACGGCGAGTGAGAGACACGTGCGCACGGGTAGACAGGTGGTGTGTGGGAAAAAACGCAGACACGAAAAAACGTCTGGTGGTTACAAGTCGGCTCCTGGTGAAGTAACCAGCTGACTTGAGCATGTGACAACGGCTGTGAATATGATAGAAAGTTAGTGACCACGCTCTCCATCTTCACCTGTCCCCATCTCGTTGAATCTTTCTTTATTGCACAAGAATTGTGCGCATCCAAATGCTCTTCCGACAAATGATGATTTCGATATATCAAGGAAGTTTGGTGCTAATTGCTTGTCAAACAATGTACCCGTGCAGTTATTCCCTCATCAATCGCCTCCAATGACTTTTAGTTTATCCATTTTTCACTAATTTAGCCGCATGCGTGAAATTTTTCTGTTCTTGTGCGTCAGAATATATGGTTTTCGAGGGCTTGCATGTCATGCCATATGGAAACGGACACTTTGAAACAAATCCCTTCCGTTCAGACACCCAAAATAATATCGAATTATTGATATTGGATTGCGCGCACACAAGTTCTTCACCTTAAGTTGATAGCTGTGTACAGAAAACTGGAGTATACTCCGGAATTTCCCGCGTTATCCGTTTGGCAAAGAAAGCTATATCGGGAACTCTTGTAAAGGCCGCACTGGTAGACTACAAACAGTGATTCTTGCGGTTCATTTCATGTCGTTCCCCTCAGAAAACGCCTAAGGATATTGGTCGCAACATACATATTCTGGGAGCTACACAATTCACAATGTTATCCAGGTCAAGGCAGGGGCTTTGCTCAAGTTCAAACCAAATAAGACTGTTGGACAAAACCAACCTGACTAAAGTCTTAGACCGATGAGCTCACTTACTCCCATGGCCCCCCATTCGTGTCAAACGTGGTTTAGAAGTGTAAACAAGATAATTCAACTACGGTCAAATTTATTTATAAGTATGGTGTCAGCGCAAGCAAGCGGACTTCAACTGGCATGAATTTGCGGCGAAAAAGGGCAAACTACAGCAATTCTCAACAAGAACTAAAGTATAAATTCGGAGAATGGATGCATCGTGGGGAAACAATGTTCGCGGGACGTCTAGCTGCGTTACAAAGTATTCAAATTATTCCGAACGAAGTTATGGGAATCCATGAGACGGAAATTTGACCAAATGGTAGAGCGTTCCGGCTGGCTCCCATTCACGGACGACATAGATGAGACCGACACTTGTTTCTAACAGAGTTTTTTAACCCAGTTGCGGCACCACATTTATCAGGTCAAGCAGAAATGTACGGCGCAGACTGACGCAGGAGTTACACGAGACTGGTGAGATGAAACTTGTACCGATGATAACATTACAAGTTGATTCGTTGAGGACATACGTGGGAGGGTAATCAGTACGACTGCGCACCGAGCAGCTTCTGTCTGCCTCGATAAATCAGACCATTTTTGGAACGCCTGTGCACCATTCTTGTGGTTATTGAATACGTCACGTTTATTTTGGATGTTACGGATGGTATGAATTCATTGTAATAGCAAAGATGAAGGCCGTCGTACTTACGGCGGCGCGGTAACCTTCTTGCCAGTGGTTTGCAGTAAATTCATCGTCGAAAGACAATATCGATCTGTGAGATGGTCCCAGAATACCACCTCACATTTGACGATTATTTTGGGGGTATACGGTGAGTCTACTGTTAGTTTCGACCCTTTCAGCAACGGTAAGCCTATTTGTAACGTCCGTCGATACGTCATTTTTGGAATACTCCGGTTTTTAATGCAGCGAGCGCCTCTAAGTCACGAGTGATGTAATATTTCTATGCTCAGCAGTGGCGTTGGTGGATTCTAGCGCGAAAGGTGTAAAAAATCCTGCCGGGGCAGTTGATCCCATGAATCAGTTGGTGGATTCCATATGTGACAGTGGCACGGATGGGTAACAGAGTTCTAATGTGAAATTTCCGAGCTCCTGGTGTGGTTTCATAGCTCAGCTGGTCGCGTTGGGGCATGCTGTGTCTGTCGCTGATTTTCATCCAACCAAAGCCCTGACTTTTCACAGTTGGGTCTCATCTAGAATCATAAATCTTACACACTACCCATTAGTAAACAGAGGAAGGCAACAAACCTCAATAGCAGACCTGTCAGATATACTATTCTCGGGATTAATGGATCACGTCAATGTGACCAAATGCAACTGTCCCTTAGTGACAGAGCGATCAAGTGCAGATGGAACCGGGGTACACACAGACAAACGCTCAGTAATGGGGTAAAGGAAGAAATCACCATGTAAAAACAAGTTTTCACAAACAAACGATATCAAGATTCGGCAATACATTGAAATTAACGTCCGTGGATGAAATGACGTGCCACGCAGTCAATTCAAATGATGACATCAGTCCTAACAAAGAAGGCTTACATTCTCCACCAAGAAGATCTCGAATGTGAGAGGAAGAAGGATCAACGAGAAGACATTGGATGAAGACAGGTAGCGTTGTCACTGACTTTTTGTGAAGCACTTAGCAGTGGACAGACACAACACAAGCAGCTACCTTAACACTTGCTATATCGGCCCTTCAGAAGTGTAACTAATATGGGGGAATAATAACTGGATATCCGAATCTTTTTAGCAGTCAGCCAGCCACATGTGAAACAGCTAACTTCCAAACGCCTCCTGACGATATTACGGGAAGTTTAGTCTACTCATAATGCGGGCATAAAATGTGGCTGCATCCCGGGTTGTTATATCACCAGGTGGGGAGTGTGGTAAAGTGCCTACAGGTCAAACAAAACGTCAGACGCTCATCACAACGCCAGTGCACTACAGCCCCTCGTGTTGATTGCGTGTATGCTGGTCTATGTTATGTATATCGAGAATCGCAGTGGTAGACCTACGGGGAGCGTTGTTGCCAGTCTACGCATACGTGATAACACACGGGATTTATTTGTGACTTTCGAACACAGAGCGCAGAAACACTAATTGCCTTAGTTGAACTGCGGAATGAAAAACCTGCCTTCCTCAACCGGTCTTAAATTGAGGATGGAAATGGTCATGGGCAGATTCGACCACAAGTGTGAAGGCGGACTTGAAGAGTGACGTCGTTGAAGACTATTCAGTTATTATGTACGTTTTCCAGATCGTTTGATAGCATAAAATCGTCCGTTATGTGGATACTGCGGTGGTTTGTTAACAATCTGTTCGCTATTCGTTTTGTGTACTATACAATAGCTAGGTCACCGCCGCGCTACACAGTTCACCTGTCTGGAAAGGTGGCTTTGTTTAGCTTGTGGCAATCTTCGTAGAGACACCGATCACCTTTCGCCTTCTCCGGCAGTATAAATGGAGGACATATAAATGGACTGTCAGGCAGGCTAATTCCATCAATGTCCAGCGTGCGACAAAATTAGGCCCACGTGCCAGCCTTTGTTGTCGAGGGTAACACGTTCAATCGCCTAAAACAAACGGGCCAGTTTTTGGCGGGTAATCTGCCTTTGCGAGAAATGTACACAACTGAGGTACCCAGCTTGTTGCTAATTAGTTTTATGCGTCAACAACCATCGTTTACCCCAGAATGAAACTAGACACCTTTCCCATCTCCAAATAATTCAAGAATACGCGGCTCGGTGTTCTCATCTCTGGCCGAGTCGTCCCCACTGGGACCGCGTGCAAGGATGAAGAACCAAGGATTTCCACAAAAGATTGCTTCACATAATCTTGGCCCTCACTTCTAAACGGTGAGCCGAACAATTGGAATGAGTTTGTCAATCATGCGTCCTAAACGATTGTTGTCACGCTGATACACAATGGTCGTTCTCCTACTTATACTGATGTGGCTGATATGGACTCATTTACTCAGATAAATTGTTCTGAATTGTAATCCTTTCTAGGAGGGCAACCTCAGGTCCACGATTGCCATGAATGAATGTGAGTTTCAGAATTAGGCTGCTGAATTACAGACTGATAGATTACACTGGGGATATACCTATCCTCTTACTCAATTTATTCAACCTATCACTTTTATCCAGCACCTTCCCTCCTCACTGGAAAACCTCAATCATTATACCTCGTCGCAAGAGTGGCCCAAGGCAGGACGTTAGTAACTATCGTCCCATCAACCACACGTCAATCTGCTCGAGCATCTTTGAAAGGATAATAAAAGTGCGCATAGTCGAGTTCTTAAGGACACGAAACCTTATAAACCCTTCGCAGCACGATTTCCTTAGTGAACGCTCTTGCATGACATGTCAGCTGGAATTCTTAGACCATATATCGACGTCGATGCGGTAATTATCATACACTTGAACATGCAAAAAGCTTTTGATCATGTGCCTCATAGGCGCCTCTTGATCACAATAGCATCTTTTGGCACACAAGTTCCCTTGATTAGCTGGCTGTCGTCATACCTTGAATATCGCACTCAAGCGGTCAAAATAGAAGAACAGTACTCAACACCAAAACCAGTGACTAGTGGAGTGGTCCAAGGAAGCGTTCTGGGTTCGTTGCTCTTCTTAATGTACATAAATGGCTCATGCGACATTATTGCACATGTCAAGCCCCTTCTGTTTGCTGACGATATCGAAACCGTTTACACATTCCGCCAGGGCAGTAACATCAATTTCTGTCTACAAAATATACGACAGGACCTAGGGTCATTGCAGTTGTGGTGCAGAACATGGCTGATATCGTTCTCGGTGAACAAATCGAACATCACCATTTAAGGTTGTAAATTACCTCGAAGCTCCATCTCACTAGATGGTCGCAATATTGATACAGCCACTTCGGTCAGAGATTTAGGAATACGGTACTCAAACCCCTTCAATTCCTCTGAACAAGTATGCTTCCAGTTACCAAAAACTAAAAGAAGAATAAGCTGTATCAAAAAGACGTTCAGTCTACCAGCTACGAAGCTGACGCTCTACAAAATGTGTGCTCGGCCTCAACTCGAGTACTGCGCTTTCATTTACTGTCATCTATGCAAGTCTGATAAGCTTGTGTTAGAAAACCTTCAACGATCGTTTATCGAAAGGTTACTAGGATATTCTTCTCCGCTCACCTACAGACAGCGTTGTGAAAAACTTGGTATTGATCCACTTTGGCTGCGTAGACCAAAGATGAACCTGACGCTGCTGTATAAAGTCATACATTCGGATGTGATTACCACAACGTTTACTGTCCACTTTCAACACAGCCCTACATATAATCTAAGAAATAAGGATTCCACCTTGCCAAACCTGATATCCCGGAAAAATATACGTGCAAACTTCTTCCTTGCAAAGTATTCCTACATTTGGAATAAACTCCCAAATGAAGTTAGAGCCAACAACAACATTCAACGTTTTTAAAAAAGGTTTGGACAGCTATCTTACGTTAACAGACACAGTGTCTATCTTCAAACTCTGTGTATCCCCTGATGACATTTTTGAGGGTGGTCCGAGAAACATTTAGCCGTCAGATGCGCATTACGTGGACAACCACCATGACGCCCCTCGACATGTGAACGCGGCGCTTATTAGTAAGCGTAGCAGAACGACGTCATGCAAGCTCACTTCATGCGGCTGTCCAAACCGTCGACTCAATTCTCCGTATGCCCGAAAAAATCCCGAGTACACAGCAAAATACCACAACAAACAGTAGACAGTGTTATATATTTCAATAATCATAGCAAAATTAATGATATCGTGTGTTCTTTCCCAAAAAATTTTGCTAGCACATTGTTTGTCTTAGTAAATCTTATAACCCCACATTTTCTCAGTTAACGTGTGGAATTACATTCTCCTTTCCGATCCCCATGTTATCCACTGAGCGAGAAAATTTTTTACGACGAGTGGGCGCACGAAACCTCGTCTTAGCTGAATAGTTCGCGAGATGATCAACGTTTTGACGTTCTTCAGGGAGTCGACGGAATCCTGCGTTGAGATCTACCCAATCTTTTGCTGGATTTTGGGATTTTCCGATCTGCCTCGCCAACGCCGATCTATATTGACATTTTCCAGAGGCCAATTTTGTCCCCTACTGGCAAAACACTCCAGAGATGCTTTTGGGCATTCGTCCCGGAGTGACTTTGAACTATTTGAAAAATTCTCCGTCCCATGATCTTGTAGAAAGTAAATTAGTGTAACATCCCGTTTTTCAGACTAAATCTGTGAAGCGACCGAACTATCTCCTTCTCTGTTACGTGCGTCAAAGTTTTTATGAACTACATTCGTTTGCCTTTTGATCGCTGCCTGCTTGATGGAAGGATTCACGTCTTGCTACTAATTACTTATTCGTTTTTGTATGGTTTGTAAATATCTGCGGTGATCGCGCATAACTCAGCGTGCTCCTCACATATGCGTTGAGAAATATATTATTATTATTATTACTTCCGGGTTTCAGGTAAAGAAAGAAAAATTACGGATGGTTTCTAACCGGTGATTGATTAGGAGCGGAAGAACTCTCTGAACTACATCGCGTCGAACCGCACAGAGTATTCAGGTAATGGCGGATGCGTACGCTTTCCGCAGGGTTTGATGTTTGAGGATCACAAAACTCAAAGGCATCTTCACTACATATATCAATTCATCATGGACGTTTTGAGAGATTATTTCTTTCCAAAAACGTTAGCCATAACGAACTTGTCAGACTTTGCAAGTTCCCGAGATATCCACCTTGGAAAATTTGCCAAAACGACAGAGCACACTGCGCATTGACATGCGACTTCAACTATTCCTGTCATAGCTTCTCGCTAAAACCATTGAGATTTTACCATGTCCCATGTATCTAGGCAGCACGGCCTGAAGCTCAGTTCGCTTCAGCTTAGTCACCAGCAATGCCAGCGTTTCCAACAGTACACAGAAGCCTTCCATGTTAAACTTAAGTTGTACTGCTGATCTCACCATGATCTGGGTGTGACTGCCTTTGGACGTTCCCACCCTTGTCACTGACAAGACACAAGAGTGTCGGAGAAAGCTTGCGGCGGAATACGACGATATCATCAGACTTCAGTCACTCCGCAAATACATTTTTTATGGGCAATCAGGTAAATTGCACAATTTGCTTATTGGGCATCAAGGCAGAGGCGAGAGTATATTCACCCTGCGCATTAGAGATTGTCCCAATGTCAGAAACATTCACCCTCAGAGATACAGGCAGTGTTGAACTCTGCATTTTAGAACCACTTTATAGCGATCGGCGCCCAACTATGCATTCCCTCGTCTTCTCCTCGACAAAAGTAACGGCCTTCCAACTGACCACTTCAACTTCTCATCCAGACGCATGCCAAAAAATGACTAACTTTTCCATCGTTGCGCATCCCTGTACACAAATATCCTTGTTCTATGGCGCACCACTCAGGCTGCAGGTTGCGACATTGCAATGGGCTGTAGACGACAACAGATGGCAGGCCGTGGTTTCTCTGTTCTTGAAGTACATTTTTGAATCCGCGTTCTTGCATCGGGGCTAACACCTGTTCCCCGGAAACATCCCGAGGGTCCCTCATCACTACTTACACAGGAAGCGCAAATTCATCGGGAATTTTGGAGCTGTTTATATACACACCTAATACCCATCGCAGCATCTTGGAGATTGATATCGTGAAAATTTCACACCCACTGTTAATGCCGGACGCCCGGTGGTTGTTCGAGCAACGCTTAGTCTTCTCGCAACGTCTGTCTATACGCTGGATCCACGATAGTCGCGTCTGTAAGTAACGAGCGTCTATAAATTCTGAGCCCGTCGAGCAACCAATTCGGATCCAAAAAAGAAGACGGTCGTATTGGCGAGTTTCTTATTAATAAGGTGCTAACGTTAGAAAACAATATGATAAACCAAATAGTGGAAGACAACAACAAACCTCGATATTGAATCCACCAAGTATACAAGTTCCGAGATTAACGGTTCGCGTAAATATGGCTGAATGCAACAGTCACCTAATGGCGAAGCGGTCAGGCGACAATTAAAACAGGGTACATACAAACAAAGGTCCGGCAAAAGAAAGTAAGGGAGAAGAACTACGGGGAAACAAGTTTCACAAGTAACAGTATCAAGATTCAATAATACATCAAGATCCGCATTCATAGGGGAAATGATTTGTTACGCGCGTAACTTGAACGGTATTGTCAGATTGTAATGAAAGCTCGTGATCGGTATAAGTAATTTCAACTCAAGGAGACGAATCAATGAGAATGGAATAAATAGAGCAAGGAACGTGGCCACCAACATTCTATCAACACATAACAATCATCAAACACTTACGCAGGCAGCTACTTCAACACCCACCACTGCAAGGGACTTCGAGACACACTTCGGTCGTTTGGTAGACATGTGTGGAATGTAACTTGTTGATAACCATAGAAGACTTAGTTCGAGGCCACCGGACGGATTCCTCAGATGGAAACGAGTCAGTGAACCACTGGAATCTCGCTCTAAATTAACTCAGATGCGGCTTCAGTTGTCTTGCTTGGAAAAATTGGTGAAGCACGTCCCGTGGGATCAGTTATCAAAACCAGATACCATGAATTTACTGCACTGAAGAAAGTGGACATATGTAAACCTTCTGTGTACGGAGATGGAGTACACCACGTGGTCGCTATCATTCGCATTCTGTAGATCGATCTGAAGGGCCAACGTGGAGGTTCTTTTGGAGATCTAGTAATGCATCAAGATTTACGTCAATTTCACTTGTGCTAGTGCAGCAGTTACTTCAAACCACGCTAACCACATTTTGTTTCACGGTGGAAACCGAACAACGATTGTGTGGGAAGGCAGTGCTATTTCATTTGTTCTCATTAGCGCTGCGCATACAATCGGTAAGAGTTGAAAATAACTAAACGAATCAAATTCAAGAAATCAATTCACTGCGTACACTGGTCTGTCATTGGTCAAAACCAAGACAGACGAAAATTCAACACCAAAAATCCTTCGCTTACAGAATACTGACTTGTTGTGTATCACATTCAGCGCCTCAAGTGACTTAAGAATGACCGGCTGGCGATAACGTTTAAACACACGGCAAGCGCTTATTAGACCAATCGCGTGATCGGTCTCTAGAAAGTGTCCCGTGATCTGCGCTGTGCGTTGCGAGTGCGTTGAGACACATCAAGTCCTAAATGTAGCTGGAGACGTGTTCCTTCGTTCAAAAGAACACAGGTTGATCAGATTCACCGGCACAAGTGCCACCACGGCCGTATGTGAACTGACAAATCCAACGTAAATTAGACGACTCCGCATTTTGAGTCCTAGCAAAAAGAAATGTAGGCGACTTGGTGCGATTGAGTAAGCGCAGTGTGGGTGTGTTCTATGTCGTTTAAACTATCTGTGTCATTTGTTGCGCTAGAAGCAACGTATTGCCCTATCTACGTGGTAACTGAATGCACGCGGGTTTCCTCATAACAGAAGTTTCTTGCGGGTTTGTACATTCTGTTCACATTCAAAATCACTAACCACCGAAGTTCAAAGAATCTCGAATAAAGTTGAACTCTGTATCTAGCGTAGCCTTCGTGCACTTAGTTTGTGCTCTTTAAAAGGCAACGGAACGGTGTAAGTTTATGTTGGATTGGTGACCTTATGGTGTACCGACTGACATGCTGTACTATCCACCCGTCGCCTAATACCGATGTCGAGAGAGATGAACGTTTTTCAGTCCCAAACGACACCGTTGGGTCTGGGTGCTAAGATTTAAATAAATTCAACGGTTTTGTCTACCCTCACCTCACCTCATGTCCGTAAATCGGGACATCAGGTGGTGCACTTCCGAGGACAGTCTCAACTACGTACGGATAATTCAAGCAAAATCAGTCCCAGAGGGCTACTCAACATAAATCTGTCCATTTGTTTGTATCTTATGTTTTGAAAACGAGACCTAATATTTTCGGTTAATAACAATAATGAAGGTTCCAGCCCATTGATTGGGGACTGAAGACTTATGTGATGACCCAGGGCAAAGTCAGGAATAAAGTCGACCATCAATCCTAATGACACATTTGTGAAAAACGAATCTACATCAAAAGGCACACAATTTTTCCTTCCAACCCGGCACGGCCTAGAATTCCACACACATAAGATGTCTTTCAGACACAGTCCTGAAGCGAGCGTGGGGAGTGACGATGCAACATCCACCAGCCGCTTAGTCAGCTTGTAACAATTCAGCAACTGACACGCGGGTTTGAGGCAAAGGCCCATTTTCCCGGATCCAGTCAGCTTATCCTGTTCAGTGTCAAGCGGCCGTCTGGTGACATAAAAGACGCCCATTGAAAGCATGTTGTGGCAGCGCTTTTCGGAATTACAGAAAATATCATCATCAAGGCAATATTGCTTGCATAGCGAATTTTTCAGGTAAATGAGAATTCAACGGTGCTTAGATGCGAACCCTAGAAGCGGTGCTAACGATACCGGAAGAAAAGCCGTTCCAATGGTTAATGACCCTGTAAAAAAGAACAGCTGCCTAAGGAAGGTCCTTGGACGGAACTTGAAAAGCTTCCGATTGTGTCCTCGCCGGCCTTCATTATTCGCCATTGTGAAGAACTTTTCCACGTTGTCTGCTTTAAGGAGGAAGTTTGTAAGAGTTAAATCACCGCGGAGTTGTCAATGTTTAAGTGAGGCTGGTGTTTCTTAGGCCCGTGATCAGTTTGGCAACTGCACGCTGGACACGCTCAAAAGCTATTGTCTTCCTTCAAGCGGGTATACACGACCTGATTAGCATACTCAAGAGGCGGTCCTATAGAACACCAAAAAGCGTTTAAAACGCTTTCTCGTCTTTGCGGGGGAAAGTGCGCTTAATCAACCAAACAGCAACAAATCTCTTTTTGCCGCCATCTCATGGTGATACGCAAGGAACAAGTTAGACGACAGCCGGATGCCAGTATCTTTCTTTAGATCAATCTTCATGATACCTACTGTTCTGAAAGCACTACGGATCACAAAGGCATTACCAGGATCTCCACCGGCCGACATTTGAACGCACTAATTCTCATTCAGTGTAGACTGCGGTCGTCCGACTAACGCTTAGTTGCGCCAGGATCCATCTGTAGTGCACTGGGCTCAGTGACAGTCTACATTTTAAGTAGTAGGCTTGGATGTCATTGGAGTAGATCTGAAATAAAATAGGATCTAGCGCCAATCTTTGGGGGGTTCCAGCAGGAGTGATAAGGGGACAGGAAGGACTTACCTTATTCCAACTTTAAAATTTGTACTATCAGGAAAAGAGACAACCTAGCGAGCGACCTCCCATTGGATGCCGTAAACCTCCTGCTTGTGTTTCGAGAAGTCGTGTGAGATATGGCCAAAGTTTCAGCAAAATAAAAGATGGCATCCGTGATTAGAACATTAACATTGGCCTCTATCAGACAATACACGAAAATAAGCATGCTTCACATGCATGATCGGTTAGGAAGGAAACCATCCTGGATAGAAGAATAAAGACGGTTCGGTAAGAAGTGGTTGGTGATGGCACGCTTTAATGAGCGCTTCATTATCTTGCACGGAATGCCAGTGAGGCTGATTGGCCGTCAGCCAGCGGAAGAGTAACAGTCGCTCGCTTTATACATGGGTGTGAACGCCGCCTCTTTCCATGCACCACGAAGAATGCCAGTCTGGAATGTCTGTTTAAACATCATACAAAGAGTTTTGCTGAATTAGCAGCTGCTTCTATGAGAGTTCTGGAATGTCTTTTGTCAGTACCCACCACGCTGTATGAAACATCCGTGAGTAAAAGGTCTTAAACATCTAGCACAGGAAACTCAGCGGTACTGAATAGCTGCCGGAAGTTCTAGAGCGGTAGGTCAGGGTGCCAATTCGACGGTGTGACGTTGTAGACTGTAGAACAGTACTCCCTGGATAACTCGGACATAACTAGGGATTCAGATGAAGTCTTCTTTTGGGCAGTCACAAAGAAAGAACCGAAGGTTTGATCTTTCCTTTTCGTCGTACATGCTAAATGAGAAGTCTTTGTTCGGGCGATCTTTGACAGCGATCGGTTCTTGTATTGGTTCTGTGTTCACGGATTCGCAGTCTTCATCTACTTCGAACAATGTGGAACTCGCTTAGATCATCTGAGGTCCCCGTAAGCCTTTTTGCGATTAGATGGAAACAACCACCAAAAAGGCGACGTCTTCTTTGTGCAAGGGGTAGACTAAAAGAGGAAGTGCACGGTTTGTTTGGTAAAAACAAGTCGTCCGCTTTCCGACTTGCGCTTCAAAACGTGCGGTAGTCCCGGCCCACGGAATTGTAATCAAGAGCACGTTAACCTAGGTAGTCTCTCAGGCCTTTAAAATCAGCCTGATTAAGATTATGAGCTGCGGACCTTTGTGTTGGTCGTTGTGACCAGCAACAGATAGGATAAAAGGTTAGCACAGAGTGGTCCCTGTGTCCAAGTGGGGGCTTGATGACTACCCTGCCTACCAAGTGGCTACCATTAGTGATGACTAGGTCAGGCAGAGTAGGAATCTGACCAGAAAGACGCCAAGCCGAGAGTTGTCATGCAGTGTCCAGGATCTGTATCGTATCGGAGTCGACAGATAGGCCTAGAGCCTGCTATCACGGTCCCAGTGAGAAACTGATGGGCAGTTTACCTTGAGTGCACCGAAGCCACCTATAGTAAGCTAACGAATAAAAGGTTGTGGTCATATAAATTCTCCTAGGTTAACGACAGGAGTGTCGTTGTCAGAGACGTCGGATTAGGAAGAACAGTAAATATTTCCCGCTAGAATTAAGTCTTGACCACGCAATATTAGTCAAAGTTAAAGAGTGTCTTACCTATCAGAGGACTGAAATCCGCCGATGACTGTGGGTGCAGGGAGATGCTGCTGAAAGAAAATCGCAGAACCTCCCACACTATATCTGGTGGAGTCAGGTCGGTAAACCGGATATCATGAAGCATTCAGTTCAGTGTCACTGATGTCACTTGTAAACCAGGTCTCCGCAAAAACAAAAATATGATTTTGGTATCGTGAATTAAATATTTGGTTTCCGGTGATTTACCGGACAGATTCAAGCAGCTGGTGTGCATACATTTGAAAATCACTTCCTTGTTGAAGTTTGCGGAAAAAGAGAAAGGAGAGTGCGGAAAAAAGGTCGGGAAAGAAGACCAAGAACTGGGGATGGTGCTGAAGTTAGACTCGGTCTGTTCGTCCAGGTTGTTTTGACGAGCCTTCCTCGAGGCTGTGGGCGTGATATCAGCGCTTGTGCATACGTCAGCGACCCTACTGGACGCTTGGCCGGTATTCTCGGTGTCAAAACTGGCGACCTCCACTCCGCTGTCAATTCCCGCTTTTTGAAGGGCGTTTGAAAGTTTCCCCCGAGGAAAATGTAACTTGTTCGTTTGCAGAGTGTAAGGTTTGAAAACGAGCGGTGTGCGTGTTTTTATTGGGCTACTGATAGAAATACCTAAAGGGGTAAGTCAAAAAGTGCATTCTGAATCACAGCAGACGGCCTCAGCAATCCATCTCCGTCTCCACGTATTAAGAGAAGGAATTTTCTGCAGACAGATGGCTCGGAAATCGTTTTTTATGTGGTTTCGGTGTCCCCAACACTCATGGCTGTGTTCAAGGTGTAGATCTTTGGAATAACTACAAAAGCTGCATCTTCGCTACTTACTATAGACACGGAGGCCTGGGTTGATAGTTCAAGAGCACAAAGTACGAACTTAGTCTTCCGTTGTGGCTTCCGGTATGCCAAGATTCTTGGTTTGGTCCCAGTCCGTTGCTCGCGTCTTACCATACTCTTGCCGAAAGCTATCGAAAGACAGGCCTCTATGGTGGGCGTTGGTGGATTTCAAAGCATCTGTTTTCTCCACTATAGTCACGGGGCTGAGCATGGCTAATAAGGCCACCAAAGGGCCAAGTGACGTTGTGGTTGTTTCAGTGCACAGCCTGTTCCCAGGTACGGGGTTTATGATATCCGGAGAGGAACAAGGTGCTAAGACTTAATGGGCCAACTCGGATGAAGAGAATGTTGTGTGGAAGGGGCCCCATAAAACAACTCTCCTTTCTCTGAGAGATTTTTCTTCCATTTATATTGCAGTCTCTTCTGTGTGTGTATTTGACAGCGCAACTACCACCTCGGTGACTGCAAAACCAGGGAGGACAAACGTTACGTACCCGTATAAAGACGGCAGTTCCGAATCCATTTCAAACGAAGTCCGTTGGCTCTCCCCCATTCTACTTCACATGGAGGGAATAGGAGACACAGGGTCAAGAAGAGCTCCGTATTTGCAGTCGCAGGTTTTGTGCATAACTCAACTTTTCTTGGCGCCTGCATGACCATTCAGCGACACAGCAGCGCCTTGGCCCTCGTCAAACCTGTATTCCATACAGATGAAATTGAGAGATGAAGAGGCAAGCTGCTTGTATTGGTGTTTCTTGAGGCCAGTGCATTTGAGGTGATACTACTTATTGCACTGGCAGCAGTGTATGCGGTTCTGTGCAGAAATTTTCCACCTGTACCGGCCGCAGACACACTACTTCGGTCAACGTCTGCTGAGTCCCAGTACTCCAGATTTAGCACGTGTCGCTGTTGGCAGAAGCGAGCAGAATACAATGTAAAACAGCTAGTTTTCTTTAACTTAGAAAAGACGGACAAGATAATGCGGAAAAAATACAAATCATGTGACCCAAATAGTTCAACACGTAAAATGATCATCATGTCATTGAATAACGAATAACACTAATCGTGTGCGAGTTTTGGTGCGCAGGGCAACAAGTGAGTACAAGAATGAGCAGACAGTGACGGAGGGAAATTTTTAACCAAATTTCGAGCTAGCCGCTAACATATATACGGCGAAAACAACGTCACCGTGACTGGCGTTGTTGTTGTCCGCGGTATGTGAACCGTTGGTAAATCTTATAGCTGCTGGGTCGTACTGCCACTAGGTTTCATATACTCTACCATGTTGCCTTCCCATGTAAAGGAAAAAGTCTGCAACCCGCAGCAAGTGTTCCACTACAACCACTATGTTGTCAGGCTGTCTGTCCTGAAGAAACTTTGTAGCCCCGTTTTTTCATCTATTCCTGTCTATTCATTACAACGACTGCAAACCCATTGTGAGATTCTAAAACAATTGTATCCTTCCAGTTTGCTCGATCACCCGAGGCTCAATGGGGCTGATTGCAAGGTAGAAATTTTTGCTGGGTAGAAAAGTTATGAAAGCGGTGTAATAAATTCATCACTTTGAACTCAAATCAACCACGGTTTTCCTCGGGTGTGGAAACCAGCTGCCTCAATCGATTACAAATGTATTTGAACCACGCTTGCACTTGAAGACAGTTAAGTTGGCGCCAAGGAGGGAGTACTTACAAACGACCACTTGTTGACTGCAATCTGTCAAAACTACCTGAATGCCATGCTCGCATTGCTTCGCAAATTTACGGTGGTTAACCGGGACATCATCAACATAGGTAAGCTCAATCTCTGGGAAGTCAGGGGGATTCATTAGGGGTCTCAACACCAAGTTCGAACTAAATCCTTCTGAGAACTTTCAAGCTTACGAGGAAAAGGACAAACTTGGCTCTAACAATCTGCCACACACCGCTTAACATGCAGACGTGTAGAACTCTGTGGTTCAGTTCACGGCGGCCTTTGATGTTGTTTGGTTGTGAATCGAGAAGCAACCTCTCTGATATTTTTGAAATTAACCTGGCTATTCCCACTTATTTCAGTTTCCACCGGATTCTTGTTCCCTTCATTAGCGACTGCTTTTCTGGCAGATCAATAGTGGATGGTGACTGATCGCTTTGTTCCTGGTAGTACGTGCTCGATTTTGTGAGCGTTGGCTTGTGCGATGTTGGCGATTAGCAGTGGCTTCAAACTTTTGGTGCTTGCCTTTACTTCTACATATCCTGGCACATCTTTCGAAGCCTTTGTTTATTGGGCCAGGTTGGTGAGGTCTTTCTGAATTTCGGCCTTTACTGGATGAAAACCGTTTTCGATTAACTTTGACAGATGACGACCAGTGAATTTAATTGATCTTTCTCTTAAGGAGACGGTCAGAGTTACGGGTTTGTAATCACCCGAGCACTAAATTGCAAAACCCTTGGAAAACCTTCGGGAATAGAGTAACCCCGAATTTCGACACCAAACAACATTACTGTGTCAACCGCTTAATCTTGTCAGTGGAAAACTTCTTTCTCCGTTGATAGTTCAACTGGAAACAAAAGGGAGTGGACTTTTATCCACAGGAAAAAACACTGGTGTGTGACGTTGTTTTTCTTATCTTTCAGCTCGCATCTGGAATATTACTGCTAATTATCAACACCTGAGATGAAGTACATTGTGCAGCCTCAGGAGACCGCCAAATAA
The DNA here is from genome assembly GCA_008508345.1 of Paragonimus westermani. Classification (NCBI taxonomy): domain Eukaryota; kingdom Metazoa; phylum Platyhelminthes; class Trematoda; order Plagiorchiida; family Troglotrematidae; genus Paragonimus; species Paragonimus westermani. The sequence goes on along the minus strand of QNGE01000097.1, from coordinate 173,927 downwards.
GTTCACTTTACCGTGTGAGTTGCATGGATAAGAAATTTTGCAGAAATAACTCAGTTGCGACAAGATTTACACGATGGATAACAGCACCATTCAACTTTGGATACCCGCAAGGTACTTAGTCCACCTACGCGGGAACTTTCCCAGTTCATTTTGAGGGTAGTCCAGTAAACAACATCCGAGTACCTGAGGACAAACATCTAAAACCAGTATTCAGTTATAGATTATTCGGAAACTTGATTGAAGTGTTGTATACTCTAATTGCACTATGGAACAATACAGCGAATAAAATTTCGGTGAACGCATTCCCAATTTCACTTTAACCACGCTGAAAAGCATAAAACACTGTATATTTCATCACGTGATTGCTAGCTATACAATTCAATCATGTACACCATTTGGTGAGAAAAAACTCAAGGTGTGTGTTTATATCTAGAAGATTACACTGCGATGCGTCGGCTTTTTATCCTTCAACGCACACAGTTCAACTGCCTTGGCAAAAACAAGTATATCACGCCAACCGTCCTAAATATCTGGAAAGTTACTCTTGACCAACCCTGCACGTAATCTGTGACATGCACCGAGGTGGACCTGCATAAGCGGTACCATTCAGCCATATCGAGTTCATTTCATGCACAACAATGTTTGCACAATCACCTTCTAACAAGGCAAAGAAAGAGGTAGTCTCAACTCGGTGTACAGCCATCAACCAATACGCAGACTGTAACAGTGTGGTGCACCGTAAAACCCTTACAGCAGCTAGGGTGAAGTGTGATGGATCCAAATGACATTCTAAACAACGTGGAAGAAAACAAAAGGTGGCGAAAACATGACGGAGTGACTCACTTCTACACAGTAAAATGTTCAAGCATTCACCCTTCACCACATTCACTGAGGTGTTTCCGGGGGATCCAACCTGTCTTGCTTCCTTAAAGATTTATCGATTCCAATGAAAAGATGGCTGACAACATTGGTGGTTTAGAAAACAAGCTGAAGTTGGTAACTGTTCTCGTTATTATTCAACGTAAAAATTGAGTGTAAGTGGCATACATGAAAAAGAGAGCTTGAAGACAGGGAAAACGAGCATTCCCGAGTCGCCTAATGTATCGTTTCCAGACATCAAACAAGTTTGTCTGCAGATGAGATAAAAGTTCAGATCTTCGCAGCAAATGCCGCGAAGAACAAAACTGTATAAAATCAGTAGTTTGATCACGGAAGTAGAAACCAGGATTTCCAAATGTTCCATACTGTTAGACAGCAAACTACATGACGGGCAACGTTGAATCCGATACCAAATTGTGTAGTTTTTGAAGTAAGGAAGTAAGGGGCAATTAGACCGCAGAAGTAATACTATCAAGCACAGTTTTAAATTTTGCAGCGACTTAATGACAGAAAAATTATCCCGACATATTTATCGACTGTGTTGATGTTGTCGTTTGAGGGCTTGGTCCCTCACAATGGGTAATGCAACCCTACGTCGCTGGTTAAGGAATTCGAGGTCCAGGGCCTTATTTATATGGCTTATTGCATGTTCTAGTTTGGATCTTTGTAGAAATCGGATAGGTAGCCTCATATGAAGTCCTGTCTACCTGAGGATAGCAGACCAGATAGAAACGTCTTTCTCAGGCTTAAGTTGAATAACATTGTTGCAGATTATCTTGAAGCGTATGAGTGATACTTGCCAAGGAGTTGCTCGAGGAGTTCCGAGGTCATTCTGGTTCTCTCTTCTTCATTTATATTGTCCGGTCATTCCTGACGAGTAGCAAAGAGAAACGCTCTCAACTCCTTCTCAATAAATACATACTGGAAGGTATCATCACTACGATCGATGGGGCCTGCTGTGTATCTGATGTGCATCACCTCGTACTTTATGACATTCAAACGCACAGGCTAGATCTGTGGTGTAGCAAATAGAGGGTTAAAATCATTTTTCTTTGGACGTAGAACCTTCATGCTTTTTATTTATATGCCAACAACAAAGGGTAAAAAATTGAATAGAGGGTATCAAGCGCAGAGAATATAAGATGAACGTGCCCGTGATTCGTGTCATGTTAATTCTTCCAGTGATTCAGCGAGTGAATCTCGGAAGCAGAGCTTGACTTGAACACAATAAAACCGCTCGAGGATGTAAAACCGGAGTTGCCGTACGCAGCAGAGTTATGTATTCTACCGGCTTATGGTTCTGAACGTCTGTTCATGAACCATCCAACTCCGCTGAGCGTTGAGTAACTGTTACGTTTACCGGAAGTTAATGACCACCTACCTTGTCATTGTGTTCCGTTCTCGTTGATTCTTCTTTTTACATTGGAATTCTTCTTGTTGATGACTAACAGATATTCTTCTAGAGACTGACATGACCACATGAGTTGGAGCACGACAACTTCTTTGTCTCGCGAATGTTAAACTTGGTGCATTCATAAACATTGACACCGTTCATTTGTGGGAACTTGTTCCCGTGCAGTTTTTCGCTTTCACTCCCCATTGCCGGACCCTTGTTTTCATGTACCATAGTTTCGTCTTTGCGCTTGATTGCTTCGCCGCTACGCGACCGTTGCATTTGAACATATTTACGTGAACCGTTAATCCCGCTACTTGTATATTTAGTGGATTCAATATCGAGGTTTGCCGTTGTTTTCTTCTATTCAGTTCATCACAGTTTTTCTGAACACCAGCACCGTACTAATAGCAAATTCACCAATATGCCCGTCTTTCTTTTTGGTTCTGAATCGGTTGCTCGATGGGCTCAGAATTCATCGGCATTATTTGCTTCCAGACGCGGCTATCTTGGATCCAGCCTGTTGACAGATGTTGCGAGTAGACTAAACGTTGCCCGAACAACCAATGGATGATCAGGATCATTAACGCTCGTTACATCCGCGTTGGTAGAGTATGTCTGTGTGCCAACTGGTTGAATGTTATCGGTTTGTATCTAACATGGCTGATCGGATCAAAGCTGACACGCGTGTTGTACAGAGGCGGTCTCCTGGCTATCAGCCAGCCGAAGCTCTCCAGAGGACNGCTTTCACTCCCCATTGCCGGACCCTTGTTTTCATGTACCATAGTTTCGTCTTTGCGCTTGATTGCTTCGCCGCTACGCGACCGTTGCATTTGAACATATTTACGTGAACCGTTAATCCCGCTACTTGTATATTTAGTGGATTCAATATCGAGGTTTGCCGTTGTTTTCTTCTATTCAGTTCATCACAGTTTTTCTGAACACCAGCACCGTACTAATAGCAAATTCACCAATATGCCCGTCTTTCTTTTTGGTTCTGAATCGGTTGCTCGATGGGCTCAGAATTCATCGGCATTATTTGCTTCCAGACGCGGCTATCTTGGATCCAGCCTGTTGACAGATGTTGCGAGTAGACTAAACGTTGCCCGAACAACCAATGGATGATCAGGATCATTAACGCTCGTTACATCCGCGTTGGTAGAGTATGTCTGTGTGCCAACTGGTTGAATGTTATCGGTTTGTATCTAACATGGCTGATCGGATCAAAGCTGACACGCGTGTTGTACAGAGGCGGTCTCCTGGCTATCAGCCAGCCGAAGCTCTCCAGAGGACAACCGTAACGTTGGGCTCGTCTATATGTACTGGATCCAACATATACTGCAGCTTATATTCACCACAGATATCTCGTCTGAAAAAGATATCAGTTCTACAACAACTTCCAGGGTGCGGCCACAATGTCGTCAAATGTCTGTTCGATGTTGGTATGGCTAACAAACCGACAAATTTATTTCATCATCCGATTGAATTCATTGATTGGAGTACCTTCCTTTGCTTTTACAATCCTCGAATTGGAATACCATTCTCACATCGGACCCAAGCATAGTTGCCGGAGAATTTATCAAACACCCAACGTTTTGTGTGGACGTTCTGGCTCCCGAAAAGTCAAAACGCGTCGGATCGTATGTACAAGGGAGGATCCTTACTGTAAAAGAAACTGATAGACCTATAATGCTGAAGTCGGGGTGGTGAAAAAACGCTAGATTTATTCCTGGTGATGCAAATGAGCCGAATGTTTAAACACAGACTTCAGACACAGCTCGGTGATATAAGCGAAGAGAAACTCGCGCTTTTCAACACACAGATGAATGAAACTAATGCAGCTGATGAGATGGAGAAACTCCATCAGGTGGCATGCCTTAAAATTATCACTTTCAAGAACAAAATGGTTGTCCATGACCTTGTTGTAATGTGGGAAATCTTCAGCTCACATTTCGCCACTTGGTTTAGCGTAGAAAGCACCTTGTTACCTCCTGGAAAACTGGATAAACTCCTGGATAAACTGTTGGATAAACTCCTGGATAAACTGTTGAGTAATTTTCGGCTTCGTGTTCTAAGTATTCGTTCGCAGTTAGCCACCATTAAACCCGCAATCCATCCTGGACTAAGTGGTATCCCACCAATGGTCCTCAAGCAAGGAGGTGAGGATATACCCATCTTCTCACTCAATTTGCTCAACCTGCCACCTTCCTCCTGCACTTTTTGCATCGTCACAAGAGTGGTCCAAAGTGGACGTTGGTAACTATCCTCTCAACAACTACACATCAGTTCACTCGAGAAGGTTTGGAGAGATAATAAAAGTTCACGTGGTCGCAAGATATCCGCACCAAATGTAGTACGAATGAGGTTGAATAGTTTGGGCGTCGTGTTTAACATGTTATTAATAAGCAGATTGGGAATAACACAACGTTTCGAGCAAGTTGTAATACTCTTCGTTTCAACCACCTCGGGTGGCCTTCCTCAGGGGTGTTGTAATCGAAATTGAAGGCGATTTCGATTACAACACTCCTGAGGAAGGCCATCCGAGTTAGTTGAAACGTATAGTACTACAACTTGCTCGAAACGTTGTGTTATTCCCAATCTGCTTATCAATGCACATAGTCGCATTCCTCAGGTCACAAAACTTCATAAACCTTTCACAGCGCGGCTTCTTTAGTAAGCGCTGTCGCATTACTTGTCAGCTGGAGCTCTTGAACCATACATCGACGACAGTGGACGCAGGAAATGTGGCAATTATCTTGCTGTTAGATATGCAAATGGCTTTCGATTGCGCGCCTCATACGCGTTTCTTGATCGCAATAGCACCTCTTGGCATGCGAGGTCACCTGTATAGCTGGCTATCGTCATACTTCGGAGGCCACACTCAAACAGTCAAAACATGAGGGCACTGGTGAACATCATAACCAGCGACTAATGGGGTGATTTAGGAAAGCTTTCTGGGTCCGTTGATCTTCTTAATGTACATAAATGATCTATGCAATGTTATTAGATATGGCAAACCCCTTTTGTTTGCTGTATCGTGTACACATTCCACCAGCGCAGTAACATCGAATTGTCTGCACCATATAAAAGGACAGAACCTAGCGTCATTGCACTTATTGTGCAAAACATGGCTAATGACGTTTACAGCGAACAAATCGAACAGTCACTTGTGATAGTTGAATACCCAATGGTTCTGTCTCATTAGGCGGTTATAATATTGCCGCAGCCGCATCGGTCAGAAATCTAGGAACACGATATTCAAAGTTCTTTATTTTCTCCGAACAAGTAAGTTTTCAGGCAGCAAAAATTAAGAGCAAAATAGGCTGCATCAAAAGGACGTCCAGTCTGCCAGCTGCGAAGCTGACGCTTTACAAAATGTGTGCTCAGCCTCAACTCAAATATTGCACATTCATTTACTGCCACCTGGGCAAGTCTGATAGGCTTGTGTCGGATAACCCTTACCGGTCATTTACCTATAGACAACGCTGTCAAAAACTTGGTATCAACCCATTTTGGTTACGTAGGTTAAATGTTAACATGACACTTCTTTACAAACTCACATATTCGGATGCTATCGTCACAGCTTTTATCGTTCACCTACAACACAACTCCCCATATAGCCTAGGAAGTAGGGCTCCACCATGCCAACCCTGTTATCTCGGAAAAAGATATGCGCGAACTTCTTTCTTGTAAAGTATTCCTATGTTTGGAATAAACTTCCGAATGAAGTCAGAGTCAGAGACAACATTTATCGCTTTAAAAAGGGTTTGGACAGCTATCTTGCTATTTCAAACGCAATGTATCTCTTCAAACTCTGTGTATCATCTGCTGACCTTCCTAAGTGTGGTCCGGAAAACAATTAGCTGTCAGCTGCGTATAACGTACGCAAACGTCCCCGTTGTATAACCTCCCTCGAAAAACAGTGGCGTGAAACGGTTCGTTATATCATTTACTCACACCACCATTTAGGATTTCGTCCACTGGACGCTCACTAAACCGTTCGCAACTCAACACTATATTATCGATATGTGCACGCATTACCCAGACCGCTGGGAAATTTAAAATTGGCGCGTATCAACAAATCCAGCATAATAACGTTATATGAGCTACAATTAGAACACGCACATTCCACCGGGCCTTCTGAATCGTTGACTCAATACTCCAGTTGTATCAATATACTTAGAGTAAATCGAGAAATGCCATAACAACTAGTTGACAGGGTTATATATTTCAGTAACCATAGCAAAAATAATAGTACTGCATGAAGTCATTTTCAAAAGACGTCGCATACACATTATGCGTCATAGTTAATATGATCACCCCACATTTTTTCATTTGACTTGTTGCGTTCTTTTTCTTAATCCCATAAATACTCGTCGTGTGAGGAATTTCCCCGCGATCACGCCCTTTTTGGCAGCAGGCTTCACGTTTGTTCTACTCTTCAATTATTTGTTGTGTTTGTACCGCCTGTAATTATCTGCAATGATCCCGCATAACCGAGCGTGATTCTCAAACATGCGTTGAGAAATATACACTATTATTATTACCATTGCCATGCCTTCTTCTGCGGAGGATAGTCCTGTTCCCCAACTTCGACAGCCGATCTCTGATTCTCGGGTGACCAACATTGATGACGATATCAAACCACCTTTCAGTGCATCCTCCATTCTTGCTTCAGTTCATTCCTTGAATGTGCCTTTTTCTCCTAGAAGTTCTTTAAGATTCACGTGGACGGGGATTAGAATTATGAGTTATCTGCTGTTTCGTATGACTGTGGTATGCTTGAGGCCTCTAGGGCTGAGCAGGGACCATGCTCAGGAATAGCTGACGGGACGGTGGCAGCCCCACAGGAGAAAACGGAGTATGCATCCAAACTCTCTGATCATGTCCTAGCCATATCTCGGTGATCACTCGAACAACATTTGGTGATAGACGACAGTCTCGTTGAAGGAGTGCGTCTAAAGAAATACGAGCTAAGGGTTGTGAATGCACAGCTAGAGTTTTGCAAGAGGCTGAAAGAAAGTTCTGTGTTTAGTAAGATGGGAAATCATCTGGAAGGCTGGTTGCAAAAGTTCTCCCATCTAGCTGGTTATATAGACCTCATAACTATGGGTTCTGTGGGGGCTTTATGGAGCAGTATGTGCGCAATACAGTTCCCAGCGCGGGTCTGCCATAAATCGAGATAGAACCCTTTGAAGGTTGGTCCTTGAGATTCCATAGCGTCATGCAACGTTTTCAGCTAAACCCGGCTAACAGATGAAATCATGAGAAGTTGTCCTACATGCTTTATTATTGTAACGACTGAGCTAAGGCTGCTGTCAAACATTGCGTATCGCTGCCCAGAGAAGCAGGTTTTACTGAGGCAACCGGAATAATGTGGCGACGATATGGAAAGCCTCACAAAATTATTCAGACTATCATCAAGACGTGGTTAACAGCCCGATGCTCTCTATGGGAGACACTGAGGGTCTTCAACGTTTCGCCACTTCGATGAAGGCATGTGAGTTGCGGCTGTCTCAACTGAACCATCCATCTGGGTTGAGCTATTCAGCCAACCGTCTTTGTATAATGAATAGAATTCCTCACCCAGTGCAGGCGAAGTTGGCGGAGGTGGCTGACTCTCTCACAAACACTGGTCGGAACGCTTCTTTCAACGACTTCCTTGAGTTCACAGAGAGGCGACGCTTGGTTTCTTGTGAACTGCATGATCAACTCACCGTCCAATTACTCCGTGGCCGCATCAACAAAAAATGTGACCGAGCGCTCCAACGAGGATTCTTAATCAGCATCCTGTACGTTAGCCGTCGTCGTAATGGTAAATAAGCCAAACCAATGTGCGGTATGTACTGATGAATGTGATTCGCCGGCGTGCCGTCGATTTGTAAGCATGTCATTAGGAGGACAACGCAAGGTTTCAAGAAACTTTGAGCGATACCTTTGTCTACTGCCACCCAAATGTTGCACAGTTCGTGTGTAGTGTTCACAACCTCTATGTACAGGACAACATAGTTGGCGGCATCCGATTCGGATTAACCTGTCACAGTGATCGAAGCCAAAGGACGCCTGCGCTTATATATCACTGCAACTGGCTTGCGCTGCACCACTTGCAGTTCCACCAACACACCACGTATCCAGTGTAAACCCGAAGGAATAAGACTGGGAGGTGTGCCAGTGGGGTATTTGTGTCCAGCCGGCCAATGCTGGTTAGCCACTTGATTGGCTACTACGGAAAGGAAACCCCTACCTCTCGGAAACTTAACAGAGAGTGGCTGCAATGACGAGATCTACACTGAGGAGAAAGATTTTTGAAGTGTAATACAAAAAGCGTTGCTGTTTAGGATTGCATGTTAGTGCAACCTAAAGAAGATAGGGATTAAAAGCAAAGTTCTTATTGGACTATGAAAAGCCAGGCATATCATTCATCATACAGCTCACCAACAAAGCCGAAGAAAAGAATTGATAGAAGACCACAGACACTCAAGCAAGACAACATACTCCGGTGCACGCATACAAAGCGCCTTCTGGAACTGAGCTCGAAGTAAAGGAGTCAGGCTGTGGAGCCATCTCTTTGCACGATAGAGAGGATCTTATTAGCTTTTTGCTTGCCAGACTGTTTGCGGTAGTCGGACGATCGAAACATGTCCTTCTAGATAACTGATTTGATTCCACACTTATAGATGAGTCTTTAGCTGGGTAATTATGGCTGTCAACATGCGAGCGAACGCTCGCAATTCCTAAGTTGAACAAGACTAACTCTACTGAATGTCAAGAGCTGAGTTCGGAAGTTGAGTCGTTGGACGACGGTAGTGGGATCAGGGTCAACAAGGCCCTTACTATCAATGATCTTCCGGTCGACCGGGCAAAAACCATATCCAAGAGTGACTCGCAGCCTTGGTCGCACTTCGCCGGTCTGTCCATCACTTCGTTAGGTGGAGGTAAAGTCGGGTTAGTACTAGGATGCGATGTGCCGAAAGCAAATTTGGCATCAGGTCAGCGAGCGAAGAGAAGCCGTCATCCAAACGCTGTAGAGCACACCTTGGGTTGGACCTTGCAATGCCCCATTTTACTCACAACAAACAGCATGGCTGAAGTTCATCACTCAAGGGGTACTGAGCCAGAACGATTAGTTCGACACATGGTCGATAAAGAGTTTTTCAAGCGCTGATTGTCCGATGAGGTGATTAACTCGTGAAGATTAGCCAGTCGAGTTTTCATTACGGAGTCCACAGTTGTGCTTGAGCACAATCAGTATGAGATTGGCTTGCCGTGATAGGTTGACATAGTGAGCCCTCTGACAACCGACGGTTGGCTCAGAAATGTCTGATTTCACTGAGTAGGAGAAATTCCCCGAAACCGAACTGGCACTTAAATATAACGAGATTAACAAGGCACATGTGACCAAAGGTTATATATCGGCAGTTGATACCAGTGACGATGGAATCCCCTGCAGGTATTACTCACCACCCCACCCGGTGTTGAATCCGAATAAGCCTTGGAAGGTACGGACAGTAATCGAGTGCGCGTCGAAATACAGAGACACCTCTTTAAACAAAGTTTTGCTGCAGGGGCCATTTGTAAAGAACAAAATAGTGGGTGTGTTGTTATGATTCCGAAAGTGTTTGACAGCTCTGTCCTCAAGCGTACAGAAAATGTTTTTGCGGGTGAGGTTTCCTGAAAGGTACCAGTGGGCACTGAGCTTCCGTTGTTGGGGTAGTGAGTCAATGTCTGGCTCACCGCACACCTGTGAGATTACGGACTACATTTTCAGGGCTACTTCATCTCTCTGCGCGCCGTATGTTCTCCGAAGGACTGCGACCGAAAACGGGCATTTGTTTAGAAAACTGGGCAGCCAAAGTGTATACGATGGTTCAAACGTTGACGATTGCTTGGTATCATTGTACACACTTGGGAACGCCAGATGTGTAGCGTCTGACTTATACGAAATACTCCTCCTAGGTGAATTTTAACCGGTAGAGTGGACTTCTTTGATAGCAGAGGCGCTGCTGGATATGCCGCCGAACGAAAGGGCGTCCGTGTCAACAAAACTGGACCTAGATGATCATGGTCGCCAGGAGGCATTTGGGGTCCAGTGGCAGGTATCGGAGGACTGTTTTAGGTTTCGTTTGTCTTTGTCGAAGGGGCCATTCACTCTGAGGGGCCTGTTGGACTGTATCGTGTCGGTGTACGACCCAGAGGGATTGGTTGCTCCGCTTGTTCTCAATGGTTGGAAGGTACTCCAATGCCTATGTGGTGAGGATATCGGGCGGGATGCACCCTTAAACGAAACTTGCCAAGGTGAGCGGGAAAGGTGGTCATGGGTTGCAGCGATGGCGTTTTATCAAACCCCATGGGGGACATCAACACGTTTGGGTTACAAATGATTTCTGACGCCTCTGAGGTAGATTATGGAGCTGTCGGCTATCTCCAGAACATCCTATGAGATGGCAGCACCTTTTGCTGCTTCTTGATGAAAGAATCCCGAAATGAAATTGAAAAGCCCTTGTTCATCACGAAGTTGGAACATACAGCCGCAGTACTGGCATCCAAACTTATGAGATTTCCAGCAAACGAGATCAAGCTAACCTCCGACAACATCACACTTTGGACGGACTCCGTCATTGTGTAGAGTACTTGGAAAACACTCGGTGTCGCTTCGTCCTATTCGCAGCTAACCGCATTCAACTAATTCACGATTATACCCAGTGCTGTCTCTGGCGCCACATTCCGTCCGCGTTGAACCCGGCGGAAATAGCTTCACGATGTATCTACGACGCTTGTTCTCAAGAATATCACACGTGACTGGATGGTCCGACATTTCTGTGAGGACTTGAAGATTCCTGGCCACCGGACAAATTGCTCAAGCAGATTCAAGTTAAGAAATTGGAACTGGAGGTGGTGGCAGCAGTCAGCGTTAGTAGCGCGCAATTCTACGTGGAGCTTGTTTCAAGTTACACACACTGGCACACCCTACTTCATAAGATGTAGTGGTTAATACGTTTCAAGATCTGTTTTATTTGCATGAAGGCTGGCCGACAAAGCTCTATTATGCCGCGTCCTTTGCGTAATTCGGAAATGAATCTGGCGAGTGAATCCATGAATCGACTGCAGCAGCAAAGCTCCTCGAGTGAGAGTTGTATAGAGCACTCAAAAAGCCGACGGGTACGCTGATCTGACTAAAGCATGTCACCATAGTCAGTGTTCTGTGTCTCGATGGAAGGATTTCAACCGGGCTACTTCGTGTTACTTGAAGGATGATACTGCCTCCCAGTGGGACTGTTGCGGATATGGTTATCAGACACTATCAGGAGAGTGAAGATCACATAGGATCTACAAATTTTTTATCGTTCATCCAAAAGAAGTTTTGAATTATCAACGGCATGACTAGTGTACGTGTTCTACTAAAATATATGAAAATCAGAATGTTTTCAGCAAAAACGTGCCCACAAGTGATGTCCCGCTTCTTGTTGATTGCACAACACCTATTGACGCCCCGTTTACAACCTGTAGCGCGAAGTATTTTTGACCTCTGGATGTTCGGATTGAGAGGAGCATTTTAAGAAAAATAGCTCTCTTCATTTGTTTAAGAAAAATAATCATACATCTGGAAGTAGCACGGTAGATATCAGCAGATTGTCTTCCGATGGCCTTAATGAGGTTCATTGGACGTCGAGGTGTGTCCAAAACTATGTACAGTGATAAAGGATTTAACTTTGTGGGTGCGGAATTGCAGATAAGGAGGAAGTTAACTGGATTTGTCCAAGAAAACCTCCATCGGACTCTGGTGGTCCATGATATCAGTTGGCATTTCAGTCCTCCCGCTGATAATCATTGGGGTGAAACATGGGAGCGCGGACGTCTATTGGCTGTTCGACCAACGCNTTGTTCGGGCAACGTTTAGTCTACTCGCAACATCTGTCAACAGGCTGGATCCAAGATAGCCGCGTCTGGAAGCAAATAATGCCGATGAATTCTGAGCCCATCGAGCAACCGATTCAGAACCAAAAAGAAAGACGGGCATATTGGTGAATTTGCTATTAGTACGGTGCTGGTGTTCAGAAAAACTGTGATGAACTGAATAGAAGAAAACAACGGCAAACCTCGATATTGAATCCACTAAATATACAAGTAGCGGGATTAACGGTTCACGTAAATATGTTCAAATGCAACGGTCGCGTAGCGGCGAAGCAATCAAGCGCAAAGACGAAACTATGGTACATGAAAACAAGGGTCCGGCAATGGGGAGTGAAAGCGAAAAACTGCACGGGAACAAGTTCTCACAAGTAAACGATGTCGAGATTTAACTTCGCTTGACATTACGTCACGTGCATTCTGGGGTGATCAAAGCCGTCAGTTTCACCATTACAGGCACTCTTCTATGTTTTGAAGCTTATCAGTGACTGTATCAGAGTGTATTTTGTGCACCGTTGGGTTTAACACCTGTAAGCGATCATAAAAGCATGTCTACAGCTAACATATGAGTGTCAATGTGCACAAGTTGGTCATTAGTAACCCAACCTTCCTGGTACACTTTTCATCCTTAATGGTAACCAGTTGTGCGTGGCTACTAATCACCGCACAAGAGACGTGCACGCTAAAACTGTTTAAAAATATTTTTTCAGGTTGTTTGTCTCATACGATTACACAACAACCTCGCACTGCAATCCGTGTTTCTCTACCAACCAATAGACCACTTGGCAACCCTTCTGTGCTTCCAAACACTATTTTTGTTATATACATCTGCCGTGTAGAGCAACTCGACATCGAAATTCGGCAGTACTCATACAGTGAGGCGGCTGTTAACCTATATTTTTGCGTTATATGACAACCGTCTGCAGGTGTTATATATCCTATTAACTAACACAAATTATCAATCTTATATAAGATGTTTTGCCCGAAAACCACGTTCCCCTTTATTCGCCATAGTTCAAATGGTCACTCTACGTTTCCCCGTCTATCATGTAACTTTGCTTCCCGTTCTTAATCCTAAAAATACTTCTCATGCAAGGAAACAATCCGCCACGTCCGGACACTCAAAATCCCTTATTGATCGCACAATCTACAAGATTTGCCGAACTCCATCGATTTTGGGCAAGTAATGATGTCCAGTCGATAGATCTGTAGATTTCCCCATGAAGGGTATGAATTTTTCTATCTCCATTCATCCCGACAAAACTCTACGCAATTTTTTGGAACCGTCTACATCCAATAATGGCGAAACTTCCCGATAGTTTGCTTTCGCCATCCCTACACCACATCTCCTTGCATGACCTTGATCAATAGGCCGGTGGTCACCTTGTGCAGTGTAAATTAATGTAACTTCTCAACATTTATAACGAATTCTGGGCATTTTGAGGACTATCAACTTAGGGGCATGTGTCTCAAATTCTCCATCGTGAACTGGAATTTTACTCTCCCATGATGTCTGTTTTGTTGCTTCAACCACATAATCGGCCTATTGCACACTTACTAAATATATCGTGCATTTTTATGTGGCCTTATGATATGTGCATTGATCACACTCACCTGAGCGCGTTTCTCACAGACGCGTGGACTACTATACCACTACTATAATCATTATTATTATACACCGCGAATAACTTTTGTGGAGGGAACGATTTGTCCGTAAATAAGTTGGAGAGTCCTGTCAGTCATTGCAAGAACGGCTGTTAACCAATACCAAGGGGATTTCCAATCCATCAAAAAGACTCAGCGAGAAGATAATATATAAAGACAAGTAATGTGGTCACTAACCCTCTATAAAATATATCATTCGTCAAACACTCCACACAAATATTTCTTTTAACCATTATCTTTACGGTTACATATTTTACGTGACGTCCAGAGACGTATCTGTTTTGCATACACTACAGGGAAGAAAAACATTGTTAAGTACCTCAAATGAAGCCACCGTTGGCTAGTGACGGTAAGAGAAAGGCAAGGGGGCTCATCCATTGAAAAAATCCCATTTTTGCCTTGCACTTGCAAGATAAGAAGCAGAACAAGCTTCAGGAATTTGAGACGAAGCAACGTGTGGGCGTCTGCTAATGACAGCATCTGCTTTGCCGATTCGCAGTCGCACACCTGGCTCGAGTGGAAACGTAAGGCTTCTGATAAGTTCAGCTTTGTGCGTTCAAAGTGTAATATCCCAGAAAGTCAATCACAGAAACAATACACACTATGTCCAACGTTTGCAGATCGTAACACATAATGTCTGTCTGGCAAAACAGAAAAGTCAAACGTCAACAGGAAACATGCAGTAACAACAACACATAGCCAGAGTTTCGGTTCCCAACGTTCCCTGTCTATATATATATATATAAACGGGCTCCCGCGGTCTAGGAATTGCCCACCAATCAGACGCTGACCGCCGACCTCAGGCTCTGGTTGGTCTTCCTCCTCAGCCCGTCGTACGGAAGCAAACAACCCACGTGTTTGAGAACCTGAAAGGAAGCGGAAGGAAGTATGTGTGGCAGAACAAAACGGCGGCACACTACATGCTAATACAGGAGTGAAATATGAACCCTCCGCCCATTATCACTCAGTTTGATTGTACGCGATCAAGGCTGGCAGGGAACATCCCGATGTCCAGCAGCAGACAGGGACGTGCTGCCTTCAAGAGACAACGTTTTATCGGCAACCTTTGAACAAAGTTCAACAAATAATAATTGAGAAAAACGCTTGGCAAACAAGCTTGTTTTCAGTGCTTCATAATAATTGGCCAGCGCTTTTCACGGGCAAAAAACGAGAAAGAAGATTAAGGAAGTTCCGCATTTATTCGCCCGGAATTTCTATGGCCCGTCGTAAGTAAGCCAGTCTGTTTGGTACTGTAGTTAGGGTGAGCATGATGATGGTACGGTCACTTAATTATGGAGACGTTGGTATTTCGATATTTCTTTTTACTAAGTCTTGACTGGTGGACACGTAATCGATCCAAAAGAGGACTTGACCTGTTTGGAGCTTTGTGTAGACACGAATGCCTACATCTGTGCCTAAGGAAATGGCTGAGTTAAGAAACACTGTGCCCACTGAGTCATAGTTCGTATAAGGTGATTATCTCAGGATGCCGGGATAGGTCGGGTGTTACGTGTGCTGCAATGGAATCAGCTGACCAACGTGTCCGAAAAGAAGAGACCGGTCGTCTTGGAACTCGTACACTCCTTCCATCAGGACTAACTGCTCCTAAAATGATTGGACATAAAGGCTTAGTCAAATAACCAACTTGAAGTCTTCCAAGAATCGCTCAGTCCCACTTCCCCGGAGGACGTCCGTTCGCCGCACATGTCAAACGCACGGGCTACTCAGTTTTCCCTCCAGCTGGTTCTTTCCCCTATCAGGAACGGGTCCCGGGCGAGTAAACAGATTCTTCCCTCATATCCTCAGTTCCCAAGTACAGATTCACGAATGTGCACCAAGTCCACGACAAAAAGTGAACTCTGTCCTGGATGTATTTCCCGAGGGCTCCCAGTATGAAAACCCAATTGGCTAGAGCCCCAGCGTATGAAGGTCCATTAAAAAATGCTTGTAACTTCAACAATAAATGGGGTGAATTGAGCCCCGTAGCCTGTGGTTACGACGTGATTGCCATCACAGTCTCAACTCTGACTGAATGCACAGTGTGCTGGGGTGTATCCGGAGGAATATAGGGATCACAGACAAGATGGACCTGGTGGAAGGCAGAAAGGGGGCTACTTTTAATCGCCGAAGTGCATGAACAGCTGCAGGACTTCTTGTTCAGCAAGTTGAGCATTCAACTGATGGAAAGTGTGATTAAGTGGAACGTAGAACATCTTATTCTTATGTGTGTGGTCGCCAAGTTTCGCGGGCTATCGCGGATGTACAGATTTTACCCCTTTCGAGGGTCATTACTGCCAAATTCTTGGAGAGTTCAGCGCTTCTGGCGTCGGTTGGTGGAAAGCACCAGCATCTACAGGTTGTTTTGAAACATATCTGCTACAGTTTCCTCACGAAGAAATGCTGGTTTTATACATGTGATGTGACTCGCACTTCACAAAAGAGCAGATCCATTCAGTGTTTGATCTATTGGCAAGAGGATACGAAAAACAAGTTACTTCACCTAGTGTGGACGTTCCTGTCTGGAAGCGATCATGTAGCTATCGCTTTTCAGCTCTGTATCAGATGACGGCCGATAACCTACAGGTTAGCGTGCAACTTCGGAAAAGTCAAAGTCAACGGCTTGATCCTATATGCACCGTCTCTGTATTGGGGTCCTCTCTCAAGTGTGGTAGCTGTGGCTTAGGGGCTGAGCAAACAAAATCTTCTCACAGAAAAACACTCTCCAGTGACCAGACGCCGTCCACGGGGCAAACCCTGTTATTGGACGGCCAAGATGAAAAAAGCACGTAGGAGGAAAGCGACAGTCTGGCTAACCTTTCAAAAGGCAACTGGCCTTGAGAGGTTTTGCTTTAACTTCGTGAAAGGGGCTAAGCTGTCAAAATGCAGAGCGACGCTCGTGTTGTCTATGAATTGACACCAGCTCGATACGCCAAAGTCAGTCCGAAGCAGCATTACGCATATGTTTAAGACAAGCCAGCAATGTGCATGGAAATAGGTAACTTCAAGATCTCTAATGGTGAAATACTTACAAGCGCTCATAAGAGGGCGGAATATTTGGCGTTGACCTCTGTAAGTGTCCACCGAACATGCTGCCAGCAAAACCCTACCCCAAATTTACCTTCTGTAAGGATCGATGAAATGACTCATGGTGGCTACACGCCTCATGCTGTAGAAAAATTGCTGCGGCAGTTGAATACTCTTGAAATCCTGTGGCCAGTTTGTATTCGCGTGGCCATCATCTGTCCACTGGCCAACGTATTGTCAGTTCCAGTAACCAACTGCTACATAACTCCATCTTTCCGTCCAAAACCGCCTCCCTCCTCGAGTAGACGGTTCTATCCAATCGGATTGAGAGGAATTGTCCTGAACAGTCTATGGGTAACGTTCGCTATGTTCTACCTGTTCCATCTTTATTCCGCTATGCTCGTTGGTAGCTTTGTGACCACAACTACTGTTTCGATGTCTGCGCTTCGATTTTCTGGTTAGAGAATGTTTGTAGGCCACTATGAACCTTTCCTTTCACATACGTTTTTGGAGCGCAACAAAGTTATTTTTTACACCCGTCCTTTGGTTCGTCTTGGGCGCAACTAGCGGAAACCGTCGCGTTATTTTCGAGACCAAAGTTTTCCGTGTTCATTATATCATGGAGGAGAATCCGATTTCTATCGACTACTTTATGGAGTTGAGGGCTTTCAAAGTCAACCTGCCTAATCAGTCTACCAAAAAGGTAGGGTGGTCTAGGATTGTCCTGAGACAAATGCGACAGCCCTGCACGAGAGTGAAAACACAGAAGCAACCGTTAACTGTCGATCAGTGAGACTCACTTTCGCACAACTGTCATTAAAAGCATAATCGCCGAGCACTTGGCCAAGAACAGGTTGCTGGACGCAAATCAACATGGAATTGTTAAGAAGAGGCTTTGTCTACCCAACATTTTATGTTTTCTGGGTGAAATAGAGCAACGTTTGGATGGAGGCAAGCCCGTGGGCGTATATTAAATAGACCTTAATATGGTATTCACCCACGATATTCACTGATCGCTGTTACCGAAAATGCGGTATTACCGGACACCACCAGTTGTCACTGCCGGTGGAGTCAGCGGTAGAAGTATTCAAGTATGGTCTAGACCGGGTCTGAAACTGTGTTTTTACCGATCTAATACGGACGGTGTGTTTTGTATCTCTATATATATGTCGTGTGTGCGTAACTGTGTTGCACATGGCCCTGTCTAAAAGTAGACAGTTGGTTGTACGTAGCTACGTCTGTAGAATTTTTTACGTACAATTATCTACTTATTTTGAAATATGGAATACCGTTCTAGCCCTTCATACTTTTAGGTTCTATATAGATACTGTCGGGCACAGCTCGAACAGGGGGTGTGCAAGTCACCTACCGTTCGTGTGGACATCCACCCGGTTATAAGCACCTGGAACCGCTAGCTATACATCTACATCTTCACTCTTGAATAGCTAAACTTCTCCTCTGCTTGATATTACTACAATTTTAGTCTTGCTTTGGTACCGCCACTCCTGAGAACCCTTCATTTTTGTCCTCCCTTCCCATTTCTTGAGAGGTCGTGATGGCCAGTAGATACGACCGAAGGACACATGTAGATCGCAAGCTAAGGAAGCACCGAAAGGCTTCACTGTCCCCAATACCCGACTATATTTTATATATGGTCGTTTGTGTAAAGAGCAAACCGTAATGAAGAGACCACAACCGTAGGCTTCGGGCCAGAATAGAGGGGTAATGACGTCAAAACCACTTGAAAACTTTCCGAGAAGAAAACGGTAGGACCAGCAAATGTCTCCACTCCGAAAGTCAAAAAACTTACCTCACTGGATAATGCGGTGAGACAGGACGCCTGTAGAATTCTACCCATTCCACCTTATTGCTTGGCAACTCACATCGGACTACCTCAGCGTTAGTGAGTTCGGGCGTCACCGTTGATCAGCCGGGGGGTTTTATTGTATTTGGCTATACCCAGACATGTTCCTCGTTCTTACTTTACCCATTTTCATCCACGACGACAGCAAACCTATGCATATATGCAGCCCGCAAACCCCTTTTCAGCGTGCAGGTGAAACATTCTTGTTTCTTCCAGTATTATATGCTTAGAATCTTACAGAAATGTCTCATTTACATAATTGGGGAGGCCACACATTGGATTTTTCGAGATGAGTGTGTACACATGTGTGGCTGTCCTCACTTTATTAGCGAACATGCACACAAAGTGCCTCTCGCACTCTCTTTTTTCTTTCTCTTTCATTTACGAACTTGACACTGTGGGTTACGGGTATCAGTATGAAAAGCCCGAGGCTGGATCCTCACAATCGAAGGACAGCAAGCCGTTGCCTGAAGGCAAAAGAAGCTGGGTCACCAGGCTTTCAGCCGCCACGTCCTGTGAGCTTAGCTCAACTGATGCACCCTAACTGCAGACCACCGGCATTCTGGCGGATAATGCATGAGGCCGTAGTCAACGGACATTTGTGCGTTATAAGCTTTCCATCAACATGAAAGACTGTGTGACCTGATTCATCCGGTGACTGCCGAAATCTGCATACCCAACTACCATCCAAGCGGCTTAACTAATCTGGGTTACGCCATCAAACAAGAAGATTCTAGAGAAGAAACACCCACCAAAACCGCTGCAAACCAACACGACAAACTGACACTCAATGACCTGATGTGGAGCAAGGCCCAGCTTTCAAGATGCATTCAGATCCTGGTCCCAGTTGATCAGGTTGAACCTGGTAACAGCCAACTTTCAACTCTCCCTTTCCTAGCATGTAGAGACCCATACTGTTGTGCGTATTCTTAATTAATGATCGTGCATATGAACATGTATACTCGCCCTGGGAAACGAGTTCAGAGAGCTGTAAGAACTTGCTGGACCCAATAAACCCAAAATAATTAGCAATGCTGTGACCTGGCCAGAAATCAAATTCCCAGGCTCAGAAAAAACTCACGGGCTGTTGCGTCACGTGCACCAGAGTCTTTAGCAAAAGGGCGGCAGTTTTAGCTTGTTCCAGACAGCGCAAGGTTTCACTGCTGTAAGACTCCCGTATGTTTGCTTCAACCCACTCCCCCAGGGTATATGTGATCATCTCCTGCCCAGCTAACCCAAAGACCCGAACAACTTGCACCAGTGCTAGCTACTACATGGGCTGACCTGCGACGTCGTGGTTCATCGGCTCATTATATCGATTTGTTGAGACTGTCGCCCGGCAGATTTTCAGTCAATCCTACGGTGCCTAACGAACATTCTGTGGTTTGTGACTGAAAGACTTTCCAATCCCAAAGGACACTGCGTCTGCATCACTGGCAGATTAAACGAACTGACAATGGGACCATACCATTTTCCACTCGGAAGAATCGAAAGCAAGTTCCAACTCATGCCCAACATGGAACATCGCACACAGAAAAGAAACTTCTGCAAAATGGCAGCAGGTACATGATGCCAAGGATGTACATAATACCCACGAGAATGCTCTAAGTCTGTACGTGATGCCGGCGAGAGGTAAATGTCGCACTCAGGTACCATTTTTTTAACTTCTCAAGCGGTTTTGCGGCTACTTCTTACCTGTAACGGAAACTCAATCTTTGTATCTACAACATTGCACTATCTGGTCGGAAGGTTAACCAAGAGAATATCGAGATGCTTTCTTCTCAGTGCGTCACCAACCTTGCTTACTCAAGCCTGATGTGACAGCCATAAGTCTCACAGCGCTCCACGGGAAGCAATCACCCCCTGATTCCCCACCTAATGTCAACACAGCCCTTCTGAGACCGAATCTAATAAGACATCTGGTCCTAACAGTCTACAAAGTATCACATCTTAGCAGTTACTGCGGTGCAAGCTGCTCCGTTTTCTATGCTGTTCTGACATTCATACATCTTAGGCAATTAATCGGTCTCCTAAGTGAATGTGCAACTGATCGCTAAGAATATATCTTGAGGTTTGAGCTTGAAGTTGAGTGGTGAGTGCATGAATATCAACCATTTTCCCTAGGATATGAAATTTTTGTCCACTCCACAGCCTTGTCATTGACAGGTGAAGGGGGCCTTAGTAGCAGATGCCCCAAGGAGGAGTATGGAAGTGAGGGATTTGAATCCGCTGTTAGTTAAAGCACATGCACTTTCACGGATAGCCATGAGGAAATGTAGTGTCTTCTTCTCCTGTTTCACGTCCTTACGCATAGCGCACCCAATTTTAAAGTGTTACGGGTAAATCCGATTATTAACCTTCGACGTATTCAATCAAACCTCATACCACTGTTACGGGTAACTTTTGGCATTTCTTGAAACTCAGTAAATATCCCAGTAAGGGGGAGATATTGCACCTGCGTACCTCAGATGACAATGTCGGGGTGAGCTAAGGTTCATGGAAATTTTCACTTTCAAGGCCACCGGCATAAAACAGGGAGTTATCGGTGCTTAACTTTGGAAGGCAGTTAAAATAAGTTAGAATTAGTAACAATTCGGGAACTGAGCATGGGGCACACCTACTAAGATCGACACGGAGATAGCCAACAGGATCAGTGTCAACCTTTGAAGCCTAATTAACTGGAAGCGATGTTATTTGACAGCAATATTCCTCTGTAATCGTCGAGTTCTCCTAGATTAGATAAAAACGGCTAAACAACCATTCTTCATGGGGCCGGCCATTCAAATTTAAAAGAAACCTGCTCCTCTCGTTCCGATTCCGTTTCCGTCGATTGTCCGCTCCGCGGTACTCATGTATAAAATAATCTCATGAAAGTTCCAAATAGCGAACTAACTTTGTCCACCAAGCATCCTCCGACCAACTGTTTGCAAATTACGTCAAGTCTACAGCCTGAGTGGTGCGGCAAAATTGAGGCTCCGGTATACGGCGTAACGCATGTGGTAGATGGCGTCACTAATCGTGTGCACTCACGAGCACAGACATTTACAAGCCGTGTGGTAAATAACCTGACCCATGATGGACCTGCGTAAAATGCAAAGACAAAGGAAAGTTGCCTGATCTCCGAAAAAGATGCAGTCCGCAGTAAATGTTTGATACAGCTGTGCCTTCGGTACCCTCTCACCAGGTCGAACTTCCAACTGAACTCGAAGTTCGGTTTCCGGAGAAACGGAGGCAAAACATCACGAAGTCCCGAAAAAAGACGAGTGCACTCCGACTGCCTTCTGCAGGCAGCCCGCACGCTACACACAGGAGGCAGCAGCCCGCTTGTGTGTTCACTGCCACATAAGTCAAAGGCGATTGGCCCTGGGATCCACACCGTGGTCTCCCCAAGGTCCAAATGTTTAGCGAAACTGCTCAGATAACACGAAATCTTATTAATAGTAGAGCTACAATACCGGGGCAACCGCTAATTTCTACGCCATGTGAATGAATAAAGGAAGCTTGCAGGACACCCATAAATTATTAGGTGCACCAAATTGCTGGTAGCCCCACAAATATAGGTGTGGTTCTCACACGTGCGACGCAACAATGGCATCGCCTATATAACACTACGATCAGTCGACAAAAAGAAAACGACGCAGTTATAAAAATACAAAGTTTCTACAAGACCGCTCTAATGAGTGATAAAAACACAATTGTGCTGACCTGGTAGCTCAGGCGATGTCAGGAATAACTGTCATGAGAGACAAAGCCACACGTCACAAATCTGGTCCACACGTGGCAGTGTCAGTTGCACCACAAATCAAAAGCCAACGATCAAGGAAAAACCAGGGTCGTGAAGCCATTCGCAAGTCTTAAAGAAAAAGGTGACGATGTGACAGCCTGAAAGAGTCAGCCAGTGAAGAAAGAACTGGTTCACGTCCGTCTGATTCATACCCTTACGTCAAAGAAACGAGTCTATCTCTCGGGGGTTCCAATCGAGGGAACAGACGCGACCAAATCGCGAAGCAGTCGTACAGCCAGTTTATCGCGGCTGAATGACATGCCGGCGATTGTTTGCAGACTGCTCCACAAAAGGGAAGAGCCTCAAACAGCAATTCACTCCGCAGACAAGTGCTTGCTCATCGAAACATGACTGCCAGAAGAACTGGAGTTACGGGGTTGGGCAAGTGGGCACCATTGGTTCGTGGCAGTGCCGCTGGAGGTGGTTGTCTTTTATTGGTTTGGAGTTGTACGAGGCAAACCCTCGTGAAGTGTGAGCACAGCTGCATTTGTATTCAAACAGTCATCAGCCTTACCGATGTCAACCCCATCGATCGTCTTTTGGATTTATAGAAGCCCACCGCAACACCAGTGAAAGAAGAAAACAATGTTATAATCACTCCGGACGGCTTGCCAGTCAATCTATCACTTGCTCGTTCCGGGAGATTTTGATGCTTCTAAAGCCAGCTGGCTATCGGGGTCTGCTAGTTGTAAGGGTTTCGATCAGAAACTGTTCAACCCTGTCATCTATTACACCTTACCACATGTTGCAGCCGCGAAATTCCGGCTTGGTCAAGTAGACTTGATGCTATGCTTAGTCATGACTCGTTGCAGAGGATACATAACGAGAGTAGCGCCTGCAGCACCACCCGGAGAGACAGATAACATGATGATTTATTTTATGCTCGCGAGTTCTCTGCGGGTGAAACGGGCACATGAAATGCAACCTTTCCGCCGAGAAAATCACAAGAAGCTGGCAAAAGAAACAGATGGAACAACATGGAACAACTAAGTTGTCGCAGAGTAGATCGATATTCTGTGGTCAACCCATGTTTAAAGCTTCCGGGCTTCCGAAAAATGAACGTTCCTGGGAAACTAGTGTGAAGAAAAGGTCGTTAGGCATAGGTTAGCCCGAGGGTAATGAGGAAGCACCAGCCTAAACCTCTGGCTTAGGGGATGACAACTGAGGTTTAAAAGCTCTATGACATGCAAAAGAGCTCGAAACAAGGCACCTGGGGTGATGAGGAATGCTCGTCTGAGGTACGATATCGACCTGGCAAGTGACACAAATAGAGCCCTGAGAAGTCTCCTGGTTGTTCCCGATCCTTCCAGGTCCCTCCTTAAAATGAAGACCGGGATCACAATTTCCTGTAGCGCAGAGACCTTACCTACTGGCAAGAGCAGGGCGGTCGTGTTCGCGGCACACACCCGTTACATGAAGGAGCACCTCAGCCAATTCCCAACCTTAAGTACATGGTCATCGTGGATGAGAACATTACCTTCTACAAAGTTAAGCAAACGATCTTCGTCAAATAGCACAAGGTCCGCGAGACCGGACGAAGTCCAAATGGTCACTCTAAAACCCTCGGTCAAGTCACTATATTCGACTCTTGCCCACATTTTCAATCCCACGTTGAATACAAGTGTAATCTTAAGGAAGACGAAGGTGGCTGTAATTCCGGTCTTCGAAGATGTTAATGGATCAATCACTGGGAACTACCAAACAGCGTCGTCAACGAAACTTTTGAAACCATAGCACGAGAGGGTATCTGCAAGCTCAGAAATTTCTCAGAGTAATTTAGTACGTCATCATTGTCTTACTAATCTACTGGCCTTCCTGGGCGCTGTCGCGAAAGATCTGGCTAGAGAAGAAGTGAATGGGTTGTGCTATCTTTATTTTCAAAATGCCTTTGATCTTGTAAACCATAGGCTACTGGTTTCGGGGCTATGGAACGTTGGGATTTTCTCTGCAATCTGTGGTTGGATCCAGACGTTTCCCACAGGAAAGTAGTGTGGGGTTATTGTGAGGGGAGTGCCACCGGACGGATGTACTCCGTTGAGTAGCGTATCATCAGGTTCAGCCATTCTTGTTCTGCTTTCCAGGCGTACGTAAACGACCTGACGGACGATTCGGTCGCTTCATGTTATTTATATAGAGATGATATAGAGCCGGTTGAAACTGCGTCTGTAGCGACATGAAAGTTTCACTGGCAGGTGTGCAGTATGATGTGTACGATAGTTCCAAAACTCACATGCATATTACCCCTAGGCTACTAAGAAAGTTCTCACGATACCTGCTATCCGATCGTTTTCCGCATGCCGTGTGACTGTATGGAGTAAACCCGAACTACATGCACTTTCGGTTAGTTCGCTTGTCGACGGCCGGTCTTCAACCTCTGTAGCAGACTTGCATGTCGAAGCGGTTAATAGCGCTACAAAACACCACCCGTATATCCGGTGCAATAAATATTCGGTCCCTGTTCTCAACTGCTTTTTTCCGTCCCAGGTCGGGCAAACTCGTATCTGAGAAGGACGCCTTAGTGTCAGTGTGCTGTTAGTCGGACTGTGACGCACCCCAGCAGGACATTTTAAAAATCTGCGAAATGACACTGAAATGTTGCATCGCTAACATCGTAGAAGCCATGTCCTCCTTAGTGCTTCTCAGTCTAACCACGGGTAGCTAAAGGAATCGTAATGACAGAAGATCGAACTAACAACAAAACGGCAAACAAAGGACTTCGATAGTCTGATAATTAGTCTGCCTGCCCAATGTGCCGTGGCTGCGATACAAGCGCGGGAGGCGTTACAGTGACTAAAATCTGCGACCGTTAATCTATGTCTAGCCGTGTTTATTATGGTACATTCGGCCATAGTTCAAACCCGTTCGGAATACTTTGCCCAGTTTTAGTCACCATATGTCAAAAGGTAAATTGCTGTCCTCAAAGAGTGCAGACTCGTCACACACATGGCGTGGGGTACGAAGGTCTAAACCACCAAGGCATTATACACGTAGTCGAAATGAAGAATTAGCTGGCCGCTATCGCATTGCTTACCGTTCTTGCCAACAAAGTCATCACAATATCCATAGGGCACTCCCATGTCAACACCTTTCTCTCATCTTGGCTGTTTTGCGTTGCAGGACAGGAAAATTGGAAGGTCTGTCTGTGGTAAGGCCGCCTTAGCTTTCTCAATGAAGTGTTGCATGATGGCTATGATAACCTTGAAAATGCGGCTTCCGGTCCTGGGTTTAATATCCTACAGCTTGGCCAACCCCCAGTGCAGCATTTTGAAATCTGCTTGAAGTCATTAGTTTCACCGGCAGTGACCTCTCGGGGGAATATATTGCTTCTGGGCAGAGTGTATTCAGCGAGCCACGGTCAATGGATTGGGACGCGGCCTAGAACATATGCGGTCATAGTTATCAACATACCACTGCATGGAAAAAATCACTTTTTGAATACAGGAAGCATACGAATGCACGATAACCACATGGACCTGTAGAAATTGCATCCACACGTACCGTCAATTATGTTCACTTTGTACTGTATGCCCTCATGGATTACTCGAATATACCAATTGATATTACACAAAGTACGATTGCCTTGAACTCGTTCAGTTGTCTGAAGTGCAGAGGGGGAGCGTGCCCATTCAGACACTTCAACACCAGTTGACCGGCAAACGTCGTTAACCGAGAGGGAGAGTATTCTTCACGCACACTTCGACGCTAACCACACCCCGGAGGTCACAAATATAGGTGCACCGCATCTCAAACTCCCACATTAGCCACTCGCTGCGGGACCCAATTTTACTGACGGCCGTGGATAAATGATCGTTTGGGTGATCGCGCCTCCTCAGCTTCAGGTTAGGGCAGCAAATGAGGGCCAATGAAAGACCTACTTGTGGTGGTTTTTTCTGTCCGTAGCATGGACGTTTACCATATCATGGAAATGTCCGAACAAGTGCACCAGTTGCTTTGCAAGGAACATATATGTGTGTATCTTTTATCTTAGTTTTTGTGACAAGCAGTACACCGTTTCTGCAACAATGATGTATGCAAACCCACTTACTTGTCACCGGAGGTTTTAACCGATGATGGATGTTGCAAATATCTATGAATGTTATATACTTACCATAAACCTACGTAGCAAACTGATTCAACCCAGCAGTTGGTGTGTTGCACTCGGAACGGTGTATTGAGTCGTTCACTTCACCTTCAGTGAACGGATGATTTGTTGGGTGCGCATCGTGCAGGAGAGCAGTTATGTCGTGGTTGTGCTCCAACATGCAAGAGCTAGAAAACCAACCTGGTTTCCTACAGCCGACGTTGGAGCGTAATTGGCAGCGTGTATCTGGAGAACTGTGCGGTAGAAAGTATGTGAACTCAACTAAACAGCTCTCGCTTTTGGGTCGCTTGCATTTTATGCGCCGCTGCGCCACTTGCCACATAAACTCAGCAGCAATCACACTCACGTAATCACACTTCAAGTGTATACTGCAACAATTCTTGTTTGAAACATGCACGTAAAAAGCACTGTCATCCTCCATGCATCTATCTAAACCACTTCTGGACTCGCTGAAGCTCCAGAATTCCCGATCCTCGAAAATAATTCTGAAGCCCTGTATATAAACTATCACCCAAAGTGGAATGTAGAATGAAATCCACTTCCTCTACATTAGGCCGGTGGAATACCTATCAAGGCATATCCCACCAAATTTAAATATAACGCATCATTTATCCACAAGGAGCAGTCGAATATCAATCACAGGAAAACGCATTCATACCGTCACAATCCCAACCATTGATAATTTCGCTCTCGGTGCCAGCTAAAGACCAAACCGGTCAACAGTCGGCTGAAACAACACGTTTCAAGTCTTGTGATCCATTCTGAGATGGAAATCAACAATCGTTAGTTTCCTGAAAGATGCCATCGGAATATTATCCGATATTCAAGGACGTAGCAATTTATTGCTGTTTAGCGGCAGAATTCACTACCTACGGATAATTTAAATCTTACAAAATAATAATACAGTGTAACATACACTCGAAATCATGTTCCGAACTATATGGTCGTCATCCGTCCTCGTCTTTCCCGGAGAAAGTTCAGCCATAACGCGAGGAATTTCACGCAATCTTTGTAGGATCTTGTTTAAATCCATAACTACTGTTTTTGGTTCAACCTTCGTTGCACGTTTTCGTGTGGTGCAGTATGATGCGGGATGCTGAACACCGATGCACACGGAGCTATCACCAAAGACTTCCTGATGAACATTCAAACATTGTCCGTGAAATGAGGATAGCAATCCGTAATGCTGATTTTCATCTTCATAAGCCCCAATATGAGGTCGTTGTGAGCCGCTTTGAACGCATACTACCCGCATTATTCGCATCAGAAAGTGCACAGAAAGTGTTCAAAGATATAAGGGCAATTGTGTTTACTTGTCTGGATCGACTGTTGAAGCATTACTCCGTAGATCAACCGATTTTCACGGTTTATGTGAATATATTATATACAATCATAAATTGCTTGGTTTTGCGCAATAAATGCGCACAGACTGTCCAACAGTTTTTACCCTTGATAAGTGCTACAGTTGGTGTACCTTGTGAAAAACTTTTGTCGGCAACGGCGCATTATATAAGATTAGCCATTCGTCACCATCCGAAATTGGCGAGTGAGGATTCACTGAGACCTTTGTTGAATGGATTGTTGAAGCACAACTCGCCGGAAATTATGAAACTTTTGTTTTGCATTCATTCATATAACCCGTGAGTAATAATGGTCGAACTGATTCTCTATTGGGCGCCAATAATTTTGGTCAACAAGTTCACTGGTTACGTTATGTCGAACTGGTGATTTTTCCCGTCTGCCTGCTGTATACTTCATATAAAGTACCCGAAATTATACCTTAAAGCTTTGGCTGCAAGTTCTGCGTGGAAAACCCTGTCTTACTTCACTCCATGTTGTACCAAGTCGTTGACCAGCATGTATCATGCTACTGATTTTCTCAAGGTGATCGCTCGCCGACGGTTGCTTAACGATCTCTTTCTTGTTACAGTATTTGTTTTGTTCTTAAAATACTACAGTTTCATCCGCAATCTTTATTCAGTCGCCTTCTACAGCAAATAGGATACCGCCTACATCTGAGTTCTGCAACTTTATGCGTCTTACACCAAGTTGATTAAGTAGTATATATGGTTTCGATGTTCAGGTTATGAGCTTGGGTATACCGTTGTTTTCACCGTGTGTCACAAAGTATCCAACAAATTGGTGTCTCGTTAACCTGTATCTTGCCGAACTCAAACCTCTTTTTCTCTTCCTATGCCTTTTCTATTTGGTTACAAAAACGCGAAAGAGACGACCTGTTTTGCACAATCGGTTTGACTGCATTATTTAACATTCAGTCTCTGGTCGACCATTCGAAGTTCAGCATATTTTGAAATTTTATTACCGTTTTTCTTAAGATAAACCTGAGAAATTTTTGATCTAGTCGTTGCGTCTACTTTACACTTTTGTATGAAAGCGTTTGCGGATGATTTTCCACACTTAATGTCTAAGCACAAATTAAACAACCCACAACCTGTTAAGTGGTAGCTGTTTGTTTATAGTGAGTCAAGCATTTATGTCTAGAATGAACGGTGTTTTTCATATTATCGGTCGATTTCCACATTTTACATATGCAACACAGACCATTCCACTTGGACAGGGTGCTCATGAAACCTGGGGCGAATTAAGAAAATGTGCGATATTATTTTGTTATTATGCAGCAATGTCCATGTTAGCCACCGATATTAGGACCTAGAATTGAGGTTGATGATGCTAGCGTTTATGTTCTGCAGCTTTAATCAGCAATGTTTCACCATGTTCATCGTAGATGGCATGTTTTATTT
Source organism: Paragonimus westermani (assembly GCA_008508345.1). NCBI lineage: Eukaryota > Metazoa > Platyhelminthes > Trematoda > Plagiorchiida > Troglotrematidae > Paragonimus > Paragonimus westermani. The sequence goes on along the minus strand of QNGE01000097.1, from coordinate 144,545 downwards.
TTGACCTTTGGGTTCACTGGTGTTCACTGTTTTCCATTTCTTACTCATTTGCTGATTATTAGATTTACTTGCGTTTGCATGTGTTCTACCAGTGCTGTGACTTGATTTTTTGTCAATATTTTTCATCAATCTGTCCCTTCTGTTGATAAAGATGATTCTGCGGGAACTGGCGCATAGTCTATCTTCTTGTTCTGTTTATAGAAATGCTTTTCGGGCAAGAGGCATTGGACGGCTTCTGCTGTCCTTGTTTAGTCAACCCGGCGCTCCAGTGGCAGTCCAGCGTAATTGTCTCACGTTACTCATCTGGATTGTGGACGGTCTTCTACCTACTTCGGCTGCAATTAAGACAAGCTTGGGGTTATCATTAAGCGAATGCGTTGAAAGTCTGCTTGTTGGAGGCTCTGAAGAGACTGGTTGTTTATTATCTCAACTACTCATTATGCTGGCCCAGCGTGACCTTTTCGCAACGGTGAGTGCACATGCAAACGCAAGTTTACCAAAGAGACTTCCCCTGTCTTGGCCCAGTTGTTTGGAAACCATATTAAACCTTCTTGTTGGATTGGCTAACGATTGTCACTTAAAAAAGCATAAACATCTAGGACAGTCAAACTGCATTAAAGGCTGTTTAGATGCAATCGCTGCTTATCTGAAAGAAGCACGAAAGGTCAAACATGTTATCATCTGTTTAGTTGCCTTTCGAGATTTGAAAAAACTTCTGGGTTCACAAACCCTGCAATCCTATCAAAGTTACATGGAATTGGTCTCACTTCGTATTGACGTTGATCAAGAAATGCAGCAAGCAACCATATGGCCTCCATCAACTGGCAAATATAGTGAGTTGAAAAACCTCTCACTTCAATTTGAATTTCGGGATTGGATTAACTCATATGAACATCAAAATGAAATCATTAGAAGGTTAGTTTCTGCTAACACAACAATGAAAAGTACAAGGTATTAATTTGCAGCCAGTTGTTGATAGTATATGATTTTCAATTTCTTAACAACTTCGTGAATAACTGAATGTGATTTGTTTCTTAGTGAATTCGGATATGCACAGAGTTATTAATTCAGCTCATCGAAATTTGCTTTCGTCAGCTCATTGGAACTAAATTCTTTTTACCTCACTTCCACATAATGTAAAAAAAGGGCGCACTTTACCGAAAAGTGATCTCTATGCATCAAAATTAGGAGCTACCTTATACCTGATTAAAGCAGCCAATAAGTTTTATTGTGCACGTAATACCAATTGCGTTGCAAAATAACTGATGTGGGTGAATCTCCCACAAAGTTTCACTCCAGATACGGTGAGTTACCCAAATGGCAATAATTCGGAAGGCAACGAACAGCGCAATACAATGTATATTGCCACGACCGAGAAAAATCAACTGTACAGCCAGCAGACGTCCTGCGTATAGCGCGTGGAACGGAAAAATGAGGAATTTTCAATTAGCGGAAATAGGACATACATTGGACTAAACAAACATGCCCCGATTGGAAGTGTTGAATTTCACAACAAAATACGAACAAAAGTTAAGCCATTCTAAGAGGTCGCTACAGTGAGCAGGAGCCCTTCCTTGTAGTTGCTTCAATCATTTTACGGCAATTGAAATCAGATTTTTTCAAGACAAGTTTTTAGTTCTAAGAACTCGTTAATTTGTATCAACATTTTTCATAAACAATTTTACAGCAGTGTGATGAAATTAAGCCGAAGACGATATGTGGGTTGCATTCACACATTCACTTTCACATAATTCCCTGGGAAATGATAGTACTTGGGACTCGTGTGTTATAAATATATGATGCTGTCTGGACTGTGGGAACAGTGGGCACTATAAAAAACAACTCAAAGGTTCAGTTGTGTTACGTATCAAAGGCTCCGAAGAGATTAAAAGTAGACTTGTTAAAATACAGTTGTTTAGAAAAAAAGCCTCTCGTTGAAGTCACAGTTGAAATTTGCCTTGAGCGTTGAAAATTAGAATCTGACAAATTCGTCAGAACGGACTGTTTATTCTAACTATTAATTTGTGCGAAGATATACTAACCCTTGTTTTTTGCCAGATCATAGACTTCAGTTACGTTGAATAGCCCATACCTACTTAGCCTTTGTGGTATATGTAATAGACACACATTAAAAGGTTTGCTCGGCTTATCATTAGTGATCATAATAGGTATACCTTTCGGATTGTAAGACATACCAGACGTTTCTGCCAGTCCTGTTGAGCTCTCGCGCCCAACACTAGATTTACTATGGAATGTGGTACTGATCCGAAATGCACGAGCAGAGTAACCGGGTGTTTTTGGTTACGATGCAGCGGTATGCAGACGACTTTACTAATATCAGTGATCGCTTTACCTCGGAAACAAAATATCTCAACTGTGTTGTACCCCCTAATCCCGCAACTAAAGCCGATGTAAATGAGAAGCTATTTTGTAACCTTTTCTACCTTCAGCCTACGTAAGTGAGATGTCATTGTTGCGAAGAACTATGCTCTTCAAGTTCATCCATGACGTTGTTTTAAATTCAACTTCTCCTGACGCTTCCAACTCGACATTGGCAACACCCTATTGTTTTCAGTTAACGAGTGGCCGAAAGCTAATAACATGCCTAATAAAACCCAAAGTTGTGTTTTTGTTTTGTTTTCAACTGTCAGAGACGTATGTTGTCAGTAGTTTGTGGAACGGCGCGTGGAGCCATACGTCCAGGGTGATTTAGTCCCAACGCACTTTCACATAGTATGATATTGTCTTATCAGCGATAATTCTAGGCACTTCAAAAAAATTTTTTTTTCGGTTGTATTCCTTATTCCCGGCCACTTTATTTCAGGTTTTATTTTCGCACATATACCTGTGTTGCATTCATTGTAGCCTTCCGTATATTTCACGACTGTTTTCCTGAACGATCTCAAACTTTTAAATGGGTCCGTAACATTCTCGACATCACATTTACAGGACTCACTATTTGAGCGCATCCAAGCATTTTACTCCAAACATTTCTGAAGGAAGAGTAGCATCCTTTATTTTCATACCTATCCAAATCTTCATATTTTTCTATAGCTTGGTACACGCGGGTCCGAACAGATACTGGATTTTGCGCTATTTCCTGATTAATCTAAGCGTCAATAAACTTAATACATTTTTCCACAAAACGCTGAAAAAATAAGCCCATAAGAATTTGGGTTTCTCTGTTATTTCTTTGATGCACATTGAATTTACCATTTAGTGTCAGTTTATTTTCAAGTTTTGTAACTTACGCTTATTATTAATTTATGCTGTTACCAAATGTTCAACTTAGTCTGACTCACTCAACGTGACAAAGTTTATACCCGTCTTTCTATCAGACATTTTCGCCGTTTTTTTGCACCCTAATTGCAAATACAGTAGACAATCAGAGACTACTTATCTGCTGAGACAATAAGACTCACCTCAAACTGAACCCAATTCATAAGGATCTCATCAACACTTGAGTAACAAGTTAAAACTAAGTTCCACGCTTATTTTGGTTATAACCGGAAAATGCCACATTAAAACAACCGTACAAATGATGAAAATTGCACCCCGCGAATTGTATACCGGCGCTATACCGTGGTAAGTTGTTGGCCCCAACGGCATTGCTATGTGACTATGTCATATGATAAGTTTCTAACGTAAACTGTGAGCAGCTTCTCTGTACAGTAGAAGTTTTAACTTGTGAATTACTATGTGGAAAGGGTGATGCTGACGTGCGTCTTGACAGCTATGTGTTTACATAAGATTGAATTTAGTTTACTCTACTGAATTCAAAGATGTTAACTGGACTAATGGCATATAGTTATTTATGACCTAAATAAGCGTCAAACTAGGTAGTCTAGTACATAAGAATCATCTTGGAGGATAATTTGTCAGAATGATTCCACTTGATAGGGCCAAGACATCACTATGAGCCTCACAGTGGCACTGATCTACTAGTCTTGGTTTTCCTCCTTCACAACGGTCGTCTTTGTGGTGTACGTCAGTCGCATGTGGCAAATGGTATATGAAACTGAAACTAATGCATACACTTGTGCTCACAGTTGGCGGACAGAACATGAACCGGCCACCTGTTGGCAGCTATTTGACGCAAAAATTCGAGAATATTTTAATATATAATCGAAGATTCAATAGTTACACTTATTTTGAAGGCTTCATCATGGTTAAAAGTGCTTTTGTCATCCGGCTAATAAAGAATTCTGTTGAAATTCTGGTACTTTTTGAATACACTGCTAAGAAACTTCACAAAGGTGTGGTTTGTTTATTCTGAAGAGAATAGTTCATAATTTGTGAGTTTTCAGTCCTAACGTAATGAGGAAGTTCTAGAAGATAATTGTTAAACCAACATCGTTATGATAACTTGGATCTCCTAGTCACTTGAGCATACTTGGATAACTGCACGTTACTTATCTCGCAAGTTTTCATCTAAAGTTTATTGGTAACTGAAATTTCAAATTAGTTTGACTGAACGATAGAGCTGTGTTATTTTTTACCTGAACTAACGCTGCAGTAAGTTAGAAATGAGCTGTTTTTCATCAGCGCGACGTTGTTACAGTGATCAGTCTTCATCTAGCACTTCTTACACTCGAATTTTGACAAATGACTATAGTGAGAAGAAAATGAAACTATCCTGCGCGATATTTCAGTGTGCAAGCGTTCGAAGTAAGCGAGTACGTGTCAGATTTATCAATGTTTTCCGCATTTGTACCAGGCAGACAGATTACAAATTTCTTTTAAAAATGATGTCGTTTCCAGACAGTGTTTGGAATTTTTATTGAGGTCCTTATATTACTGCTCATTACAGGTTATCTCAACGCAAAAGTAGCAGTGATGCTTCCAACAGTGATATTTCAAGCGAATACAGCAGCAGTCTTTCGTCTTCCAAATTAACAGAAAGTTCGTCGCCGACCGGATGTGTGACCAGAATCCCAAGCCTTGTTAGGCCCACGGCACTGACATTTGATCGTACACGGTCATCAGCGGACAAGAGTATGATTCAAAATTTGTTAGAAAATAGTTTACATACGGAAGATCGTGAGATTCCAAAGGCGATAAGACCGACAGGAGTTATTCCAGCCAAGAAGGACACACTGGAGTCATCAAAGAGTGCTGTCGGTTCGAACGAAGATATATCTGATGTTGCTCCGTCAAACCGTTCTACAACGACAACCGCTTCCTATGATCGTGTTGAAAACTGTTTGTCAGTCAATCGTCTTTTACAAACTCATTCGCCACAGTTGTTTACTTCAAATCCAAGCAGTACTGCACACACTGTTTCGCCCGGTCCTGATCATTGCATGGAGGCCGCTGACAGAGTCCGTTTGAATTATGAACGTCATACACGCTTTCACAATTTGTCCCTGTCAGAAAATAAAATGACAGCAAAATCAGCTCCGCAACTCGTCCTGTCCAGGCAACTAGATGCGATTCAACGCTTCCACGAACAATACTACGATAAACTGATCCAGTATATGAACCGTGTGCTTGTTTACGTACCTTTTCCAGTCGCTGTCAGTCTGGTGGATTCACCTCTAACAAAACCAAACGCGAAAATTCCACTCGAACTACTTTGGTTGGACAATCGGCAGCTGGGCCATGCAGATGATGACCAAATGAATCGTCTCCACCGTACAATTACAAATGCACTTCCGTTTCTCACTCTTTATTTCTCATGTTCTATCCAGCGAGAACAATGTCTTTATCCCGGGAATGAACGGAATACCTGCTTCCGATTTCAAACCACCAATCCGATAACATGGATGCAGGTATGGTAAAAATTTTGCATAGACGTGCTTTTATATCCTTAGAAAAGTGCATCACATGATTTCATAGTGTACTAAGTAATACTAGGTAGGTCGAATGCCTTAATTGCCATTCGTTTTCATATATTATTCCTGATTTCTGCTCGTCACAGGTTCTTAGTTTGTTACTCTAGGAAACATTATCTCAGACGGCTTATAGATGTAAGGGAAAAGTTTGGATGAAAGGCAGCTCCAGTGAAGCTGCTGGCGTGCAAATACATCAGCAACATGCAGTATAACACGCTGAAACAGCACTTTATCAGATGTGCGCCTTTAGTGCCTCGTAGGACTCGATTGGAATGGCAATCATGAAATTTATAGTGAAGGTTTCATCTCATTTATGAGTCACCGGGGACTAAAACGTTGCAAAGTGAGTTACAATGTAAACAAACCCTAGCTGTGAAGCGATTCTTTCTGCAAAATAACCTAACTATTTCGTAACCTACTTTTAACAAGTGAACCCTTAAGTGTTAATCCTTGTTTAGTGGGAGTTGTGTCATTGAATGACCTAGGGTATGAGGCATTTCACGAGTAAGAATTAGGTCTTCCCTGAGATGGCTGTAACTCAACGAGAATTGACCTACGTCTGCTAGTCTTTCTGGGTAGGGAATTTTCCTGAGCCCCATAATTGTTCTAGGATCACATCTCTGGATACTTTCAATAGGTATCAAGTTGTTTATGGGATAAGAAAAACAGGCCTGTGTGTTCGGTTTTAGGTGTGGGCAGATTTTGGAGGCAAACATAGTGGATAACACTTCTAGATGTAAGGTTTCACGGATTGTTCCCAAGAGGTTCGGGGTTAATTTTCTTGCCAGTCACGCTCGCACCATTTTTGGAGAGGTTCAAACTGTCTATTACCAGTGACCTTCAATTTCGTTCGTATACCAACACGAGTAACTTTGCACCTTCAAGAGAATAGTCAGCACTGTTTTGATGGTGGATAGGCATGACTACATTTTTTGACGCCAAACAATAAGTTATTTCCCATGGACTACCGTGCTAGACGGTTAACATCGTTCCGTAAGGTTTTGAAATATAAAGTCTCTTTAGAAATCGCCAGAGATCTGTGTTGATGACGCATATGAACGTGGGTGATATGACCGTGTTGAGTAGTTCATGGACGAAAACACTGAATAAAAAGGGTCCTAGGATGGATCCTTGTGAAACGCCGCTGTTAGCAGAGCACAATTCCGAAAGATGCCTGTTCGCCTTGATGGTGAACATGCGTTCAGTTACATAATGTCTAAGCCACGTGAGGAATCGTTCATCGAGGACATAACCATGGAGTTTTCATGAAAAGAAGGAGTGATCAATCTAGTCAAAGGTTTTGAAAAAGTCAAAGTAAGCCACGCCATTGGCCTACTCTGCGTCGATAATCTTCGTCCAACAGCCACTAGCAGCCAACAGATGCTTGACGAAAGCCACGACACTTCTCGGTGATAAGTTAGAGATCCTCGGCCATGGCCCAGAGAATCATCCAATAACCTCCGCACTACTTTGTAGGTCATTGGAAGCAACGCTACGGGTCGATAGTTTGCTGCGTCATCTCTGTGTCTATCGCTGAGGATGAATGTGATTATAACCTGCTTTCATGTTTTCGGTAGATGACCAAATAACAGAAAGTAATTAGAAGTATTAAAAGGGGCTCTGTTAATTCGGTAGTGCAGCTTTTCAAGACGAAACTGAGTGGCATGTCCAAATTAGAGAGTTCGTAAGTTCCCTAATTTGATTTCAAGTTTCGACGTCAAACTTTGGGGGTAATTCCGTTAATTTGGCCCCTAGGTACTCAAAATTTTCTTTCGCTCTACGGTTCTCCACTCCTACTCACCGTTTATCTAAATTATTGACTGACACTGTATTTGTTTTGGTAAGTCCGTCAGGTGTGTAGTAGCGAAATGCCAACCCTACTCTTTCCCTATGCTACAATTTTGCTGTAGGAAAGCTTAAGGTTCATCTTCGACTTTTGGTCAAGACTGCGTTACTAGCGGGGTTGATCGTGTCTGATAGCAGGCACATGAGATATTCAACAGACGCAAGTTCTGTTTGTTTCAATTGATACTTGTTTCAGGCCAAACGTTTTAGTGTAATCATATGTGTGACTCTGTTTCCCAAACATGAGCTCTCTATTAGACAGGATGCAGTCTACCGGATGATGGTTGTTATCGACATCAGGAATTTCCCCCAGCCACAAGCTGCTAGTGATTATCTAGGCTGTGTGGTGGTAGAACCAGTCTAATCAACTTTTCTAAGTTTTGTCCTCGCTCCCTACAAAATTCGCCTTATGATAGACCTCAGATCCATATTTTGAGAAATATGTTATCCGGTTCCATTTAGATAGCTGGAATTAGTCAATTCCGCGAGTAATGCGACTATATGAAGTTTTGATATTTAAATTGTCTCTCATGTCAACATCGTTGTTAAGAATGTAATTAAGACGAGATGGTGCTTAGCCCACACGCTGCATGGCAGTGTTTTGGATAGGCTGAAATAGTCCGGCTTCCCCTACTGCCTCAACGAAATTCCCAGCAGAAAAAACGTTTAATCATTGACTTGATGGTTTGTCAGTTCTAGCTTTGGATGACTAATTTCTTTCGTTGCCAACGTCTGTGTGTGTTGAAAGTCTACTCGATTCACTGCTTACCTACACTCCGAAATAATAGGTTTAGCAGGGACCAACCCAAACGTGGCGTTAAGATACCAAATCAGGACTGAACAAACAGCTTCAGTGTTACATCCTCCGTTATTCGCCAAGTTCTTTGTTCTGTATTGCACCCGTAACTTATGGCTTATGACTTCGCGTGTTTCATTGAGATCAACCGATGGCAGACTGTGAATTTTTCAACAGTGGGGCGCAACTATAAATGAAGGTTTTTGTCTCGTGAGGAAAAAGCTGCTCACTGCAACAAATCGGGGGTCTTTTCCTTATTACCTATAAATGGATTTCATTCAGATACGAATTTAAGGGATATCCAAGGTCCCTCTTTCCAACAGTTGCAATAACCTTAAGATAGCGTTCTGTGCAGGGCGTCGTACAAGGCCGTCTTTACATCTCTATGTGCAGAAGGCGGCGTACAAGTTAAATTAATCAGGCAATTGAAGTTAGAGTTGACGTTAACTGCTTGCCAGACCGATTCTGGAGGACCTACTGTCACCCCGTCACGAATACTTGAGGTATTTAGGTACGATCCCAAATAAAGAGCTGCACCACCTCCTTCACTGATTATCCCATCGCTGCGAAACACCACCATACCGGGGAGGGACAATCCGCCATTCCGCAAATCCTTTTATCATAAGTTCTCTATGATGCCTACTATATACGGGTTTTAACGGGTCCAAGGTCTCGAAGCTGGCCCAGTTCGTTAAAGAGTGAATCCACTTTGGTGTAAAAACAATGCCGTAAGGCTGTTTCAACGCCTATAGTCAACATAACAGATGAATATACCTAGGGAGGCTCATTGAATGGGGTGGGCTGAATCGGTCTGATCTGGTGTACTCTGAGGCCTACACCCCCTAATAGAGTGGCAGCAAGCCGAGTTTTTTTAACCTCTGGACTGGATTCGTAATCTGCGTGAAGATAACTTGGGGGCAACCTCAGAAACAGTTGCACTGCGTTTTGTAGTAGCACACAGTCGTTTCCACTCAAACCTGGCGTGTCTTGGCCTGTCAGATTGGTACCTGATCCCAAAAGTCAATTATAGGTGGGCCGCAGACCAGGCTAAATGCGAATGTTTCGTCATCACTTCTATTAAAAAAGTTATTCCCAGTAGTCGAGTCTCACTCACCTTAGCTAAGTACACCGGCTGGGACGGACGATTTACGCTGGTAACTTGGACCAGAGAGACCAGTGGCTGGTGATAAGAATCTCCACTGGTCTAGATCACGCATTGTTTAAATGACGACATCGGGGCTTCCTGGGGCAAAAAATTGTGCATAATAGTGCCTCTGCGCCTGTTTCCATCAAACCCTCCGACCTTAAACGTATGTGTGTGCATTTGCTTCGATCGGGTTATCACTTCTAGTGTGGTTTAATTGCTGCAGCGCTATCGGCTTCTCGAAGTCGTCTACAGCATGAACAGCAGCTCGCATCGGACGTGGTAGGATAGCGTAATTAGGGTCACACGTTTCATATGCCTCTCAGGCTCTCACGCAGACTGAAAGCAATTACTGGTCTACACACAGTTACACGCTGACTTAGTGGCATCATTCGTCGGTCTGTTGATGCCCGTATCCACAACGTTTGCTTTAAATTATCCGTCAAGGTGTACTGGCTGAGTTTTTCCTTGTTTCTCTTCTTTGGCTTGGACAAGGTGAGTCAGCCGTAGATGCACAGGTGTCTTACGTCTTCAGTAACTTGGTTGCGAACGCCTGTTTGACCGACTATAGTTAACGGAGGGTGAGGTGTTATTCAGGCCAACAGAATAAGTCTCGGACTCAGCATGTTTACTGATTGGTGTTAAATTATCCCGGGGATCATGTCTTACGTTCTCCACACAGATACAGCCACTTGACTATATAATGGATATTCGGTCAGTCGCTTCGATCAGTCTTGTAACTCTTTTCTGACTTATCGCTGTGTTATTCGATTCAATAGTGTATGGTGCAATGGGTGGTACATATTCGATGAGGTGAAAGGTGATATGCTCACGGTTTAGCGGGCTCTGTAGCGCGCACTGGCCCTCTTTTGTGGCCACGGCAACCATACAGCCAGGCACACATCTTAGACATTTGGTTGCGGTCTCTTTCAAAACCTTGTAGACCAAAAGCGGACCCGGTCCACAGGTTGGGTGAGCTTGAGCCTTGCACCGAAAATGGGTTGGAATCTTATTGTTTTTGAGGATTCTCTTATCCCAGACTGCACACTATGAGGGGCCAAGTGGTTAACTGGTCGCTTCGGCATAATACTCAGTTCACCACAGGTAGACCACAAACAATTTACAGTTGAGCACATATACACTAGAATGCTCAGACTCCCGACAATCACACACATGTGCCAGCAGCAGTTAAGGGAAAACAGCACAACATATACACATAGAGGTAACGGGAAGCAAGAAGTAGTTTATCTTGTTGATATCACATGAAAGGTTGAATTAAAAATACACAATATCTCCCTGCAGACTATGTTTGTAGTTAATCAGTCGGAAGCGAGGTGGTTTACTCTCGATGAACGTTCAACGGTTTCATATCGTTTCTTCTGAACGCACACTATAGGACTAACACTCCACAACCAATGTTTACCACTATTTAACCCAAATCGATAGAAATGGGTTGTGTGACAACAACAGAGGCACATTTGTACGGTGACCTCTGTCTTTTTAAGTTCCAATAGAAAAGAAGCCATTTTGATGTTTGTTCGAAATTTCGGTCCGCACACTTAGCGAAAGTGATACGTCTAACTTTGTGTTACGTGCAGGAAGTTAGGACCATATCAGTGTAGTTTGTACGGACGTTCGTAATGCTCTTGTATTTAGTAAAGTGTGAAACCGAGCACTGTGTGCACGTGGAGTAGATACTTGATTTGAATTGGACTCACGGACAGGCTTAGATTGAAGTCCAATCTTCAATGAGTTTCTAAGCGAATGCTACTGTCTGTTTTTTATTTCCATCCGATAGTTGACTGATCGTCTTTTGATGGAATGCACGCAGCCTCTAGTCTGCCTGTTCTGGCTTGAATTTTCAGGTCAACCGATTCGATTAACGTTAGCACTAGTCATTATAGTGCGGGAGTTTTAAACTTTGCAACACAAAACACTGACAACCTTTACGACCGATCCTCATCATTAAATCGCGGTGTGTTGCATTACGGCTGTGCTGCGCAGAGTCAGAGCGAATGCTTGATAGTAATCCTACATTGTTTTGTCTATGTCGGCCTCTCAACGACTCAGAAAGATTTTGGCACATGCAATCATGAGATGAGTACACACTGGAATTAAATGATTTTCTGAATATTCGCGTTGTTTCTGGTGAACAGTACAGAAGGTCTCTTTTTTCAGCTTAAAGACTTCACACATTTGGTCACAGTCAGCACAGTTTGAAGGGTACTTTGCCTGGTTAACTATTGGAGCGAACAATTTAGCCCAGTTAAACTCTCGTTGGAGCCCACGTACACAGATGCCTAGCTCCTGAACGAGATGACGATATATCCCACTATTGAGTTCTTATCAACTAAGATTGTATCACGTTTATGGTGAAGGCTATAAGCAAATCTCTATGATAATCAACCTGCGGCGAGGTTATTCAGTCGAGTCTCTGGGAAGTGTTCGGATTTTTTTCGATCGCCAAAAAACGTTGTCTATCAATTTCAAATGATGATTGCTTTGCAACAGTAACGTTTGAACCGGAATCACTTACATGATACGCGAAAATTTCCGGATATTTGGTCGAAATTAACATTACCACTCAACCAGTGCCATATCGCCAGCACCACTGTTGAGGTACGAAATGTATTGAGGTTGTTTTGCACTATTGATGCCAACCAACAACTTTCACAGTGAAGTGCGAATTCTTGGTTGATTTGTCACACAGTAGAGTTATCAGCAAACGTAGGCTTATCGACAATGATGTAAGGTGAGCTTTCGTTCTCGGTTGACTCCGCGCACCTGTATCTCGAAGTGACGACCAGAGTTCGATGGATCTTCGTTTTGTTCCACACACTCAAGTGTCAAAGCACATTACTTTCCAACAACTGATCTTGCCCACTAGATCCGCAGAAACTGAAGGTAATATGAAAACTATTTATGTGCGGTGGATTAGTGCACAATTTATCAACCATAATCGTTAGATCGCCATTAAGACCCAACATCTCCGTTTTTGATGAGCAGTCGAGGATTTGGTTTATTTTCAAGTTGACCATCACTCACATTTGATCGCAGCCTTCACATTCAGATGGACCTTCCAGCCAGCCTCTTACGAAAAACAGCACTAGACTCGAGTTTCGCTCTCATTAGAGCTCGTCAGTAGTGCATATCCTTGCCACGGCCGGGATTTGAACTCCGGCCATTCCAATCATGAGGCAACCGTGTTGACCACTGCGCCATTGACCTCACATTAGGCACGACCGACTAGTGCTTCTTTTCGAAAGAGGCTGGCTGCAAAGTCTATCTGAATGCGAACGCTGCGATCAAA
>QNGE01000097.1:77329-131052 GCA_008508345.1 Paragonimus westermani | reverse complement strand
GAACATCTCGACACGATGTTGGAATACGGTCAAGGCCAACACTGGGTGGATGGCGGACAGCACGAGCAGCCGGACGAGCCATCGCGCAACGGAATCGGACAAACAGACGAGGAATGGCAAGCGAAAAACCCTCCGATAGAAGGTACCAGTCACACACGTAAACCGGTTAGAAGTGCACACGACGTGTGAACGGAAACCGGAGGGCGTTGCGGGTTGGAATTACGACTTATAAACGAGAGAGCGCGCGTTGCATGTGACTAGCGATTTGGACAATAAAGATTGTGCTTTGTTGGACGCCTTCTCGCTACAATATGTGCACCTCCTAATTCAAGTGCGCATTCATTTGTCTGTAGTTACATAAACCCAGAAAAAATTTTGTGCCGCCACTTTCGAAAAGAAGGTATGTACATGAAAACCGTATAAGTTTGGGTACCAACCTACTAAGATTGCGCACATTACAGTCCAGCACAGTCAGTGTCAGTACAGACTGAGATCAGCAAGGCTGTGAAGGATAACATAATCCCTTCCCTTATTAATTAGGCTTCCAGAGTGCACTCGGTGTAACGGATTAGTCCAATCGGTCCACAGAAAATCGAAGCTCTCGAGCGGCAACATAAGATGTTCGTGTTGCGTCAAACAGTTCTGACTCAAGTCTCATTAAAAACTTCTTCGATAGACTGATTTTTTCCGGGCAGTAGGTGATCAGACACATGACTCTCCAGCCTCAATCCGCCTTTATATTACAGCGAATTTTTTGCAAATGATGTGTAAATAATGCGCCGAGGCACCTGTAGGGGAGTGTTGATCACAAAATAACCTAGTCGGATGACGAAATGAATATTAAATTGTAGATTTTCTAGCATTTAACTCATTAGTTCTGTTGTGTGTCTAGGCAAAATTCAGTATAAGGTGCAATCACATTTATGTATTCAACCCGTTTGTCAGTTGATCAGTTCTGATCTTTTTCGTCATCTGATTGAAAGTGTATTTGAAAATTTCTACCTTCGATAATAAATAATAGACCTTTGGACTGTCCAAAATCCAAAGGTGATGTTAAACTGAACTAAGTTTTTTAACTAGGCCATGGGCTCACTCATTATGATCCAACATGTTCGTGTGTGTTAGTAAGTTCCATTGTTACTTTAGACTGTATTCATATGTACATTAGGTGTCGGGTCTGAACGACCTTGAGCTGTAGCGCATGCAAACGGATCCACGTTTGACTCCAAGCGAACCATCCGTAGTGCGTCAATAGACATTTGGTAACCGGCCATGACACTAATTGCTCTAGTCCAGATGGCATTTTTCCATGTACAGAATTGAAATTGCCTGGTACGGATTAATGATAGCGTTTTCTCCGATACCCACTCAACCGCAACTGCTGCATTCCGGTTGCTCGAAAATATCTTCATTTCTGTATTCAGTCTTTCATAATTTCTAATCATCAGCAGTTTTTAACCACAGTGCTTCCGCTTTTGATGATAAAAGGAGGCTGAGAACAAAACATACCTACAGTATCCCAAAAACAGTTTGCATCTATAACTCAATTTATTTCCTACTGAGCACTTTCTGAAATTATCGAGTCAAGTTCACCAAAAGTTTCGTGTAAAAAAGTAGCCAATCGCTCGTTTAAATGCTACCCCTCTTGAAGCATACTACCCGTTCTATTCTGAACAGTTGGGTAAACCTCGGCATTTCAGTGTAAACGTAATTTCCTCCCTTTTACCAAAGCAACTGATTGAATTAGAACAATTGATGCATAACCGAGTATAAAGGAATCAACGAAGTGAATGCATCTTACCATTCGAAGTTAAACGCCAGACATTTCAGTTTACTTCATACCCTAGATTGTTCATCTACTAGCTGAAGATTTCTTAACGCTATAAGACCTTTCTATCACTAATTTATCTGAAACATTAAGTTTGCTTTATACATCTCAGCAAAGTAGAGAAAGATGTCTCGTCGGCCGCTAGTATAAAACCGGTAAATTTGTTATACCGTACATATGGCTAAAACAGATGAGCGGACCGACAAAAAAGTCTCAGTTTTTCAAGTGGTAATGAGGTGGTCAGTTACGTGTCAAAGTGGTTGATCGCATTAATGTCCTTTTTGTATGCAAGACTAGGAGTTGGCGTCTGATTAGCATTCTCCACCTGACAGGTGGCAACTCCGGGGTCAAGATCACTTGGCACTATTTTGAACGGTTTTGGTGAGTCAGCTGGGTGACTGGTTACTGGGCTGTGTTTGACGATCGCTAAAGCCGGGGTTTTCGGGTTTAATATAGTCAAACGGCCGCTTTTTGACACTTATTTCATGCACTTATGTGAGCAGCTACTTGCTCTGCCTATGTTGACATCACTGCGACTTCAATGAAATCGGTATATAGCGTAAGGGACATATATACCGATTGTGTGTATCACCGTTGAGATCCAATCGAAGTGTTCTCATCTGGCGACGCGCCTCCTCTCTGTTTTGAAATTATTTTGAATATAATGCACAACAATATTTTCGAACAGCATCTTGCTAACGTGCCGATGATATTCTTTGATTCGCTGTAAATGCGGAATGTAGTTATGTGTCAACCTGTTAGGGCCATACGTGCGACCGCCCATGTGTTTGTGCTGAATCCTTCTGTACTGAGTGACAACTTACGTCCGATGGTAGTGTGTTTTCAGCTGATCGAGTTTTCAGAGACAAATAGTAAATAGTTCAAAAATGATTATAATTGCTGTGTGATTGAATCCCGTTCTCTCAATGTTTCCGAAATTAAAATACCAAAGTTATATCCTATAAACAGTGCACGATTAAAAATTCGAGGCTACCAATCTGTTTTGATGCTGCTTTGCCTTTCTGATCTTTTAGCTCATTATCCTTGGTACGCAAGTCAGGTACGGCAGATCGCTGCCAAGCACACACCCGACCATGGACGCTTTAAGACACATGTGGTCTGGCATTTGCGGTCGCAGTTCTACCTGCTCTTTGCACACCAGTGATGGCAATAGTATCAACAGTGTAAGGCGTACACACTCCGACTGCTCCAGGCACACGTGCGTCCGAACAACAGCTACACCGGTGGAACGGGTGTCCAGACCGGCCTCTTTGTGTGAACCGCCCACGACGAAATCAAAGTCATTCCAATGGATGAACCGAATGCGAACTTGGAACTCCATGCGCGTTCGTTCTAGAAGGAAACTGAACAAAGTCAACAGTTTCTTTCTACTCGCAACACGAGCATTTCCAGACGGGAAAGAGTGTGAATCACTCGTGAAAGAACTGATGAACGCCCGGTTTTTTGATATTTTCGAACTAGAGCAAGCTAAACGGCAGGTGAGTAATTAGGCTCGACGTATGTCCTTCACTGAACTACGGTGTCGTAGACCGTTTCAGCATTAGTCAGCTACCTTAGCGCTTGAATCTAGCGGTGAAAATTGCAGCATATATGGAACTGCTGTCTTGACAGTCAGCTACCATAATATCATACTGGTGAAAGTTTCAGACCTAAATGTTCCACAAACTTTTAATGGAAGGTTTAGTGCCAGTCGTGCTTTTCAGCTACACTTTCATAGGTTGTAGGCAGAACTAAGCTATGTGTCGCTCGAGTCCTTACGTCTCGTTTGCACGTGAAGAGCCTTAGTCCGGTGCAGCCAAGGCAACGACATCCCGAGGAGTTCGATAGAGATAGTTTAAAAGGTTAGTACATCCTCCAGACACTCCAGAAAACCTCAGCATTTTTGGTCACGCAGCCCTCAGTAATTGTAGAGCAAACTGTACGAACAACATAAGACCCGAAGTTAATTCTCTCGGGAGCAACCGTTAACAAATACCAGTCAGCTAGCTGTCCGTTTACCGAATCATTGCTGGATACTTCCTTAATTATTCGACCAGAGTTTCCCTGGGGCCAAAGTCTTGGAGTTGTCGTAACAGTTTAACATTATGTGCACTGACAAAAATCGAGTCAGTATTCGTCAATGAGGAGCTCCTCATCAGTCTCACCGAAACTGTCAGAGGGAACACAAGCAGGAATATGAGTCATTCCGGATTATTGGCTCTTCCAAACTGTTAATAGGCGCAAGAGGGGGTTTATGAGCGAACTAAAATGCCTTAGAGGAACCATCCGGTCGCGCCTGTTAAGAGGTGTCAAGGTTGACACATAGGGTCCCCATATAGTGGATGCCTACGAGGCATCAGAAGATATATCCGGCTAGAATCAGAAAAAACGATGTTCAGCAAATCAGGAGAACAGTTTTTATCAATAAGACGAGAGTTTTAAAGTCCATGAGATCACGGTGCGTTGCACCGTTTATTTGCGGCACACGTTCAGTAGTGGCTCTCTGTTGCTTACTTCCAGCTTAGTTTCTTTTTCGTACATTTTACGACCAATCTGTGAACTGACCACTTTGTGGATTGTAGTCCGAGTTGTATTACCCACGGGTCCGGCTCAGAGCTGATAATTAAGACGTTGTATTAATGCTCATCCACATTTGTAGTTATTCAACGTATATAGTAGGAAAATCTGACTCTGTAACTCCGTCGTAACTGATCAGTGTGCAGTGCAGAACAAACTTTTACCTTTTGTTAACATATATAAAGTGATGTTCCATCCTAATTGGATCTCATCAACATTTATACTTGACGTTCATTCAAGCCCAACCGAATGAGGTGGTCAGTAAGGCTTACACGATTTGTTGAAACGGTACGGAGTTAGGGAATCTGACAAGCGTGTTCATAATTGGGTGTGTGCAGAACGGTTATTTTTTAGTTGACTGGTGATTCAACATTTTTGGCGGAGTTGATAGGGAAAGTCAGAACCTGCGTGGGTGATACAAAAAAGTTAGGATAAGATGTCACGTGAAATAGTCGAATAAACTTGAGATACTTAGGGAAAAACTAACTGATCTTTGCTCACTTATCCAAATTGAGAATGTTGCCCGTAGAATGTTAAATTACGCATGGAGTGTTGGGAAATGACAACCAAACTCAAATGACCATGCAACTGGTCAGCTAGCAAAATCTGCGTGACTTCAGATGCAGCTGACAGCCATGTGAATAATTCTGAAGAGGGGTAGTAAAAATGAAACCCTTCAGGCTTTGAGAAGCCTCCCAACACATAGATCGGTTGGATAGCCCAGCGAGTGAGCTCGTCAGTTCTTCAATACAGTTTTATTATCACGGGATATATGTGTTCAGAACCTACGCATTCATTTTCAAGAAACCATGTCACTGACTAGGAGATGAAGTGTGCCGCGAAAGTAATCGTTTTTAAGAGTGGCTATGATTTTCGTCCTGGATGGAGGTGCTGAGCCTCGTGAGATCACTAAGTACGATCAGTTGCTAGCTCTCAGTCATTTCCCATTTGTTCTGGTTATCGGGACCAAACCATGAAGAAACAAAATACTGCTAACACCATTTTAGTCACCTGATTAAACCTACAACTTATATTGCGAAATGGAGTCTACTGAGATGTGAAAGTCCCAGTCGTTTAAATTAGTTTGCGTACTATTGGACGAATTCACAGAAACCATGTTTTGACTATGTCATATTGCAGGCAAATGATGTAAAAAGCCCTTTTATCATCAATTACGCATTTCTATAACCCTTGAAAACATCTGTCGTTTGTTTTATATGAAGCATTTTACTCCAATTCTGCTGAAAGTAAAGACAAAGATATCTGCGAAACTGACTACTAGTGCCGCAGCATACTGCCATATATTTTTTAAACACAGACTAACATAACTGCAATCCGTTTACTTCTAAAGTGGATGCACTGATCCTCAACAACCATCCCTTTCTAGAATCCTAATCGATGGTGTTGCTTTCTTTGCAAACAACAAAGCCGTCGCTCGTCGTATGGGAATATCCTAGCCAAGACTCATTACGCCTGCGAGGAAAACCCCTGGGAACCGATCAGCGGGCATTCACACATACTTTCGTTCAACGGACCATTCCGACGGAGCCCGGAACTGTTTGGTTTTTTAAAAGTTAAATACATAAGACACTTGCCTCGAGCACTGGCGTGGATAAACCGGTGGCAGATCCAAGTGGTAGTGCTCAGAGCAGGGTGTCTAAAGTGGAGAAAGTGCTCTAAAGACTACGCGAAAGATGTGGAAGCTTATTACAGGAAGTCAGACCTCTGTCCACACTCAGGCTGGAGAGGGACACTAAACGACATATCGCATTATTCAGGTATTATTTCGCAGGTTTGTAAATGTGTTTATTTTATTTTTTATCATAACGTCGTGCTCCTTGATAGTTTGTGTCTTATGTGCTCTCTAGTGTTGCGACAGAGTACCATGAGTATGAGTTATCACAAACAAAATAGAAGCTAATTGTTTCCGTTTGTCCGTGTTGTCTTTCATAGCCTTGACGGATCGTGTGATTAACCCCTTCAAAGTTATAATCTATTACAAGCTATGAGTAGATAAACGCATCTACTTCCCCTTGCCCCCGTACTTTATGGATTGCTTTCAAGGTTTTTTTCCGCATCACAGGTATTCTACATGCGTAGGGGTCACTGTGTCTTTATTTAGATAGGTGTGAGAGTAGAGGTCAAATAATACTCCTGAGTCATGAGTGAATTCACACCATCGTACTCTATCTATCATCGACTGATGTTCAAGCAACTATGCATTATTTCAGTGTGAATTCAGCCTGACCCTTTTGTAGTAATTTCGTAATATCTGGGATAGTTGAATTTCCGTTATCTTGTTGGTATTGAAATTGTGTCATAATGCTCAAAATATGTTCAGTGGGATTTAGCAAAGACCAAAAACTGATTAGGCCTACAGAAGTTATGTTGGTATGTGCACCCATCTAGAATTACAAGAAATATTTGTCAGTTGTTGTGATCTACTCATCTATGTCTTGCCTTCCAGTAGAAATTTTTCAAATCACTATTACCATGATCTAATCTAATATCCAAAAAATAATACTCCCTACATGTTACGCTTCTCTGCTAGCACTCTGTTGGCTTTTCTGCCACATAAGTGAAATACAGCACCATTTGGATTAACCATATGAATACTGTTTTCATCCAAAAATATCAGTTTTCCATTCACCCATTCACATTAATTTATTAAACGCCCACTCTAGGCTAATTCAACGTTTGATGGTTGACTCTTTCTCTCTCAGACGTATTGATTGATTGACGTATGGAACCCGACGGTGGCTATTTTCAACCAGTATTGTTGCATTTATTTCAAACCTCTTTTTAGGGATTTCGACGACCATTTGCTAGTTTTGCTGTCCAGTTGATTGTCGTTCTGGCATGGCGCCATTTCGTACTTCTTAATTCACGAAGACGCTATCCACGTTCTACCACGGAAAAATTTGACGGATATACTTTACTACTTCACAAACTTGTTCTGATATGTCGTGAATGACACTCATGCGCGCAGTTAGTCTTCACGCACAGCACAGTCATACACCGGCACTAAATATCGATGCAGTATAGCAGCCGTTGTTACTGTCCACAAGTTAGGTCTGTCTGGAAATGCGGAAATGACGTGCGGATTCTAACTTGACTTATCCAGAGTAACCTTGATGTTAAAGCCTGTCGCATATTATGTGACTTTACACATTGATAACAACTTCCTGTCGGTTCAGAACCCAGGGTGGTAACGGATCGTATGAATACATCCATTTTTTTACGTATAGCTGACGACCGAATTTGGAGGTCATGACAGCCACTTTGCTGGGTCCCGAATTCCATCGGATTTCCACCTATCTTGATCCTATACACTGCACTGCTAGAAAGAAGCTACACAAGAATTTGTGTCGGTTGGTCTATTTCTGTTGGGATAACCTCTCCCATATCGTATTGCACGGTACCAAAATAAACTAAACCGAAAACTCAGCCGTAATATTGTGAACTTTCCTGTGAGATTTAATGAACTTTTACGTTGTATTTGGAAGGTGATCATAGGCATTACGTTTCACAGCAAAAAGGAAAATGATTTTAATATTAGGTACTTTAACTTATGGAAAGGCGGACAGCTCTAGAGATCACAGCTGTATCGGGTGAACCAAGTATACAAACAGCACCTCCTTTTTTCCCCTACGCCGGTATTGCCCTTGAACCCACCTGTGTATGTTTTATAAGTTTTATGGTTTAGTTCTTCCATCTACCGAAAAATGTAAGCGAACATGAACACTCTCCTGACGCAGTTTAGTTCGCGGGACCTAACTGATCATTATTTTTGATCACTGATGAGTAGTCGGGGATTTAGTTTATTTTCAAGTTGACCATCATTCACATTTGATCGCAGCCTTCGCATTCAGATAGACTTTCCAGCCAGCCTCTTTCGAAAAGAAGCACTAGACTCGAGTTTCTCCCTGCAGGTTTAATGAGATCAGTGATTTCGACCTGTCTCAGAAGTCCTAATCGCGGGGTTATCGATTGGAGTTGACAGGACAGTTACTGTGTCTCCTCTCGAGACGGTCGGGCAACCTGATCATTGCTCACAAGCGAGAGTCGTTGAGCGTTCAGATTGGATAATTCGGTCGTTCCTAATGTGAGGTCAATGGCGCATTGGTTAACACGGTTGCCTCATGGTTGGAATGGCCGGAGTTCAAATCCCGGCCGTGGCAAGGATGCACACTACTGATGGGCTCTAATGAGAGCGGAACTCGAGTCTAGTGCTTCTTTTCGAAAGAGGCTGGCTGGAAAGTCTATCTGAATGCGAACGCTGCGATCAAATGTGAATGGTGGTCAACTTGATCATTATTTATTGTATTCAGTCCACAGACCCGTCAAGAAACCCATTTATCCCTCCAAAATTGCCCTCTTCCTCATGAAGAGAAATTCCTAGAACAGTTTAAAGGTAGCCTTCACTTTTTTTCATCTACTGAACCGTTCATCTACCACACTCACTGGTTGCTCAGTGATCTCAACTACTAGTTTCTGCATTTTCAGTCCTCCAGCCACCTCATTCGAGAATCTTCGTAGATCATCGTACGTACTCTGCATACTTTGGTGACAAAGACAAACTCCACTTCGATTTAGTTACTCTCCTTAGGTTAGCACCTTGCTCTAATATAGCCACTCTTAACCGGAGTAATGAATGCCCGAGTCGGCCGCCTTGCTGCAGCCGGGTCTCGTTTTGCCGTCAGATTCGCGCAGGCATCACAACACTCGGATAGTGGTGGACGACCATTCCAACTCTATATTGATCGTGGGTATTCTTTAGATGGTACGGGCCCTAAACATATTGCCTGCCGCCGTTTTATTTGGCGCTCTCACTCTCCAAATCAAACGAGATCTCAGGTAGACCGGCAAGCTGTTAACAGTAGATGTGGCTACACTTAAGACCGTTGTTCTTATTAGAGCATGCATTGGAATCATATCGTGCGTTGGTAAGTTTCTAGTTAGTTCTTACCTTGACTGGTCAAAAACCAACCGACCACGAGTGGCTGCTGAGAAACTGTGCACGCCGGCAATAAAGCATACGTGACAAACTAACTTAGGTTGTAGGCATGGCGGTTTTAACACTGAGGGTCCAAACAGCTACTGGACCCAAATCCCACAGGCTATTTAGGAAGTGGATACCACAGCTTGTGGCATGAGAAATTCTGTGTCAAATAAGTATTGGAACTCGGAGAAGTTCCCAGAGTTGTCAGTTGTCAGACAGTATGTTTCTCGTGACAGTTCAGTTAACAGGTGTAGGGGAGATATCCATAACGAACCCACGCGTAGTCTTACCACAGATCGTGAGGCTTGGCTAACTGAGAAACTACATGAGATAGAAACCGCTTTCGCCCTAAGGAACACTTGCAGACTCTTCAAACTTATCTGTACCACTGGTCCGAGGCCTCGGTCTGTCTGTGAGACCAACAGTGAGGCAGACGAACGACACCCTCACCCATAATAAATTCGAAAGTTTGGATCGCTGAACAGAACACTTTGAGGACTAGTTCCGTTGGTTTCCAGTTTCTACTGTGTTATCATCACAATTTGGCTTTCAAACGAAATAGTGTTGCAGGCCTAGAAAATTACTGTAGATAGGCTATAGTAGAGGCCTTGTTTCAGCTGGTATGAATGGTGGGAATTTTCTTTCTGCATTGGGTTCACTCGATTATAGCTCTCATTTTTACATCAGTCACAGGCTGTTGCGAAAACCATAGGAGAATTAGCGTAATCCCAGTAACAAGTAAGGTTCAGGCTTCCGTTGTATTTTGTCGACTTACAAACGCTCGGGATGTAGACGCTGTGGACGATTAGACTAGGTTTCTTCCGGCACGAGGCTGTATGGATCAAATTTTCACTCTTCGCCAATTTCTGGATCAGCATCGTGTGTACCGCCCGTCAACGGTTGCCGTACTTCTCGGCTTCAAAATTGCGTTCGATTCTGTTGATCGGCACTCCTTCAGACCCTACTGGTTGTCGTACAATTATGTGACCATGTTGCCGGTGTTTTGTTCGCATGCTTAAACCCATGACAATGTCAGCAGCGAACTGTTCAACAATGTCAACACCAAAGGCGTTGCACGTCAAGGCTGTCCATTGTGACAATTGTTCATTCACTTTTCTCGTAGACGAAATACTACAGGAATGCCGGAGACACCAATCAGATGCCGGCACGGACCTCCTACCTAGTAAATGACTGACTGATATTGGCTATACTGACGACACTGTGGTGTTGGCTGAAAATTTTCAAGCAGCATGGACGATGCTAGACTCTTGGTCGAGCACCACTAAATACTCCGGAAGTTGCTGGCAATGGATGTGATTTTTCTACTATCTTACGGTTGCCAAAATTACCCAACCGTAGTGGTGGACGTGAAAGGTCTTCAGGTATCTGATCATAGATGCCTGCGTTCAACCGCTGGTAATGGGTGACACCAACGGACTAAGAACGATGAGGTTAAGAAGCAAATATTCGGTCGTATCAAGCGAGTTCTTATGTTCAATTTTCAAGTATTTATAGACTTAGGTGTCTGTGCTGTGTATAAAGAATCCCAGCTAGTCCTCTGCTACATCAAACACTTTTTGTCCATGCCGCGGCCGATTAGGTTAAGTGCCAGATGAACAGATGATAACCCGGCGTACAGAAACGAATTCAGTTAGTCAGTCATCGTAGGTCGGGTTCGTCTGCCGATCTGGAGTGCTCATGATTTACAGATTTGGTGACTGAAGACTTCTCGTGAGATGGCGACCAATCGATTTCAACGTCTCGAATGTTGTTGTTTGACTGGGTCGTTTACGAAGTACATGCACCTAATGATGCGGAGCAATGAAGTTTGTAAAAATGTGCTGATGATGATGCCTTACTTTCGCTTTTAGCGCAGTTGTTTGTTTGCAAGTTGTAGGCACCTTGATGTTTATCGCCTGAGTGTAAGCACGGTTGTTTTTAGTGGCGATATCACCTTTTTTCCTTCCTCTATATTTGCTGTCTGACACCAGCCCTTTTACTTATGACTGCTGGCATTAGCGTGAACCCATGGCGTATCACCGTCTTTGAAACTGATGACTTTTAGACGTGACCATTTTACCATTTGGTGACTACTGTAAGAAACTTTTTAAGGTGTCTATTCGAAAGCAAAGTGTAGGCGCCTGTTGTCGAGGGAATGAGTGTAGAAGTAGTTGTTTTTAATAATAGTTCGATTCCTTCCTTTCTTTTTCTCTCTCTTCATTGTTGTCTAGCGCTTGCCTCTTTCCTCGTGTTTTTGTGGCCGTTAGGCATCACCAAAAACCATTGATGTATTATTGTATGTGATGTTGGCGATTTTGATACGCAGCAGAAACATGTGTAAGATGAATTGCGGTTGAGACTTACCTCAAATTTGCATTTAAATATTGAATTACGGTCGCAAAGACAAAATGACTAAAGTGAGAAGATATTGCTTCATCCAGGATAAAGTTAGGTACAATCTTCGGGTGAATATTTTATATTCATTCGAAATCTTTTCCATAATAAGTTTGACGTCGAGCATAAATTTCTTGTACAACTGTTTTTTATTTTGCCCGTCAAAACGACTTAACCATGATTACTGAAAGCGCCTAATAAAGAGTACGACCTGAAAGTATGCGGAAAGTTGATTTGTGATTGTTTAAATTCCGCCTGACAGTTTACATCAGATTCACATGACTGTAAACTGAGTACATCAACAGCACAACGTGAAACTGATGTTTTGGGGAAAGTTTAATGGATGTGAACATTTTCAACCACTCAACACTTGTTAAAATTTTCTTTATCAACACTAATGACCCTCCCGTTTACACTGGGGCAACCTAACTCTCAATATGGTTTTGTTTAGCCAGAATCCCCGGAATCACCATCCGATATTGATCGCCCTTGGAGTTTCATCACGGTCAGTAGCATAACGAATATTGAGAGCATGCGGCATAGACGAACTGGTCTAACCGTTAAACTGGAAATCAAGACCACAAACTCGGGTACTGTGATGCTCAAATCAGCCACAGACAAAGCGCGAAGATCCACTGCTAGTCAGCCAATTCGAGCCGTGCCGTATGTGGCCGATTTTACGCAGTGCATCCGAAAACCGGACGTCAGTGATGCAGATGAATTGGCTTTATGGTCACGCTTGTTACAAGTGGCTATTGTACGAGACAAATCAAACGCTGACATTTGATAAACCAAAACACTTTTTGCTTCTTACAAGCCAGTTTACTTGGTTTCGGTACAACTGACCGGCTTTGAAACAGTTGACTTTGGTCCTGATGTAGATATTTTTCTATGCAACCCTAAATGTACGTCATTCATGATTTTCGCATACACAACCGATAATTGTGTCGACAACTTCTGAAAAGGATTTTTGCCATATGTAGTGGGATCTGGGGAAGAATTACAATTGTACAGAGAAGCCCGTAGACAGTCTCAGTCGTGGCAAAGTCAGCTGCGATTTCAACTCAGGGTTCATTGAAGTCTACTAGATCAGCCAAGGAATGTTGTCACTTTTGAGGAAGGCCACCCGAGGTGGTTGAAATGTAGAGTATTACAGCTTGCTCCTAACGTTATGTTATTATCAACATCAGGTGAATCATATTATCTGGCGACGGTCATGGTATTTACCGTTTACGAGGATCACAAGTATCCACAAATGGGTGAACCACTTTGAATCTACTGGAAGGAATTCATGAATTACTGATGAGTAGTAGGGGATTTTGGTTTTCATGTAGACTGAACATCACCCGCAGTTGATCGCAGCTGTCCCATTCTCATACACCTTCCAGTCGGCTCCTTTAGAAAAGAAGCACTAAACTCCAGTTTCGCCCTCATTAAAACTCGTCAGTAGTGCAGATTCTTGTCACGGCCGGGACTAGAGCTCCGACCATGCTTTGTTGAGGCAACCGTGTTGGCTATTGACCTCGCACTAGGCACGATCGACTTCAGTCTAAAGATTCTTCGTGTGGAAATTAGTTTTGGTCACATGCGTACAGGAATGCTTCAGTTATCAGTCCATCATTAAGGAAAGGGTGTGTTGGTCTTAACAACCTGATATCTTACTGGAAGTATGTGAATAAAGTGGCCAAGTCTGCTGGTGGCTGGGAATAAGCGACATTGGCAAATCCATTAAGAATAGTTGCAAAGACAGTAACCGCCCATCTAAAACTGGATTGCTCAGCCTTGCGTCCTCTTCAAAACCCTTCCCGACTTGGCGGTTAGCACTGACAGTAAACTGGTTATTCGCTTCTATGAAAGTAACTTACTCTGATAATGTTGAATTCGCACTGGAAATCAATCGAGGTCCTCAGATTCGTCTCCAGCTACTTCAACTTAATGGTTTGTTAGCTATGGCAGTTTCTGTAGACTCAGATGACGGAACCGCGTTGATTGCCACTAATATATGGATATGACTGGATCAACTCGTTGTTCAATGCCTTTAGACAGAGACCTATCATTCGTGCCATCTAACTAACATAAAATTTCGGTTAGAGGGTTTGAAAACGTTATACAAGCTGAATCTAAGACATGATCTATTTTGCCTCGATGAGGCTCAAATATGTATGCTGGGTGGCGTTCCGGTTGTTACATCTGCTTACTCTCGAATAGTTTGTAGTGCAGAAGTAAACAAAAAGACCAATTTCGTCACTGTTGGCACGACTGTATCCGTCAAACGCATTGGAGTGGTGCTGTGGTTCTAAAATAAGAGTAGGCTGCCCTAGACGGCCTACTGATGTCGAATGAGACTCGTTTAATAAACTACTTCTGTTCGGAACGTTTTTATTCGGACCCTGGGAGTCGATTCTAGTCAGTGTTCGTACCATAAGGTGGTCTTTGTTAGTTCGAACTTTAATCGTTTGAAACGTCGTTCCACTATCTGACGTTCTCTCTCTTTGCGGCAGGTGTGAGCTCAAATGGAATATACTGTAGTCAACCGTAGATGGCGAGTTTGCGTGCGGGTTTACTGCACGTGCTCGTTGGTTTACTCCGACAATGACCACTCTTCAGCTTGTACCAGTGTTTGTAATTACTTGTAGAAACCTTAAATGGCCAGGTCTAAGGCACACTACCCGACCAAACTGCAATAGCCAAATACCAAACCGGTCTTACCAGTAGGCTATCCAATACCGCTGATGTGATATAGACTAACATAAGATTCGGTTACGGGAAGTTCTCCATTTGACTGATTTTAATTGCTGCGGACTGATTCGTCATACTAGGAATTGTTGGGTTTCTGAGTATCCCCGCAAGATCTTTGATACTTTTTGACTAATAACGCTCTACCGCGAGGATTATCTAGCGCTCTTCTCACCTAAGTACGGGCCCCAACTTGCATACGTCAGGATCGTGAAACCTGATGGTTAGGACATGCATCCTTTTTTGGATTAACTGTTGAATCCGAAAAATTCCAGAGGCTATTCTATCTCATCCGGATCACCGGTGCCACAATGCACTGTTGGAAAAACAATATTCCAAGCAGACAGTCTATCAATACATTACTTACAAAGGTTCCTGAGACTATCAGCAGAGTGCTTCCAATCGCATTCCAAATGGCCCTCACTTTAATTGTGGACTGTGGTGTACATCCTGGATTGTGCCCATGGGAACCCCTACGCAAACGGTGATCCGAACGCAGGTCCGGTTCCTCAAACGCCTCAAAGCACATAGCTCAACTTATCTTCCTCCAGAATTTTTAAATATGGTGTGCGTATGCTTGTTGGCAAGCTATTCATTCTGTTCTTCAAGCTTTGTGTAGATCCCATCGCTCATAAGGTCTCAACTATTACCCCAATCTTCAAGATCGGTTCGTGCAATTTACATGCGCCAACCACCAGCTGTGCTTGAGCTGTCGGTGTCTGTTTTGTACCATAAGTATGTGAACGTGTAGAAAAATGTCGCGTGGAGCGAACTGAAGTTTGTATATGTCGTGGATGCAGTGAAAAACTTTCACCATCCGTTAGTCGCTTTAATATCACCACGTCTGTCAGCGGTTAAGATGGGTCGTGTTCCTAGACACCAAGTCACCCATTGACGCACACACACTCTCTTGTTGTAAAATGAGACATCTGACGAGTGTTTGATAGTTCTAAAGACACTATGCAGTCAGATTTCAGACAAAATTAAACTTTATGATGGTTGGGAATAGTGGTGGTGTTGTTTGTAGCTCGGGTTGATTGTTTTGGTATTGATATGTTCGCCGAGCTTGGCATTTAGGTTGCAAACGTTTCATCACCAAGCGAGGTGACATCATCAGTGCGTGAGTGTTCGGCGTATAATTTATACGCCGAACACTGAAATCGCTTGGTGATGAAACGTTTGCAACCTAAATGCCAAGCTCGGCGAACATATCAATACCAAAAGAATTAAACTTTGTAGCAACCCACTGTCTCCAAAAGATTGTGTTATACCTCCTTTTCTTGTTATATTTACGATCGGTGGTTTCACCAACTGCACCATGAAACTTCTCGTAAAGAGCAGAAGCACGGGCTTGAAGAATGTGTTGGAATTGCCTAGCTTGTTGGCAATGCACAGGCAAACCGAGAGTCGTTATACCGTTTGGTGACTGATGTCTCACCATAGAGTATGTTCTTTGTGTTTTCTAAGTGCAAAATGTTGCTTTAAAACCAGCAGGGACTTGTGTGTGCACTCATCCTGCAGAGTGACGGTTTAGTATGTCACTTGACTTTTATCACTATATAGGGGATTGTCGAAGGGGGACCTAACTACTCACCTCTGAAGCCCGGTTGGATTATTTTGATCCGATGCTCTTCTGACTTTTGCATGACACCACCCACACTAAATAGCCAAGGCGCGCAACAACTGTCTACGCGATACGACTGTGAAACTTAGCTGCTCCATGTCGGTTATATTTGTTGGGTTTCTGTTTGACAGTCGTTGTTTGATGTGCCTGCCCATGTGTGTTGGAAACACTACGTTAACAGTAATGTAGAGCGACACGTTTTCGGAACAAATAACCTTCTAACTTCCTTCGCTAAGGTAGCTAGGGTGCGTTTTACGTATGAGTGAAAAAGCAGCACATTGTCTCTTGGGTTAGAGTAGGAATATGAAGAACTCTGTGTCCCGTTTGACTACAAATATCCACATTCGACTTCCTAATCGGGTTCCGAAGTAGGTTGATTCTCGTTGGCTAGACACACTGAAGTGGCAGAAACGTTCTTACGCTTACCATGGTAACCGTTTTTAGCTATCATTAGCTACTTTTGCAAGAAATTTTTCTCAAGAAAAGAAAGACTGACGCAACTAAATGCATCAAACCTGTGTGCGGTGCAAAACACATCACAATACTCCCTTTTTTTGTTTTCATCCTATCTCTTGATCTACGTTTTACCCTTAATTTCCGTTCATTCACGTTTTGTTATCTGTGCTCGTTTCATGACAATTAACCGGTCCGTCATGTTCTCAGACCTGTATGTTAGTCGTATATGTATTAATATACTGAGAATTAATATACTTTCAACCCCCGAAAATTCTCCATCTCTGGTTTGCTCAGCTGTACGGAGATTACCCTTTAATCACTTATTATTGTTCTCGTTATTATACCGGAATATAATCTTAAGAATTCCAGAAGACACCTACAGAGGTTATTAGTAGGTCAGTACATTACGATCAATTGAGGCAGTTCTGAAAACCGGAGTTGTTCAAGTGCCCACAATCAAGTGACGTATGATATCTGTCTGGCAGAGCACATGAAATAAGGTATTTTGGTAGCTAAACGATAGACCCATTCGCCACGGACTTTTGGCTTAGCTTTCTGTTTCCATTTGTCTTAAACTATCCTGCCGACTGGTTAGTAATTTGCCGACAGAAACGTGTACGTATCTTGTTTGATTCACGACATACCACGTCCTTCGTCTTGCAGGTCCTGTCTGAATTAGATACCACCACAATCCAACAAATCATATTTTGATGTGAGTTGTTCTAACTGTTGGTTTTCTTCCAGATTGATGTAGCCTCGTGTTACTGGTATACACTCAGTTTGCCTATGCAACAACCTATGAAATTCCTTCACATAAAACAGTAGGTACAATTTTTGGAAAAAGGCAAGTGACTCGTTTAGGGTTTTAAGAAGCAATTCAATTTTACTTCCATGCCAAGAAGGACCAAACTCTATTATTAACCAGCTCGTTAGACACAAAAGATTTTAAGAGTTGCGTTCGCGAACTACACACGTGTGCCTCCCACTGATTCTAGTATTTCTTAACTAAACTGTGATGGACTGCTGCCGAGTATGTAGTGAGACGATTATAAAAGTTATTCATACCATTTGTAGAACTGTTCCTACAAGCGAATGTGAGCATATTTTTCACATTTATACTTAGAACACCAGTGTCCTTGTGCAAATTATCTATAGGCTGTCAACATTTTTAAATCAGATGGCAAATGTTACCTAGACCTCCATCAAGTAAGTTTGCAGGTCAAGCTTGGGGCATAAGCACGGGTCTCAGAGTACCACCAGTTTGAATATAGGTCACAGCATATTCGGGACGATCTGCTAGTGAGGTTCGATTACCATACCTCGATTGTTTCATGACTTATGAAGTAGTGACCGCTGGAAGAGAAGTGTTCATTTTGTATACTCTCTCGACTTCATTATTTTCTGCTTACATTACTGTAGCCTAGTATGTTGTTCGTACACATTATCGTACATATTGACTGTCTCCGGAGGTTTACGAAATATATCATTGGCGACTGATTGTACAACCTTAACGCGTTTTAATACGTCTGAATCCAAGCAGTTATAAATTCAGCAGGAAACGTTAAAGCGTCAACGGAAGAACGGTGAGCAGTATTCAATTAGGCTTTCAGTGATCCATCTACTACAGATAAACACAGTGGCGCAGTTGACTGAAACATTCGATAAACACACCCTTTCGACATGTGCTATTATGGTTTGGTTCAATGAAACAGGTGAAATTACTAATCATCGGAATTAAACGTGAAAAAATCATAAATGAGTGAACGCTGAAACCACTTGATTGATCATATAAATTAGTTTATCAGTTAAAGGAGCCGATTATTAGCGGATTCATTAACTTACTTAAAGAGGATTTGGTATGGCCTTTACGTACATTGTGTGGAAGTATACTTCGACTCTATAGCTCCGTGTAAACTATATCTACCAATTTAGAACGCAGATGCACATGTACACCTGGAAATTATTCCGCTGGTCTTGTAAAACAACAGGCAGCCTTCCAAGGGACACAAAAATGATTCTTCGGTCGCATTCAGGGGACAGGTCAAGCTTACAAAAAACGACCGATACGTATGATGCAGTGAGTAAAACCGCACCATGTAAAGGCCACTAAAATGAATATACCATTCTTCATAACAATGAGATCTCATCTTGACTGTTGTTGGAATATAACGGCCCCTGTGAAAGTTGTTGTCGAGTGGCATTCGCCTGCAGGTGGTTGTGACGATTACGCTATCATTTTGCAAAGATGTAGAGTCACACTTCGGTGTAAACATTAATAGCGTCTACAAACGGTTAGGATTAAAAGGGGTTAATCAGCACTACAGTATCTGAAAGATTTCGCGTGACTAGACACTGGTCGAATTAGCTGTGATACAGCTCCGCTAGAGGCATTTTTTTAGTGGCAATCTTAGTAGCTGGGACCATTAGATTGACAGAAAGTCACTGTAATCACTGAGGCTTACACAAGTTACTACGACCTTTATCTCTTTAAGTTTATTTAAATTCGGTGTTCTGCACAACTTCCAACAGATATCTGTTTCGACGGTAATCAGCGTAAACTTAACTCATTCAGGGCACTTGATGCGTTCTGTTATTCCGTTTTAAAATAGTTCTTGTGTCCGTAGCCATGGTATCTCGTTTGGTCAACAATAGCAGTCAAGACTGACCGATGCAGAAGGGTGTTACAGCGTTCCTAAAACTTATCCTATGTTCTCCCAGGGGAAACACAGATGAAATCCGTGAAAAAAATCGGAAATGTCTTTTTCAACTCTGAAACAAAAATCACTTGACTGATAATTTAGGTTGCTGGACAGCGTAGAAGGTGCTCAATCCCCCGTTTTGTTTGTTATGGCTCTGGGGGAGGCTCCTTCATTCGCTTTCTTCACCCAAAACATGCCGAACAGCCAAACGGGTTATCCTACTTTTTTGAACGATGTCAGAATACAGTTTCCGTCGAAATGCTTGTTGACGTTCGAAGTGAAACCCAGGCAGCATAACTTTCTCAAAATCACTCTGGTTATGAACCTGTTGAAGGTTCAGTGTATTCCTGATAACGCGGATTGACACAGCAGTACCAATAATTTTAATGACCGACCCTTGGGAATAGGAGAAACCGCCATATAGGTCTTTTCACACAATAATGTTTTACGTATAAACTTCAGGTGGAGAGGGATCTTACCGACAACTTATCATCAGCTGCTCCATAAAAGGGTGATTTCACCGCTGAAACCCTGTCGGAGAACATAAGCCCACCCTAGGCCAACCCGTCACGTATATCTAAGAACCATTTGTAAATGATACGTTAAAGACCTTAGGGTGCGCAGTTCGGATGTGTCGTGCAGTGAGTGCGATTGCCCAAGGACATTTAACGAATCAACTCAAGCTAGTACAAACATTAACTATCGGTAACCTGTTTACTAATGTCTGGAGAAACGAGTATCTTTCGTGAGCATGAAATAAAACGGTATAAGGTCGTGGCGAGATATAGTGTCTGAAAGTAAACGGTGAAGAATGTGACGTTGATGAGAAGCAAGATTAGTTGTGATCAACATTGTTCGAACATGTTCGATTTACTCGAAGAAGGGTAAATACAGTTTTCCGAAGGTTGTTCGATACTCATTCAGCAATTTTTGTTCCTGGCGCCGTTCGTGGTCCATAATCACCACCCATAATCACCCAACACATGGGCCTGTCCAACTTTGATGTATGTAAGGCACGTATTTAGAACTCTTTCGAAACATGCATATATGAGAGGTACCCAACTAAATTGTGACACCCAAACTTAAATATCCAGTATGACATCAGCGTGATACATTGATTCAACCGTACACCAGGTAATCTGTGGCTCACATTATCCAATCTTGATGGGTGGTCTAAGTTCTACAGCCTGATGATACATGCTTTCCATAAACAATAATTTATCCACAAATGCAAGTTAGTCAAGGAGCTTACGCACATCGGGATTCGGGCAGTGCCGCGATGAAACGGTAAGTTAGGGGTTGGTGAAAATCCTTTCCTTGCTAAATGGAACCTGTCAGCTAACGTAGACTTATTGGATTCATTTCTGACTCTATCGTGTCCCGTGTTGTAAAGTTTGATTGGTTCATATTTTGAGGAAGTGCTTTTCAACGGACAAGAGAACGGCAAGTGCTTTCATAAGTCAACGTTCCTGCGAGGACAATTAACACACACGCAAATCCAATAAAAACAACCGTTGGTGCACCAGTTCCAGGATTTTAAAATTCTGACAAACCCTAGAAAAGCGAGTATGGTTCCCGCTGTTGCTACTAAAATCTATATTAGACCACTCCTTAGGGCCTTATCCAGAAGCTCAGTCCATCAGATAAACTGAATGCTGTTAAAACGGTTCAGCTGAGTAATGAACCAGCGTTCACACTGAGAAGTCAGATGAAAGGTCATGGAGTACATTGTGACAGTCGACTCTACTCTTGAAAATATCTGCACTTCAATTATCATATGAACACAGGTGTGCGCAACACGTTGATGCGGATTTTGGACAGGCTTACTTGACGATCTCGTCGAAAACACAATTGATCAGTAGATCAGCCTGAGTATAGAATATTTTACAAACGCTGGCTGAAAATGTACTGGCAAACCCTGCCCGAATTCGACCATTTGGGGAGAAGGTAGTGATGCTTTGTACCGGAAGGAATGCTAAACCGAGTCAGCTAATGATGATAAGCCTAATGTATCCTCTAATTACCTCATAAAATTCAACAGATTTTGATGAGGTGACTCAGCACCAGAGATCCCGGGCCTACGCTGAATCATGTGAATAATACTTGTCGTTATGCACCAGACAGTTCAAAATGCGTAGAGGTTACACGTGGAACCCAAAAGTAACCAATAGGTTGGGTCAACAACTATGACAGCAGAGCCATCTGTCTCTGAACCGAAACTGCGCAGCCAGTCATTTTTCATCTCCATATGTACACCACAATAATGTCTGAAGTGTAAGAAATACGGACCGAGGAGGCATTCCACTACTACCCGAACTCCATGGGAAATCAGTGCTGGGTACCCCATGCACTGTAATACCACGCAGCATCAGACTGGCTTCATTGAGTAGGCAAAACGAACCTCGTCACAAAGGTCTCTTTACAATATTCTAACATGAAGCTTCGTCTTTCAAACATCTGAATCGCCCTGGTCTCCACATCCCGCTGAAAACTACTGCGCAACCATACGTCACTCAGGTTTTGCAAATGTCTACTTGTTAGAAACCTAGTGCATTCATTCCTTAGTAAATTTACTTCTGCTCACTTGTGATGACTCGATGAACACCGCCGCTGTCGAAGATGACTTTCCAGCGACGAACAAGGATCACTGATACATGCAACCAACGGCGACATCATGTGCTGCAGCTATGTGATGAGTTTTTTTAGACACGTTCCCTAGACGAATGTTAGCCGTGAGATATGCAGTCGTCGGTGTCAAGTGGTTCATGCTTGCTTGAGTTTCAAGTGGCTGTGAAATATTGATAAACAGATTGGGAATAACACAACGTTTCGAGCAAGTTGTAATACTCTACGTTTCAACCATCCTGAGGAAGGCCACCCGAGGTGGTTGAAACGTAGAGTATNACCGGGCAGGTATTGAACAATAAGATAACCCGTGCTGCTGGATAGGCCTTCTCCACTGCATTGCAAACTCGGCGAGTGACAATTTCACTGGTAGCTTCACCCTTGTATGATAGAGTGATAAAAATGGGTTTTTTATCCACCGTCTGGACAATTTCATGCCTCACTTTTGGTTGCATGTTTCTGTCCAGAAACCGCTGGGGATATCCGTTTAGACTCAGCACATCTCGAACGTGCTGGAGTTCATTGGATAAGGTGTCTGGCGTGCATATCCTTTGCGCTCTGTTTGTTAAGCAACAAACCAAATTTCGCTTATACTTCAACGGAACAAAGCTGCAAAGTGTGTGTACTGGCCAGTCCACGTTTTTTTCCTGTGAACTGACCTTCTGTTCTGCATGTACCCTATGTAATTGTAAAAGCCCGATGAGAATTATCGACAACAGCTGTTCCCATAACTGACTTCTTATGAATCCCATGGGAATCTGGAAACGAATGTTAGCCGTGTTGAAAGTTGTTGAGGAAGAAGTCGAAAACAGCGTTGGAAACTTTTCTTTAGAAGCAGCTAGTGGGGAATGTCCTCATATTGCCTTTGAAAACCAATAAACGACGCCTCGTCATTCTCCAACCAAAATAATCGGACATAAATATGTTTATGATACAGTATTTGCGTCCCCAAATAGTTCTCAACCTAGCCATGGAGCTTTACAGCTCAGCCTCTTTAAACACTTGCTAAGCGCTATGCTCCAGGGTGTTCCAGGGTGGTTGTGCTAATGGCTGCATGTCGGTCAGCCCAACAGATATGAGCCACGAAGTAGAGGACAACTGCTAGTTGCGTTGGACGTATTTGGGGGGCGTTACTTTGACAGAATTTAATTTCCGTTAGCGCCTACGAAGGAGTAGAAAACAATCATCCTACAAAAATTTGCTAGTATATCGGATAGAAGTTTTTATATCTTATATGGTCACTTCAATCATGCCAGTGGCTGTGCTGAAGCTTCCTTCTTAGAGCTTCTGGCCGAAGCAAATCACGTTCTTTCTAAAACCATATCAGTACCAATTCCGTGCATCAGGACCGTCCAGCCTAAATTTCTGTTCTTACCTAACCAGTAAAGATTCACATAGGTAGGCTCACTTGAGGTGATACTACTTCTACTCTAAATTATGTTGAGTTTCTTCATGATTGATGAGACTTGATTTCAACATCTTTCGGTAAGCATTCGAAAGTTCTTCAAAATGTTTTTAACGAAACGAACGAACAATATGTCTCTTTCCATTTCCGAAGACCATGTTATTGTACGAGACGGATTTAGGTGGACATTGTGTCTACCTTCCTTGAGTGCATTTGATGGCACTGCACTCAGGAAAACACAGACGATACAAAGTCGATTGGCGATGTCTTACGGGTTTAAGTTCGTATGTATAAATGCCACAATGGAGCTCTTTCCAAAGACTCCCATTGTCGAACAACCGACCGGCTGCCTTCCGGAAATTATGACGACTGCACATCCATCCAACATTACTGAACCCCCAGTTCGAAGCCAGCATGTTGCCATCCTCCCATAGCATGTGGCTATCTTTCTTCTGTCGATGACGCGCCCTACGCCTTGCCGGCATCGTGCTTAAAGGTCAAACTGGAGTGTGATTAGTTCCGCAGTTCACTCTCAGTCAATCTTACAAACATTTTGTTCGTTTCAAAAAGAATAACGACCAAAATAGTACACCTCGATGACGGAAAAAATCTGTTTAGGATCAAACGATGGCCGATTATCGAAACACGGGCACAGACCATCGATTTTTCCGTTCGATGGACTAGTTTGTCTTGTAATAAATATATGAATGGTTCCGCTCAGAGGTTGTGTACATCTGAAACAAAACTTCTAGTCCCGCTCACAATTGGTAGAGATCACACTGACACAGCTATCCACTGATAACGTCTGCGCGTTTGTAGGTGATAATCTGGCCGTACCTCATGTGAGGTCAATAGCGCAGTGGTTTGCACAGTTGTCCCATAAAAGCGTGATCGGAATTCAACACGAGGTCTTAACAAGGGTGTACACTACTGACGCATTCCAGCAAGTGTGAAACTCGCGTATGTTGTTCCTGTTCGAATGAGACTGTTTGCATTGTTTGTGGGAATGTAAATGCTAATCATTCGATGATAGTGGCTTCAATAAACCCAACAAACTGTTTGGACCTTTTTATTCTGAATATTCCACTTCAAGTGTGCATGTGCCTTATTAATCAGATGGGTTGCTGTCATAAGCTCCTGGATTTAATTTTTTGTAACTACCTGAGCTAAATACAAATTTGAAGAGTTGTTTAGCTTCCATCATGTCTTGACACGTTAATGCAAAGTGTCTAATCGAATGCCTGTTCGCAACCGGACGATATGACCACGTCTTAGTTACACATCACCTGTAGCCTCGAAACACACATGGCGCACGGTTCACCTATGTGCCAGAAAGGCCATCACAAATAGCGAACACGTCGGCCTTGGAGCTAAAACACGATAAGATGTGAACACTGGATAGGTAAACCGATGATCCAAGAGTGAGTGAGCAGACTTCGTGGTCTGAGATGAAAGTCGACAATTTTTAATTTCGTTATGCTACAAAATGCGATACATCAAACAACTCTGGAGCCCATAGTGTGTACTGCTGATGCCCTTTTGAGAGCTATTTTAACGGGCTCTAACATGGCTGAAATTCGCGTGTACCGCTTCTGGTCAAAAGTGATAGCGGGAGTTCTATGGAAGTTAGAAACCTATAATCAATTCACATAGCTGATTACGCTTATTGTTAGAGAAGACCTGTTACAAAGCTCATTAACAATGTGACACAACCGACGCATGTGTTCGGTCATAACCAGATGACCAATCAGGAGGCAGCATGCATATGTGTGGGCTATCGGATAACGGGACTTTTTCAGTATGCAAAGTGGAGCACCTTGACCAGGTCATCCTGCAAATTGAAGTTGGGAACTTTCACCAAGCCACTACTGCAATCATTGACGCTATGTAAGCCAGTGCACAAAACGGGTGGATTGGAAGAGGAGCACCTGTTCCATAAACCACAAAGCCCTCCGATAGGACCCATTCTAACTGTTTCCTTCTTGATCGATTGTGCGGTGTCGTGCACACACCACAGCTACCATTCGCTTCAAAAACTAAATGATAACATTATCGTTGAACAGTAGGCTATCCCATTGGAACAAGCGAATCATTTTCAGTTGTATATCGCGCGGTGAGAGCATAATAGCGTTGAGATTGATGAGCGCTACTTCGAGCGTTTATTGTAACAGTCCATCAGATGAGATCATCAGAGAGTAGAACAGCCCTACTCAGGGCTACACTATTTGATTATTAAGACTAGTAGACTTACTGCCCAAACTCAGTTATTTTTCTTGATGGGGGTGAACAAATGTTTACCTTATATTTTTGCCTCAGTGCCCAGGTTAAATGTACGCATCCTTATGATAATGCCACTGTAGTAGTTAGCAGTAGAAGAGCCGCAAGTTTTTACTGTTTGGAAGCACGTTATACAACCAGGCGTATAAAATCTTTGCATTGTGCGGGTATCCCATTCTGTTGAAAGCGTGTGTAATCACGTGATCCGCAACTTCCAAATGCTGTAACGAGGGTCGAGATAACGGCTCGATGCATGTGGGAATAATGGTTGTATCCTCAAAATAGTGTGGGCTCACGGGTGTGATACTGTGTATTCCACTTCTTACCACAATCTTGGGTCTGGTAATGTGGCGCATCTTTTCCAACACCCGGAAATTTTTGTGTGCCAAAACTACTTCATTTCTCACATCAACATTACTATGGCGATAAGATACGAGGTTCAGTATACCCAAGCATATTCAGGTGTATCACTTGATTGTGCGTAATTTGTGAACCAAACAACAACGGCTAAAGAAGGTCTGATAGAGAAAACGATGCTATAGGTGTCAATAACATCAAAAAGGCGGTCTAGGAAATTGGATTTAGTATGGTATTGAAAGACAGGCAGTAAGTTTTGAATCAACCGGATGTATAAGCAAAGGAACGGAGAACAACCAACTTACGGAATTTTGTGAAGTCCACACCCTGTGACCAAAAACTATCAAAATTTAAACTCACTAAGATAAGTGGATCCAAGTGAGGACGGTTACAACCATTGCAATCAGAAAAGTTTCCGAAATATGCAAACCTAGCGGTTAATAAGATGAAAATCTAGGTGACAAAATTGTGAAAAATCGGGGCTCCTGCTGCATGTGAACCAGTGACAGAAGCAGCACAGGCAAACGCCGCAATCACCCGAAGACCGGTTTCAAAGGTTTCCCAACGATCAGTCTTTAGTGCCTGGTTTAACAAAACACAAGTGCGTAAAGATGACGGAGATGGGCCTTCTGTAAACAACATTTAAATTTCTCAAACAAGTCAACATTACGGACGTAACGAACAGCGAACACTTCACATATATTTACTGACCTATTGACCGAAAATTACAATCCGGATGAAAAATGTGGATCCCAACTCATTTCACGGGAATGTTAGCTGAAAGGCTTATCTAATAGACCAACCAAAAAACAGGCCTCCTAGCCTAGTCTGGCGAGGGAAAGGTCCCAGCATGGTTGGCGGCATCCGATTCGGATTAGCCTGTCACAGTGACCGAAGCCAAAGGACGCCTGCGCTTAGCCATCACTGCAATTGGCTTGCGCTGCACCACTTGCAGTTCCACCAACACACCACATATCCAGTGTAAACCCGAAGCAATAAGACCNATGAGTACGTTGGTGACCTATTAACCCCACACGGCCAGCGCATTCGCGGCTGCACACATCGCAACTCCATATAGTCACGTCACCGCGACCTGTGGCACCGATGGTTCCCTTGCGTACCGCACGCTTCCGCTCGCGGCCGCGCAATAATTGCCCGTTGAACGCTCGGACGCCCGCCCGAACCGTATTCCTCCAGGCCGTCCGGTTCAATGCCAACCCTTCCCAACATCTAAAATCAATGTTACAACGTGAAAGGCTCACCTGCACAACATCCTGGTACCTCCGCTTCTGACCAGCGGGATTTCGCTTACCTGACTTCACTTGTCCGTACAGTAACTGCTTCGGGATACGGTCATCGCCCATCCGACGAACGTGACCGAGCCAACCGAGCTGGTTCAGCATCAACATGGCTTCCATCCCGTCCATGTCCGCTTGACACAGCTCATCAGTGTTCGGAATCATGTCCGACCACCGAATACCCAAGATGCACCTCATACACTGAACATGGAAGCGGCTCAAATAGCTCACATTCCGCTGATACACTGTCCACGTCTCACTTCCGTACAGCAGGATAGACAGCACCATTGAGCGGTAGACACACAGCTTGGTGGCCATTTTCAGGCTGTGATTCTTCCAGACACGCTTTCCAAGACGTCCGAAAGCCGCACTAGCCTTCGCCACACGCGCTCTCAGCTCGCGGTCCACGGACATATCAGTCGATAAATTGCTACTAAAGTTGGAGAAATCCCCGCAGCTGCCCACAGTATCTCCGTCGATGCGGATTTGTTGTGGATGTGCACAAGCAGCACCTTCACTGATGTTGTGAATCCAGAAGACGGACGACACAAAGGTTGTTTTATTGGATAAACTAATACACTATTTAAGCCTCTCAACGGGACTAGGAACAAAAACACTCATTTGCACACCGCACTCTTCTGAGGACGCTCCATTCACTTTGGACACCATGTCTCAGTTGTGTCATGTAGCGAAAGCCATTAAATGTCATTCTGTCTTCCAACGATCCTTCCCATATCTCTCCCGTATTTATCCCGTGATCATTTAATCCATGCGTCTACTGAATAGTGGTGTGAGTAGTATGGTGCGACCGTCTATCCTCACTACACTCCTGTCCCCGTAACGATTGTTCCAGTCGTAACAAAAGGCGTTCAGGTTCTCTTCGTTCTCTCGACGATCTGCGTGCCGGCCTCGGTGCTGTTGACACGCCTGGTGTGCATACTCTTCTGATCGGAATGTCATACCATTTATAAAGCTGGCTTCCGTGAACACGATGTTGGTTTTTCTCATTCTCAGTCAGAAACACTGGGCCGCGACGTTCCAAACACCACATACGGTCCCTTCCACTTTGCCAGGAACTTCCTAGATCCAGGTCTTTTTGCCACGAGGCTTCGCCGGTCTCTATATTTTACCTTCCAACCAAGTTCAAACACAGCACGTTGACCCGGTAACCCTGCAACTGACTGTTGCTTGGACACTTCTTGTGTGTTTGCCAAGTTTTGGTTGGCCGATCTCCAAGCTTCTGCTAATTCCGGCCTGCTCATCCGTTGGGGCCCTCCACCAACTAAGGCCTGTTCTGTGGTTGGTCTTTGGGGAACCCTTCAGCTAGAACTCTCGTTAAATTGCTTACACTCCATATCTTTTACCCATTTCCTCGACCGCTAGGCGGTAGGTACAACATCGCTCGAAAAATGTACATGCTTAGTCGAAGCTGGCTTGTCAGACAAGCTAGCTACAGCCTACTCAATGTGTGTTAAACGTTATTTCCAGTCGCGCACTGCATCACCACCATGAATTCATGAGTCGATGAATGGGGAATGTACGCTATCGTAATGCGAGCAGTGATCTTCAAGTGAGAGAAGGGGACGAGACAAAATTGGGTTTATGAGTCGAGCAGAGTCGGTTTAGAAAAAATAGTTTTAGATCACTAACACCTGAGTCAAATTCGGATCATTTTTTACCAGTAAGGTAGGTTGGATTTTATTCTTTGCAGCTTTTGTTTTGCCGATTGTTATGCAACAGTGGTTTTCCCAGTGTTTGACTTGACGATTTTCGGTGTGCTGATATCCGTTGCCGTTTGATAGTAACATTTGGAATTAACATTTTCCGAAATTTTCAAGAGTTTCCTGTCCGCCAATAAAGTGATGGTCCGTTTTCTAACACGCCTGGAATGGGCGTCTAGGGGATCGGTGACGGATCATCAATCCGACTCGCCACTGGCGTGTGTTGTTCACGTGACCTTGCCTTTCGCATGAAACCATGCCCGGTCTAGCTGCTGACCTGTGTATTCGAGCGGATTCAGAGGTTATTTGGAATGGTGATTCGCACACGCATGTGTTTGCTCATATCGGTCAGCCTAGCTGCCGTGACGCGACCCTGGGTCCACGATGCGTAACACCCATACGTTCGGGTATAGCATCGTCTAGCCGAGCCGACCGTCAAGCCCGATATCAGCTAACACTCGGGCTCGTACAACCTGGGTGGTCTGACAGTCCGCCGCCCAATCGACTGTTTCACCACCCGCCCGGGCCAGACACGCAGTTTGTCTATCGAGGGGGTTTGTCGGGTTTGTGTCCACGTCGCAGGGGTGCTCTGGCACATGGGGGTTGCCGTACGCGCTTCGGTCAACCGAGCCTTGACACAACGCGCGTACAGGACGTGTCCACTCCTCCCCCTCCCCCCGAGGTAGTACGGTCGCACGTTTCTGCAACATTGTCACCTCCCCCTGTCGACATCCACTCGCCCTGTCACCACGCCGTATCTGCGCCGTAATTAATCGGAGCGGAGTCACTCCTGCAGCCCGGTGCCGGTCCAAATGCAAGTGATGATCAGGTGACCTTGGGGAGTGGGGTCAGGCGTTTTGTCACGCCAGTATTACTGGCACTCATAGCGTACGCGCCAGAGCAACGGATGACCGAAAGTGGGTGCGCGCACACACGTTTGTGCGCCATACTAGCATGGATGTGCCCTTCTGTATTTCCGAATCCATAAGCGAATTCATCTGCATAATTCTATCAGCGCACACTGAGAGAATAGAACACTGACGGAGAATAACATTCCTATCTGACGATGACGATTGTCAGATAACCTAATTAGATCCCACGATTGAATCCAGTTGTGTTATCTCTACTACACTCATGGTGGACGAATATATAATCCGGAAGTGTGGTTTTCGAATGGCCCCATAAACCGTACTTGAATTCGAACTCCAGGGTTGATATTAGAGAAGAGATTTTGGAGTGGTTTCCGTAATCGGTTGCCATCCACGGTAAAAGAACACGGATGGATAGTCACGCCAGTGTTACAGAAATCAGTCTATCGCCGGTTGTCAACAGCCATGCTGAGCCGTGAAGTTTTGTGAGAAATAGTGCATCACAATGGTCTGCCGGGGTAAGCTGAACAGTGTGGTGATCTCACTGACAGAGTCAATTATGCCAATCAGGTTATTAGGTTGAGTTCTGTCCTAATAATCTCCTGGTCTCCGGTTTACGGGTGGAAGTAGGCTGGTAATCTCTTCATGAATAAGTAGTGGTCATTCTAATATTTTAATATTGCACACTCCTGAGATATGGTACAGACTCCAGAGGCTGAAAAACGAAAACGTCTTACCTGTGTTGATGTCCAACCCGAACTCCGATGCTGCCGACGCAAAGGCCATAGCCAGTCGTTGCAGTTCTTCTTCGCTGTGCGCTAGCAAGGCGCTGTCATCGGCGAACAGAAGCATCCGCATCCTTGAGGTCTGCAGCCGGGTTGGGGTGCCGAAACGTGGGATCTTCAACAGACGCCCGTTCGTCCGGTACTCCACCTCGACGCCATCCTCTCCACAGTCCTGAAAAGAAACTGTTACCATCGCAGTCAAATATAAGCTAAATAGGGCTGGGGCTAGAACACAACCCTGCTTCACGCCAGTGACGATGTGTTCGTCGTTTCCTGTTTCCGTAGGTGTACTCTGTTCCTTCTTAATGCCCCGTGGTTTGTGCGTACTGCATGAGAACTCTCACCATCTTGTCCTTCCACAATCCCTGGGGCCCATCTGTCAGAGCCCATACCGAACGGCTGGATCCAAACGGTATCTCCTTCGTCCAATCTTGGTAGCTCATGAGTCCTTTTCTTATGCACTTGTCTTTCTCGTTCTGTTCGTTGTTTCGAACGTTTTCTCACGGTGTCCCACGTGACAGTTTGTAGGGCTAGACGATCTTCAACTAGTGGTATTCGAGTTCTCGTTCTTCTTCCTATGAGCCGTTGAGCCGGACTCAAATCTATATCTGCTGACGGGATGTTTCTGTGTTCTAGGAGTGCCAGATAGGCGTCTTCCTTGGATGTTGAACATTTCTTCATTATTTTCTTTGCCTCCTTCACAGCAGATTCTGCTTTACCATTAGACTGACTGTGGTGTGGACTAGAGACTTCGTGTTTAAAACGCCATTTCTCGGCAAATTCCGCAAACTGTTGTGCTGAAAATTGTGGACCACCATCTGATCTCACACACTCTGGAATGCCATATCCTGCGAATTGGGCTTTCAACTTGTCGATTATCTCCTCGGCTGATGTAGAATTTAACTTCTCAATTTCAAAAAAGTCGCTGAAATAGTCCACCAAAAGTAGATATGACTTGTCTGCATGCGAGAATAGATCAACCGCTACGTGTTGCCAAGGTCTCTTGGGGACTGAGCGGCACACCATAGGTTCCTTTGGTTGTCGAGTCCCGTACTGCTTGCAGACCATACAGGTTGAAACAAAATCCTTGATATGACTAGTCATGTCTGGCCAGTATACAGTATCCTTAGCGCGTCTCGTACAACTACGCACACCGAGGTGCGAACGGTGTGTTTCTTGCATAGTGAGTTTTCTGGCAGCTCGGGGAACAATCAAACGTTCTCCACGGAACACAAGACCGTTTTCTGTGGTCAACTCATCCCGGACCT
The DNA here is from genome assembly GCA_008508345.1 of Paragonimus westermani. Classification (NCBI taxonomy): domain Eukaryota; kingdom Metazoa; phylum Platyhelminthes; class Trematoda; order Plagiorchiida; family Troglotrematidae; genus Paragonimus; species Paragonimus westermani. The sequence goes on along the minus strand of QNGE01000097.1, from coordinate 99,131 downwards.
TCAAATAAGGACGAATGATTTCACTCACTTGTCGTGCGTTGTCGAGACAGCCGTTTCTGATTTGCTATTCGAGCTTCTCCATCTTTTCGTCATCGGAAAACGTCTGCCTTATTCGTGGTAACCGCGAGTCTGATTCCGCGAGCGTTAGGTATACTTGTTCATATCCGGTGCAGTTGTCTTCTTCCGTTGCCAATGGGGCTCGCGATAGTGTGTCCGCCAGTACCACGTTCTTTCCAGGAGTGTATTCGATCTCGAAAGTGTACTTCTGTAGGCGTACCAGCATTGCCTGCGCGACGGCCGATGCAGTATGGTATTTCGATTATTTTGTATCATCCTTGTATGTATGGGCTTTGGATACTTCCAGGACGTCCAGACCTGTGCAGGAGAGCGATTAGGGCTCTCAACCAAAGCCTTTGGCAGAAAAGCCTGAACCGCAAGGCAGCAGGTGACTCACACACACATGCAGTCGCGGCAGCGTCTACCACCAAAGAGAGGATCGACAGCCATATCAAAGCAGATCCAGCACCCACTCACAGGAACAGTAACACTGCACACACGGTCCCAGCAGACAGACATAGAGTCAGTTCAGGCAGCAACGAGCACCACGCCCTACAAAGCCACAACACATAGTCAACACGCACAACAAACGCACGCATCTGCTTTTAGTCTGGCTGCTCCCCTTTGGCCAATCTGACAAGGTTGAACCTGCAGGGCCGAAGTCCCAGTCAGCACAGCCCTCCGGATCAAAACAGCACGCAAGCCTCACCACCACGCCATGCATACACACAGACACACACAGATGCCCACACGATACTCACTGACGTGACCTTCTCGTCGCGCACAGTTCACGTGCGCACCCTGGCTAGCCTTCCCAGACATGCTTCGTCATTCCCTCATTGGCTTGTTGTTGATTCATCGATCCACCCGCTGTACACTCTGTTCATTGTTAGATGTAATGCACTTTCATGCTGGCTCGGCCAGGATGCACAAGGTTCTTGCATCACTTCAGTTCTCACTTCAGTGTGTAGTGTAGACATAACAGATAGCACATTGGGGGTTGGATCTAAAGTGTTCGTTAGTCAACAAGCAACTTTATGGGAAATAGTTTGTTTGTGTGGAAGAGGGGCACCCTCCGCTGTACCTTTTTAGAGCACCTCACATTCGGCGTGTTGCTGCGCCTTTTAGTTTCACCTGACTATACTGAGTTTCAGATAAGTGGCCATGTTTGTGGCCACGTCTTGCCACTTGCTTTTCCAGCAAAGTACTATTTCCAGTTAGTTGGCCAGCTTTGGGCCATCGCTGGTCTTTCAAATTGTCATTCATTTTCCTACACACTCGTCTTTGGTCATGACGACAACACTTGTGCCTTTATCCGGTTTTAGGAATACCAAATGTCTTCTTCGTGGACTTCACCAAGGTGTTTGGTTCCGTGAGACGCGTGGCATTGTGGACGGTGTTTAGTAAGTTTGCATGTCCAGGTAAGTTAGTCAGTTTGATTAGAATGTTCCATGTGGACAATAAGGTGAAGGTACAATCGCGTGGATATACCGCTGATGATTTTGACACGGTCCCTGGCGTGAGGCACGGTTGGGTGCTAGCCTCAGCCCTATTTAGTTTATATTTGGTTGCCATGCTAACAGTTGCTTTTGAGGGCTCGGCGTAGGAGGGTGTTGAGTTTGAGTACCGGACGGATGGGCGCCTACAGAATGTTCGACGTTTCGGCGCCCCAGCCAGGCTGCATAACTCATCGACGTACCTGCTTCCGTTCGCAGATGACAGCATGCTGTACGCACACAGTGAGAACGAACTATAGCGACTGGCCACACATTTTGCGACCGCCTTATCCAAATTTGGATTGGGTATCAACACAAGTGAGATATCTTTCAGTTTTCTTCAAGCGGAGGAGTTATTCATACACCTGCGTCTGAAATTCGCATCAACGGGATTATCAACAGCTGCGCAGACTTTTGTTACTTAGGTAGCAACCTGTCGGCGGTCGCATATAGTTCCGATCACTGAGGTACTGCGGCGAGCGGAAATGGATGGAATGGAAGCCCTGATGATGCTGAATCAGATCCGTTGGTTAGGTCACCTCCGTCGAATGGGTGAATACCGTATTCCGAAGCAGCCACTGTACGGAAAAGTGAAATCAGGAAAGCGAAATCCTGATGATCAAAAGTGGAGACACCAGGATTTTATCCAGGTGATTCTTCCGCGCTGTAACATCGACTTTAGATTTTGGGAAGAGTTGGCGTTGAACCGAACGGTCCTGAGAAACGTGGTCCGGACGGGCGCCCGCAATTTCAACGAGCAATTATTGTGCGGCCGAGAACGGAAGCCTGCGGCACCCAAGAAAAACATCGGTGTCATAGGTCGCTGTGGCATGAACATATGGCATTGCGATGTGTGCGGCCGCGAATGTGCTGGCCGTTTGGGATTAGTACGTCATCAAAGTATTCGTAATATACTATCGGTCAAGAGATAACGAGTACTTTATGCTCAAGTAGTTTATATCCGTTATATTCATTTTTCCTGTTCCCCTTAACTAATGACTGACGTCGTTTGACAATTCACCACCTTCCCTTTTCAGAAACGTTGATGTGTGTGACCTTCTACCTTTCCCTTTCTTCAGCATCTTTGGTGTACTCTCTGGTGAATTTTTGTGTTTTCTTTCAGTCCAATCTTGTATTCCGATTTTACTCCACATCATCTCTAGATTGCGCTAACATGTACTCCTATAATAGAATGCTTCTTACGTTATATTTCCATTATTTTTCTTCCCAGTGTATATCTTACAAGTGCAGTCTCTCCGTTTATTTCTGAAGAGATAGGTGTTTAAATGTCAAACTAGCCTATCAGTTGGCTAACCAGCACTAACCGGCTGGACATAAAGACCTCACTCACACATTCCCTGGTCTTACTCCGTCGAGTTTACATTGGATACGTGGTGTGTGAGCAGAACCATGAATGGTTCAGTGCAAGCCATTTGCGGTGTTGGTTTAGCACAGGTGTCCTTTGGCTTCTGTCAATGTGAAAGGCTAATCCGAACCGGATGCCGCCAACCATTAACCCTTAATCCCTAAAAATAGGTAAATACAAGCCATCTTTGATCTCTCGTGGGTCTACTTCTTTCTCCCAGATGGAGTGAACAATCTAGGTCAAAGGAAGCTCAGAATTGGGGCAGCTATATTTTTAATCTTTCCCTGCCACCATTTCCACATCTAAAACCGTTCCGCTTCCTAGTTTTCCATTAGCCCTCTATACTGCCATCAAATCCTGGACGAGAGCAAGTGAAGTTCTGGTATCCTGTTACGGCAGACTATTCATGTTCTCCCAACCAGTGGAAGCAGGCCAGTTCAGTAGGCAACCAAAGTGTTTTTAGTGCTCGTCGCACTAAGTTGCGTTTTCCCCAGGTACGCAATTATCAGACGTGAAAAGCAAAAGGCCGTTGAGGAGAGAGACCAAATCTTTATTCGACAAAATGTACAGGTGGTCTCTGGTAGCGCTATAAAAGGCACCGACACGCGAAATAGCTAGAGAGGCTAGAGACCGACCGTCGACGAGCGAGTAAACCGGAAGAATGTGACACGTGTGTCCTTCGGGTTCGCGCCACGGTCACATGACATGTAGACAAACAATCGGACAGCATGCATCATGCGAGCTTTCCTAATAGCCTAGGTACAATATGCAACTATGAGTTTTGAAACTATTTTACACACCATACCGCAGGCAGGCCAGTGAAATCTCCAGGCCGCTACAAGTTTGTCCAAACTTCATGACGTCCTTAGGTTGTGTGAAAAAGTGTCCATATTTCCGTCAATCACTGAGCCAGCAAACTGAACGAACAGGCCGAAATTCGCCTTAAACGAATTGTAGAACTCTTTTTGTGGTCGGTGGTCAACATAGCCTTTCATCAACTCAGCACGTTTTTCTCGCCGGTTATCCTTGACTGCGAGATCGTTTAGCACGTTGATAGCGAGTATGCTGAAATGTGTTTTTTCGTCTTGATTGCTTGAATCCATTGTGGAAACTGCAGCCGTTTCATTCTTCTCTAGTCCCATTTTCGAGATAAACGCATCGTTGTAATCGAGCCAGTCCGGTCGTGTATAAGACTGTATGCGGACTGTCTCGATTACTGCTGCCGCAATTCGTTCTCCTATAAATGTTGTCACATACCATCAGCAGCAGTGGGTAGGGGATAGGCTTTCAGACAAACGGAAACTGCAGAATGGAACATCCATATGGTCTTCGGGTTCCCCAATCGTTTAACATCCAGCAGCATACGTAGATTCCATGTCCAAATGGACAACGTCTTAAATGTACACTCATGTCTCAGATTGACAGGTGAGGCTTCAGCTTGGGTCTGTGACCTATCAGACAAAATGAACCAGTGTATTCTTTGGAGGATCCCAGTCGGAGCATCTGATTCCAGAGCCTGACCTGCGAGATAACAGAATGAGGTTTTTATGGGAAACCCTACCTCAAGCTGTTGACTCAAAAGTATGACTCATTTGACAGTCATGGTCTAGCGCAGCAAACGGGTAAAGTTAACAGAATATGGATGACTCATTCCACTCACCTCTACGCGCAAAATATGTCGTAAACCACATGAATCCTTCGGGAGTATGTGCGGGTTTTTCGACAGTTCGCGATAATAAGGCGGCAGCTACGGACAACCGTTGGGCCGTCGCAGTATTAGTTGTTTGAAGGTACGTATTCTAAACCCCTCCTTCCATACACTTAGGTCAGCAGTGCGGTTGCCACACTTTGTCTTAAGTGACCGGTTTGAACCCGGTCGAACCAAAGTACTAGTCAGCAAAGCCATCCGGATTCTCACAGCACAAAAGCCTGACCACTTTGCCAACCTAGCAAAAAAGGTCAAACATACACATACAAGAGGCCAAACTAAACAAATTCTTAGAAGGCTGCTTGGTAGAGTGTTGGGACGCATGAAACTGCGAGCTGGTTTACCATGGCCCAGTGCTGCTGGTTTCTTGAGTGTCATCTTTTGATCAACATGACTGCGTCAAGTAAATAAGCGCCGTTGGTCATACAGCTCTCTTGGTGGGTGTGGTTTTGAGTTTATGGGGTAAAGGGGATGGATTATAGCAACCATAAACGTAAGTTGTTGGTCAACTGCCTCAACTATTTTGTCACGGTCATTTCTGATAGGCTGGTCACATACTTTGTAGATATTCTGATCACTAATTATTTCAGACAGTATCGTGCGAAGAATAACTACTCCCGACCGCACATTTACGAAATTACCCAAACAGTGGTGCCTTCGCAGCGGTTATGTCGCAAGGTTTAGAAATCATTATTTTACCAACCCAGCGGTTGTTGAAAGAAAAACTGAATCTCACTGAAACGCAATAAATGAAGGTACTCAACTAAGGTCAACCGTTCGATCGAAAGAAATGGTCAAAGTGAAGCAACATAAAATCAGGTCAAACAAACGAATGGTAGGTAGTGTGCGTGGAGATCCAGTTGGAAGTTAACCGAATAAAACCAGATTGAGAGTTCTGGGGGCATAATTTAGAAAACGGCAACTCGCGTATGCGTTTGTTTAAGTATGCTCGGTGTATTTATTCTCCTTTTTCGTTCCAATTTTGCGCTGACACAAACTATGGAACTGGTAGTGGAATGACCATAAGTTCACGTACAGAGTCCGCTTTGGACTGTGTGAGGGCGTGGTGGTACACTAGGGGGATTGCGTGCTTTTGGAAGTACGTAAGTCTGGAAAGAGTGGGGGTGGCGATTGTCCCATCTTGTTGGATTCGGGCACACAACCTGGCGTGCAAACCACGTCGCTGGAATTTCAACCAAAATGCTAATCCAAATGGTTTACCCAAAAACAGGCTAGCTGGCACGGTGATGCACGCACATTTCAAGTCAGTTCGCTCAACTCTATCATCCCAGTGTAGTGCCCAATTCAATCCAAGCTGAGTAACACTCGCCTGTTGACCAACGTCTCTGAGAGCAGCATACATCAATGGGCACAGGTGGAGAAAGTAAAAATGCGATATTTTCCCAACAGAGCGTGCTAGCATGACAAATTTCCATCAAACTACGGATAACAAAAACCTGCATTCATAACCCATTCATATTCACAAACTACCAAAATACTGATCGAAATCCAACAACTTTTCCATACAATCTGATGTACGTCATGAACTTGTTAGTAGATTTGTCGCGTCATTTCTGAACTATGACATGACATTTTGTAGCCACGCTGCTAAAACCGTAAGTGTCACTCGACATGTCTCAGCTTTGTGGCCGTGCTACTGAACAGTGTTGTTCCATGTCTTGTTTGGCCGTTTCATCTGTGCCGTGATGAAGGCAATTTGCTGCGTTATTCAGATCAGAGCGGATGGCTCGTTCAAAAATGTTTTCCAGATTGAGGTGTTTTGTTCTCTGGTAACCTGCTTTGTCCTGAAACGCGATGCACGGAGGATGCGAAGGTAGTTTAGGTTTGGTCGACAGAAGGCACTCTCATCATACGGGTTTCCGTTAGGTGATTACGCAATAGTGTAGCGAGGACGGACGATCACTCTATATTACTCACATCACTATTATTCAGCAGTGAGGCTCGGTTTTGACATCGAAATAGCCGCGGGAAATATACAAGAAAAAGCATTTAAGTACAGCATCCAATAAAATGGTTTTGAGTACACAAAAGAACTGAGCATTGGCGACCATAGCAACTGTGGCGTTCTGAGACCGGCGTCGTGTGCAAATGCGTGTTTCCATTTGTAATCATATTGAAGCGCATAACCCATATATTTGTTTCTTGAATGAATAACCCTTACGTCATCCGTGTTCTTGGCTCACAACTCTAGGATAACATGTTGATACATATGAGTTCTGATAGATCTGCGCGGGGCGAGGCTACGTGGGTAAGGAGCCTTACGCATTTTAAAAAATAATTATCGTGTTTGTTCGCAAACTGACCCTTCTGGAATGGTAAAGACTAAGCGTAGATGCTCCTGATGGCGGTTTACAATCGACACTTTCAGTCCACACAACGTGTAGGATTTGTCCGCGGATGAAACGTTTCTTTAATGTATGTAAGTTTTGGAACTCGACGTGGAACCGGACCTTCCGGATGAATAAGATCTGGGCAGGCGTCCCAAGGCAGTGAGTGCAAACGCGTCATACTCAAGGGAATTGTAGGTACCCATAGGTCGTGGTGATGCAACCGTATGGCTTTTAGGTGAATGTGGCCATGAACGTGCTATTCGCCTTGGACTGTTAAGTTATCAGCTTAAATGTGGTTTATATTTTAGCGATTTCCTTCTTGCTTTGTGTGACGACAGTGTTGATTCGGTTTCAGAACAGATCTGAGGTGGTAATTGACAGATGCGCATACCCACTTCAGTTAGCTCTGATTGTATTAAGGAATCTGAGCAACCATACGACTGAGTAATGTCTCACTGAGGCAGAGCTTTGGTTCGAGTGTTGTGAAACGGTATATGGTATATGCCGTAGCACCGGCTTTTTCACATTTTTGTTGAACCTGAACTAGAAGAACCCCATTTTGTGCGACAGGGAAAAGAAATATATCCAGCTAATGATAGACAGTAATATAAACATACTACGTATGACCGTTTGTGTAGTAAAAACTAGACTCAGTAGGGTGGTTGTTTCGTCTAATCACGATCTACCGGTGCGATCTGGTTCCAGCATGGTGAGCACGGCATTTTCCCACGTGAGCGCATGTTTGTAGGGTACATAGCAAGTCGATGTGGGCAACACTGTGGAATGAGCTGTCCATACCGATTTCGGTAACGTAGCAAATTGCATCAGCCATAACACCAATCTATGGTTATAGTAAGGTAAGATATACTGTCGTGAAGTAGTCTGGACTTAACAACAAGGCCACAGAATTGAGATATGTCGAGCGACACCTGTCATTTTGGCAGTATGGCTACGATACGTCACATCAGAATTCACAAATGATGCGGTAAATCTAAAAGCACAGCATGACGTACTTCAGATTCCACAGAAAAACTGTTAGTTTTTGATCACTTTTCTATTGATTTGCAAACTTACTTCTTTCATGAATGCAGCTTTTTATTACCTATAGTTTGGTGAAAAAATCGCCGCGAGCACAATCCCTTACAGAAATACCGTACTTTTATTTTGTCCAACTGTGCTTATTGCTGCATGCTGGCTCTCGACCCTGTGTTGCCCTTCACACACTGAGACGTTCACTGTGAAGTTTGTCAATAGGCAGGTGTTATCGAAAGTGGACCATGATGGCTAGAACACCGTGGTTCGATGAGGCCGAGCGACTACACTGGAAATGTCTGTACACCCCATCCACCCCAGCTAATATGGCTTTGGTTTTAGCAGTATGATGTGTCCGTTCTCTCACCCGACTCTGATGGGGACGGGGGCTTGGTCGTTCGGTGAGCCCTTTGGTATGGACTCCGGATTTTGGTGCCGGGTTCATGGGCCTGTGACTTATTTTAGTGAGCAACAGACCGGTGATCGAGACCTCGCTAGCCCATTGGGTTCAGGTGATTGAGGATCACACATCTGGGGAACGATTTGAATGAGTGGAAGAGAAGAACTGACACTAATGAACGGAAGTTCCTTTGAGGAAGAGCAGTACACTTACGTGGAACCGCACTGATACGCTACACAATCTCATGGATGACGATAACCATAGACCCTATTTCGAGGTTAATCAAACAGTTGGTACCCCTGCTACTCTGAAGACAGAACAGGAGTTGTTGAGACAAACTTTACTAACAAAAGGATACCCCGACAAATTCATTGAGACACATAATACGGTGAAGAAGAGCACTGAGCCTGTACTGACGGCACAAAAGATGGATGTTTTCCTATTCTTCCCATTCAAGGGTGATCATCTAGCCAACGACATAAAACACAAACTAAAGTCCGCACTGGCTCAAACGTGTGCGGCTGCGCAGTTGCGCTTATTTCAAACCACCAGTGGACCAGTTCTCTGCAATCGCGAATGTAGTTTGTCAAACTGTTCAGTCTCTCATGTTGTGTACCAGTTCAGTTGCAGTTTACATAGGCAGAACAGACCGACAACTAGAACAGCGAGTCGCCGAACGCATCCCGACGTGGTTGAAACAACAGACGACGCACCAGCCCCAACTTGTTGCACTGACTACTCGAAATCCAACGTCATCATGACAACAGGTCATCAAGTTGACGCACTAAACTCACTCAAGATAGTGTTGCGCAACCGAAACCCGAAGTTATTAGCTTTCTGCGAAGCAATGCTCATTCGAACTTACCAACCGACTTTGTGTGCACAGAATTGGTTGAAGTAACCTGTCGGATTGCCATGATCATGATTACATAATAATCGATGTGCCTGTGTGTGTCTAGTCCCTGTTTGTTCAAATCTATATGATGTATATATCTGGCATGTTTTACGTTTGCAACTGATGAGAATAAATGAAATGTTAACATATCGCAATATATGTCTTCTTTCTGCTCTGATGAAACTAACACTTTGTAACAGAACGTTGTCATGTGCTGATTCTGATGGTTCATTCTCAGTCGTTCGTTCACCCCAGCTCTGGTCAGCAATCTCTGTACTTTAACTGTCTCGCCCATTCACACACATCCTTCCCCCAACGCACAAGGCCACATAGACCAATATCACACGCTTCACACGCTATCGCATGACTTGACAATACCGTAAGACTTATTTGAATGTGAGAGATGTCATCAAGTTTGGGTGGTGTTCATTCTGAGGTGATCTAAATCTCCGAACTATTAAATACCATTCTTACCCGCACACACTCTGCCCGCTACGAGATTCTCACCTTCACTCACCCGATTGACGTCCAGCTCTCTTCTGGGATTATCAGCTGCACACCCCATACGCTTGCGCATCCACGGAGTCATCGTCATTCTCGCTAACCCACGTGCACTGGACTAAGCTCGCAGACGCTTAACACAACACAACTCCCAACACAGTGCATGGGATGGCAACCATTTCAGCGGCACGCCATGAACAACACACGTGAAGACTTGAGGTGCAACACAAAGCCACAGCACCACATTGCATCAACGTGACCAAGTGCCTCCAACACTCCCGATACACACACCATACATCTGGATGTTGTTATCACTACTTTTATCGACCCGGATATTATTTTGTACTTAATATGTCCCACACGCGTTTCTACGGTTATGCCTAGTCCAACTACGTGTATCAATCCTCAACAGTGTATTCTTTTTTGTTAAAAGCAGTAAATGTTAAGCTGTACTTATTCATATACAACCTCAACTTTAAAAGCTTACAGTGAGCTTGCTTTACCGAAGCTACATCGAAGCCACTGCGATTATCGTGAATGCAAGATGGAAAGAAGGAAACGCCTCTTGAAGACTTTTGAAAACCCAAAATGGATACTTCATCATCAATATCATTGGGATAACCCAATTTATAACACAGCTGGACAGAACTTCAAAGTACATTATGGTGACACAGGCTATTCTGATTGATTTCATTTGTTCTTAAAAGAATAACGCTGAGTACTTTCTGATTTTTCTACAAGTGAGGTTTGGGCCCTGTTGACCAAAACGGCAGTACATTGTGAGAGTGTCACACTGTTGTAAAACAGTTGGTAACGTTGGGGATGGATTGTCTATTGATTACATAGTTTATAGGATTGACAAACCCGACGTTGTGATAACAATTATTTAGCTGCTAGTTAATGCAGGGTGTCGAAATTACCCAGTCAAAATGTGTCAATTCGCTCCTTGAGATTTGCGATAATCCACCCACTAGCGAATAGTCGACAATTATAAGAGTTATCACATCTGAACGCTCAACCACTCTCGCTTGTGAGCCTAATGTGAGGTCAATGGCGCAGTGGTTAACACGGTTGCCTCATGATTGGAATGTCCGGAGTTCAAATCCCGGCCGTGGCAAGGATATGCACTACTGACGAGCTCTAATGAGAGCGAAACTCGAGTCTAGTGCTTCTTTTCGAAAGAGGCTGGCTGGAAGGTCCATCTGAATGTGAAGGCTGCGATCAAATATGAGTGTTGGTCAACTTGAAAATAAACCAAATCCCCGACTACTCATCAGTAATTATAAGAATAATGTTTTAAGTGGTTCGTTGATACGATTGTTTTCCAAGTTCGAGTAAGTGTCAGAAAAGCAATCAGGACCACTGACAGCAAAAGTGACTTCTCACCTTGAATGGGAATTAACCGGACACTCAAATTATCCAACAGAAAAAGCTTTCAAAATGGAACTGTCAAAAAACGACCTCACAAAATGACCACAATTCGACGGGAGGTGATATCACTGGAGCAGTTGGCTATAGACGAGGGGGACAGTTTGTCAAATGATACCAAATAACGGTGTCGGTGAATACGTAGTGGTTACAGAGAAGTAACCATTGCAAGTAGTAAAAGGCGAGATGGGGCCTATTTTCTATAAATAAGCCACACATGTTCTACCACATTCAGCATTTGACATTGTTCCAAACACAGAACGTCAAATATAATGAACACGCGTCAATAAATTCAAAAGCGGACTTCCGTCGCCTGTACACATTGAAACAAAGTCTTGCATGATGACAAACCCCAGCTATTCAAAGTGAACAGAAGATTTAAGTTAGAAGATAAATAAACAGAGAAATGAGGATGGGATCATCAGAAGCAGGTCAGCATCAAATAAGGAAGAGACCCAAACACAATAATAGCTGCAATGAACTATAACATTGGTTAGCAACTGAAAACAGTCTTCGTAATATCTCATCGGACACAGTAAATGAACGAAGCATTCGTATTGTAGTGGTCAGAGATCGTGTGGCTTCTACAAGGATCCCAACTGCAACCGTGTTTTCCCGCCTATCTGTTCTGTACGCATGATTCGGTGTATGTCTGCTATAGGAGGCCTGGTACGAACTCAGTGAATAACTGCCTCTCCCTTAACGACTCATCTGTTGGGCCATTCTTCAAGGTCGTTTAAAATTGACGTTCTTGAGCGTTGTTTATCGCACTCTAAGATTCTGCGCACTTCACGTCTGGCGCGATTTCACTGCCGCCGAGTGAGTTGGAGCCTGCCTCGCGTTTCGCTCCTTTCTTCTCTTGGTTGCTGTCGCTGGTCCCAGATTATACTAGAACTAACTACTAATCATAGTTCTAAACTGCTGGTCTGTTTCGAAACCCTGCCGCCTGTTGGGACTGTATTTCGACTGCTCTTCAGTAACAGCGTTTTAAAATGTTAGTGGACAAGGGTCCAGCGCATACCCACTTGTTTGCTACACTATCCAGAAATAGTGATTACTCAAACATCAAGGTATTTTCAAACAGAGACAGTTGAACGCAGTCAGGTTCTGACTGGTTTACACCACCCGTACGACGAAAACTAGAAAGCATCAATTAAACGTCAAACGGAACATGCTCGCATGTTAGTCCTCAGAAAAAGTTCGGGCTAGTTTAAGTGAAAACTGCACCGTGTTTGCCGTAGACGAATACTTAACTATACTACTGCTACATACATATTCGTAACGCCACTGAATTCAGTTGGCCATGTTAAAGTGTTAATACATTTGTATACCGGTCTAATTCATTGCTATGTCTGATATACCTGTAAGATGACAACTCAACAGTTCCGGCTTTCAAAGCAGACACTTATTATACGAGGAATTCCATTGTACTGTGATTTGATCATATCCACGCATATAAACGTGAAAATAACAAGAAAACCAAATGAAAATGACCCTGATAACTAGAGTGTCAGACAGAGATGGACGAATAATCCCACCTGAGTAAGTACGCATGATGTGTGTGTGAGAGAGAGAAAGAACAAGATGGAGCAAACCAAATATCTGGTGTATCAGCTGGAAGGTAGCGGTATAATTAGATGTACTCAGTGCGGAGGTTGATGTCAACGATCGATTTGGGATTCCTCTACGTATGCCTCATATGTACAATATCTCGCGGTGAACTATTTTGAAGTAGTCGAATTTATCTCGCTGGACCAATCGGCGCTTTTCATTTGAGTCTGGCAGTTATCGGTATACCACTCCAGTCTCTTGTGTTGTTGCCTCTCTAAGGGTTAGCTCGGCCGCGATTTGGAAAAACGAAATATTATCTGAACGTGACATGAATGCCGACGCTTCATGGGGTCTATCTTTTCTTCCACTGTTTTCATTGTAAAGCAATCATCTTGCTTCCTGCACACGGTCGCTGATGTTACCCTTTATCGTATCCCCATATTTTCCCGTCAGCCTTCTGCAGTAGGCAAATTTTATGCCTCCTATCAATTGTCAACAAATTATGACCTACCTCGGTCTATTGTTCGCAAATCTGAGGTACAGTCTCCGAAGTATCGTTCTGTTTTGGATAGCACACATGATAAATCTACATACCTCGTTATTGATCCATCTATGAAAGCTCGGGTCTTCACCATCTTTCGGGCTGCGTAGCTGTTGTTTTTCAGTGTCACTATCATCCATGTCACCAAAGCAAGGACGCTTCAGAACTGGGAAAGTGTGATAGCCCCCTCCCCCTGACTGCTGTCAACCGGTCCACTGATCAAAGTGTATGCAAATGTACATCACTGATGGAGATGCTACCCTGTCACACTGAGTTCTATTGCTCCTGTTCTAAAAAAAGTTTTGAAACATCGATTTCCCCTACCACCATATTAACACTTATTGCGTACTAAAAGTACGTCAACGCATCACCATCCCTTTACGAAAAGATAAGGTGAGAGAATGTGTTTGTGAAATACATGTTAGCATTGGGCACGTTCCCGATCCAACAACTTGTTCGACTGGTTAACATAAGTTCCGAAGTTCATAGTCGGCCACTGTGAATGCTGGATGACCTCGAAAGATGTGTACAGCATTCATAAAAACTTGTATACGTTTTGTAAGTGAATTTCAACACTGATTCGTCGTTCAATTTCTTCACTTACTTCAGTCAGTTCACCTGAACAAAATTCTCTACTTGAAATCCAGTAAACCCATGTCGTTTAAAGGATTAGCACGCTGTATGGGAATCAGCAAAGCGTGTGAAACTAAATGAACCAGAGAGCACAATTTCATCGATCGGCGGAGAGTGGCATGTACATTAACTTGTTGAAGTGTGTCTGTGTGTGTGGACTACAAGTCATCATGTGCATCTTGAACGCGTCGGTGTTTGCGCACGAGTTGTTTGAGGACAGAATTTGTCGTTCCGATTCAGTTGTTGCCAATCGATATCGCTACCTGACGGCAAGCTTTGCTGATTCCTCGTCGGCTAGTGTGCATGCGTAGACGCCCGGTGGTCTGCCAGGTTGTTGTGTTACTGCAGTTGTTGACTTCGGAATGAGAGACCGAGTAGCGTGTGGGCGGTAGCGTTTTGAGGTCAATTCTAAGACCCCAGGTGGTCAGAGAGATTCAAACTAGAAGACTGATGAACCTGGACACGCCGTGCGTCCACCGTCACACCAAGTGCATTAAAGTGAGGCACAAAGTAGTTTCTCTATAACACAAGACATTTTAGGTGAAATTACTGTTCCCTAATAGGTTTTGGTAAACTCGGTGTACGCAAACCGGTTGTCTTGTTCTACCAACTACTTTCACTCTGTGCAATGGGCCCGCTACTTCGACACTATTGGAGGCGAAGTGACACCCATTTATATCCAAGAGTTTCTCAGGTGCACAACTCACAATCTACCATTTCAGTTCCCACTTAGAAACAAAAGCACAACGAAAGCGCTACTATTCATTGGCGATTTAAGCCAGACTGTATCATGACAGCAAATCAACTATGATTGTTTTAACCGGATTTATGTTATCTTCACTTAGCAGGCTTGAAAATCACCCATTACATTTTTTGAATGTCCTGTAAAATTTGAGTAGGTTTGCTTCTTGACCAGTTAAAATTATTTACAAAGTATTCATAATCTTACGAAAATGACTGGAACAATAGTTTAGCAATTCCAGGTGTACTTACTACGCAACGTAAATATGGTAGATTACAAACGTCACTTCGCAGCAAAGTAACGTGCACCGGGCAATATTCGTATTTCCCCAGCTTTGTTCCGATCACGTAAAAACCTGGTTTGATCAAAACTTTGTTTCGCAGAGCCAGGCTCATTTTCACTACATATAAACTACAGAGAACAATGGGAATTGAGAAGAACTTCTAACTGACAGCTATCTTGAGAAATTTACCTAGGTGAACAAGAGCAGTGGGTCAATTCAGTCGACCCAAAGGGGTGATTGTAGTTCTGTTTCCACAATTTGCAGTGAACTAGTTGGCGAACGACCGCACACAGAAATTAAAATCTGCTCCCGCTCGAACGTATGTGGCTGCGCTCAGTTAAATCCAGTAGAGATCCGGCTATTCTTAATCATGAATGCAGATAATCTAAATATTCCATTTCCACGCTCTATACCAGTCTATTCACAGCTATAACTACGTCTATGTGGGCAGAACAGATCAACAGCCGTCACCGCGAGTTGCCATACCTATCCAGAAATGGGTGAAACAAGAGGTGACACACCAGCAGGCTCAAATAGGTGAGTCAGGTACTTGAAATTACACGCAATCGATTGCTGGCAGTAGGGCAAAAAGTGACTCAACTAGTTTAATGGGGATACTATCGCATAATCAGAATCTGAATATGCCAGCTTTAATAAAGCGACGTTCATCCGAACGTATTATCTGACGTTACGGTTGGGGCAATTTATCAGGTTATCGCGGTTTTGGTGAAAATGTATGTGAGTGGAGGTACTATCTGTTTCTAATGTCTGATGTATACCCCCTGTATGCTTGACGTTGGTGACTGACAAGAATGAGCGAGGTGTTGACCTTTCGCAGTACATGCCTGTTTTAAGCTCCAATGAAGAGGTTGAGGGGAATTCAGTGTCTCAATCATTTCATACCAAGTTGAAAAGGTAGAGGTTGTAATTACAGAGAGTAAGCTAGAAAGTTTAATGTGACTGTGCACCCGACACAACCTTTAAATATCCAGGCAATGCTTCTCATCAAATCGATGGCGTCGCGATCAGCAATCTGCTCGTCTTTGTGACCAAACCAGAAAAGCAAATGGTAAATGGACTGGGCTGTTCGGTGCTAATTTACAGCTGTGTCGATAATACTCTTCTGGCCATTAGTGATCCGTCCCCGAGCAGCAGAGTTGCTGAGAAAAAAATGAACTGTTCACATAGAAACATGTGCTACATGTTCGACAGCCATACTTGGTTATGAACACGATTACGAGAAGGGATAGATCAGTTAAGTGTACTATCCATGGGCGGAGTAGATGAATCGGCCAACACCTACAGTTTAACAACTTTTTTTAATAGCTTATAAAAGAAGACTGGTGCGTCTGCTGTTTGACCAAGCAAAGGGGTCCAGCATTAGTGATACTTTAAATGATGAGTCATGTCAGCTAGAACAGACTTTTTCTGACGATGGCCATCCGAAGGGATATATAAGAAAGTAAGGCAAGATTGATGTACGAAGTAACTCTCCACCTGTAACTCTCGAGTAAACAGTGGTTCTGCAGCTGTCATTTGGAAAATAGATTGTGAATCAATTGACTGAAATGGTTGTTGTCTGCACATTGTTTGCTGTAAAGCGAGTGATCGTGTACTGAACGTTCTGGATCCCTACGTCCCCGGTTGAACAGCTCACGCCTTGTTTCGCGGAGGCAAACGTGATCTGATTAAAAACCTGGACGCTGAGCATTCTCCGTCGACAGAACCGAATGCCAGTCTGGAGCCAAGATTGCGGAGCACTTACGAAAATGAGTCCAACAAACAGGTACAAAATCGTGAGGCAGCCCAACAGTAAACAATATGGAGAAGTCAGCATCTTCAGTTATCCTGTCTCAATGAAGTTGTTTTTTGTATTGTTCTCAGCTTGAAACAAATGCTGGTTTTGGTACATCAAGGCAATCGAAATCAGAAACAACTACCCTAGTTTGTTCATACAAAAAAGATTGGTTGTGAAGCCCGCGATGTTGTGGCAACAGCCAAACAAGCCTTAAACATTGATCAATGTTTTTTGGTCTGGTCTGTAGTTCGGTCTGGAATTGTGCACAGTTAATTCATTTGCAGTAAACACCACTGGGGACACTGCCAAATCTACTCGATTGCAGATCGTGTACTATCAATTTTTTTGTTTGCTATTTTCAAATTCGTAGTGGGAACTGCTACCGACCTTGCCTACTAACAACAGACTGATTAACAAATTATCAAGGTTCCCTAAAGTTGCAGACTCATGTTGTCACACTCAAGGTCATTCGGTGTGAGAAAGCAACACACCAACATTCTACACAATACCAATGTTCTGTTAACAGTAGGACAATACTGTCCTACATACACGCCCAAACAGTTTAATAACCATCCATTAGACACTAACAGAGAACAGTCGGTACAACTTTGAGTCAATTACTTCATCTGTCTCAACATTTCCCCTGAACTGCCTTTCAGGGTGACGTTCAATCAATATGAATAGCAAAATCCCCTGCTACTAATCAGTAATCAAAATACCGTTTAACGGTCTCGCTATTTCAACTTGGAGAGAGGTTCTAGACGAGGGGTCATCAATTGAAGTTAACAGGACAGTTATCGTGTCTCCTCTCGAGGCGACCGGGCAATCTGATCATTACTCACAAACGACTCTTCGGGGAGACAAATCATTTGAGTGCAGTGCCACGGTGAACAACAAACGTATATCAAAGTCAAAGTACGCAGAGAAACTTTATTCAGAAATAAAAGTAGTATGTGCAAAGCAGGTGTTGTTTACAAGGGCCTAGTCGGCAGAAGATTTCGATGCCACATCTCGGTCGTAGTGTTCTGAAAAAGAAACAAACATATCAATTAATTACAGAAAATGAACAGTACTCTTATGTTGACAAAATAATGTGATGACCAACACAGTTCTAACTCTTTCGCATGACGAGGTACCGGTTCACAATAATGCGTTAGATGAATGAAAGGAAGCAGATAAGTCGTATTGTGAAATCTGATTATGAGCAGCACAATATCTTATGCAACAGCTAGCTGATTTCAGTAACAGCTAAACGAAAGACCACGGTGTCTATTGTCTATAGCTCAACTAAAAAAGGAAACCAAACAACCGGTCGCTTGCCTGACTGGGTTCTTCGTGATCACTCAAATTACTGGCTAGAAACGTTGTCCGATATGGCAATATACCGCATGCTTGCATCCATACCAATTCTAGTTCTTCTGCTTAGTTTTCTTCGATTATTTCAATATTTTCGGTAACTTTTTCTTCTTCTAGGGTATTCCACTTCACTGCTGAGGTGAGTGATAGCCTGAGCAACAGTACCTTGCGGTCAGCCTCAAGGCTGACAATGATGAATCGGCACAAGGGACTGACAATGGATGGTCGCTGATCAATGCAATCTACTTAAAACGTTGTTGGGTCACTTCACGTCGATGATGAACGGTCTATTGAAACATGAGACTTTCGGCTGATTCGATCAGCTGTGTGCGCCCGTAGGTTCATCATCACATTACGTCGAATGAGTGTATTGTCACCGCCCATAACAAAAAGCCTGGGTTAGAACCAATAGGGAGGAGAGGATGGGACGAAATTCATGAACACCTAAAGTTAAGATGAAATACAGGAGGCATTGTTGGCTTAGACCATTCAGTTATGTTCCGTCGATCTTCGTAGCCTGTAAGTCATTCTTCCTAGACCCGTGAACCAACCAGTAGAAAACTAATCCAACACATTTCGCTCGCAGTGGATCCAATGCGTTCGACGAGCAGACTCGAAGTCGTATTACTAATGAGTGGTTTGTCAGGTCCAATAAAATTAGAACTGACCCGACCATGAAGAAATCAGAGCTCTGGCTGGATTCGAACCAGCGACTGAACCATCATGCTCCAACGCGGCAAGCACTCTACCAGGAGAGCTACGAATTCCTGCTCCATATGAGGTAGTGGGATTGGTGAAAAACAGGGTGCAAATGTGAAACTTCTGCGCTCCTGGCGTGGCTTCTTCGTTTAGCTGGTGGAGCTCTTGTCGCGTTTGGGCATGTTGTTTCAGTCACTGGATCGAATCCGGTCGAAGCCCTGATTTTTCACAACTGGGTCCCTTTTAAGAGACTCGCAGTCGTTGCCCCACCAAAAAAGACGCGCCGCACCAATAAGTTGTTTTAGTTTAATCGAGTGCAATTACAAAAATAGCGGAATTGTAAACGTTTCCGATTGTTTTGAATAGATCAAAGATATACATATCGTGATAACTTTAACTGAACTACGTCGACCGTGCTGAACTTTCGCAATCCTCAGGGAGTTTGTGCCATAAAAACATAAGTACGACCTTCTACCATAATGTTTCGCTTGCCAAATCATCGTTCTACTGGATAAATAAAATAACTTAGATGGATGGCTAAAGACATAAGCAGAAACAATTAAATCTGTCAGAACAAGCATTTTTCATGCCCCAAATCAATCAAATAGTCAGTCTACCCATGATTAGTAGGGTCACTATAAGATCGAACTTTCAAACCAACTTTGACTGAAAGGAGTGTTTTCTAAGTGAAACCAATGAGAAGCGTTCTAACACTAGTATACCATATCATACCGTGAATTTCTGTGGACTAGAGTAAAATTAACTGGGGATCGCAAACGAAACCCACAAAACAATCGACACATCTAAATAGTCGACGATTACGTTGTCAATGAGAAAAGCCTTAGGAGCAAAAGGTACCTTGTAGCGTTCGCTTATCAGTTACACTTCAGCCAAGAGGTGGTATTACACTGTCAAACATGCCACAGGCTATGGGTCCCGCTCTATTGTCCAATTCGACAACCGATGCATATCTGCTGACACAGTTCCCCAAAACGAAGCACAATAGGTGGTGTGAAATGAGAACACGGGCAATTTGACGTATGCAATGAGTTATGAGCCAATATCGTACATAAATGGTCCCGCGCCTGCTTGTACTTAATGAGCTTGCGCCAGCTGACTCAACTGTATAGACAACTACTCATTTATGTATAGTATATCCAAATTACGAGTGACGTAAACAAGACCATCAGAATCAACAGACCATGGATACTAGGGTAGACAACAATAAAGAACGATCTCCAATGGCCATGCAATGTTTTACATACCCAGGAATTCATTGACGAATTCCGTGTCTTTTCCAGCTCTTAGGCCGTTACAAATGTCCGGATGCGTGACCAACGGATGTAAGGCAGATAGAAACGAACCATCATAGGGCGGAGCAGCAATCTTCAATACCTTTTGGATTATAAACAAAAATGGGGATGACTAACTTAAGTATATAGTGGAACTCTTAACCGTGATAGCCTGAATACACACGAACATATAACGATATCTCAATGATAGTCAATGAATAGGTCAAGTTACTTGTTTGGATCGCTACTGTTGGGATTGGTGTACAGGCTTAATGCAGTGGCGCTTGTTTGGACCGTGTCTTGTTCTGTTCAATTGTGTTGTTCTCTGTTCCGATTCGGGTCCATCCGCGTAATGCGTGCCCACATACCGACCGCACCGAATCACATCCAGTTGGAGCGTTCCAATTGACTGAGTGTACAGGTGGTGAATGGGTGGACGCGCATGTGCTGGTTGGGACAGAGATTTACTTGAACTACACAACTTGTCACGTGACGGGCCATGTGAGAGGGCGAGACGACGGTCACACAGCCTACCGACGATCACAAGACGATCTGGAAAACGCATTGATTGACCGGATTTAGTCTTGTACGAGCTTGTTTCGGGTGACGTGTGCCAGTCAGTTGGGGGTAGATTCCTCCAGTAATCGCGCTGGGATGAGACTATCGACCGATATGCTGTTGCGACATGCACCGACGTCCAATGTATAAAATTTGTCCGAGCGATTCAGAACACGTACAGAACTTTGGTTGCAGGGATTCGTGGAGCTTACCATAGCGGACAAATTACGTGTGAGCAGTCAGCCAGTTTGTTGGGGGTAATTGGTGGGTTTGCTTTGTAGTCGTGGTGGTTGATAAGTTAACTTGGACATGAAATGCTGTAAGCGACCTACGTAGTTTGTGGGGTCAGGAATTGTTGCGTTGTCCGAATGGGTTAGTAGCTGAACAGGTAAACGCAAGCTGGTACCGTAGATAAGTTGTGCTAGGAAGCACTGACTGTCAGCACGAACAGTGCTGCGTAATCCAAGAAATACAGGTGGTAATTGATTAAACCAAGCGGTTGGTTCTAGTTTGGTAGTGAGAGCAGCCTTTAATGTTCGGTGAAATCTTTCAATCATTCCGTTGGATTGTGGATAGTACACTGTGGTACGAATCCGTTGAATTCCAAGGAGCCGCGGTCCGCAGTTATAGTGGGTGGTATGTCAAAGCGTGAAATCCATTCGACTACGAATGCTGTTGCCAGGGTTTGAGTAGTGGTGTCACAGATCGGAAAAACTTCGGGCCACCGAGTGAATCTGTCGATACATATAAGGACATATCGGAAACCCTTCGATGGTGGCAAGGGTCCGACAACGTCAATGTGTACGTGATCGAAACGAGCACCAGGAGGCGGAAGTGATCAAAACGGAGTGACGATGGATCTGAGACCGTTGACAAACCAAACAGCATCGTGTTCAATCGCCAATATCCTTGTTCATGCCAAACTAAACGAACCGTTCAGAAATAAGTTTACTGGGTGCTTTGACTCCTGCCGTCACGGTGAGACTGGACCTTGACGTGGTGTGACGGCTTGCGCATCTCTATGACCTTTTGGGCTAAACTGGACAGAGTTACTCATACCAGGCAGGCCAACAGGTAGAGGTCTGACAAACTACAGTCTCCTGGTCCTCCAGGTT
>QNGE01000097.1:53839-73519 GCA_008508345.1 Paragonimus westermani | reverse complement strand
ATGATGATGATGATGCTTTGACTCCTGAATGTGATATTTTGTTGAGGGCATCGAAAACTACTTTCCGCATTTCTTTTGGAACGATAGGTTCCGGTGGTCTCGTAGAAAAATCACAAAGAAGTAACACTCCCTGTGTTATTTGCTGAACGTTCATCAGACACTTGTGTCTGTATGTGCCAGGATCGCTAGCTTGAAGTTTAGCCATGTGCACAAAATCGACGGAGCTGTCGAACGAGATGTTGCTTGTACAAGCATCTGCTTTACTGAGTTAAACAGATTGATTGATGTCTCAGATAATTCTAAGAGTTTATTCCGTTTAGAACTCAACAAATCAGCAAGTTTGAACAAAGCAGTTAGAACACGAAAACTGGTAGATGCAAGCATTTCGTATTGACTCATCAGTACCAAATTTACAATAACGTGGATGGGCTTTTTTGTAACAAACGAATTGAGGGGTGGATAATCAATAGACGGGTTAGGATAAGCCATTAACTGCGGAGAAAGTTACATAGGCAGAACCGAGAGATGCTTGAGCTCCAGAATGAAGGAACATCTATCAAAATGGGTGCAGAAGTCCGTGTTACCGGAGAATAGCAATGTTGCTGAAACGCGTAAACAACCAGTTTCCTTAGTCGCCAAACACGTCCTGACCACCGGTCACGCTATCGATCCATTTTGTGCATTCAGAATCCTGTTGCATCATTCTTAAGGTTTACTGAAGCGGTTGCAATTAACCGACTCAAACCAGCTCTCTGTGTTCAGAAACAACTTAATGACTTATCCTAACCCGCTTATTCATTATCCACCCCTCTAGTTGTTTGCTATAAAAAAACCCATCCATGTTATTGTAAATTTGGTACTGGTGAATGTATCAAATTTTTGAACTACAATCATGTGAAAATCCGACAAAACCCAATTCCCCAAAATATTCGCCCCTCTGCATTCAACCTCCCCTGTTTTTGGACGTTAATTGGACCTTGACCTAGACGATTTTGTTGTCACGTCAATTTGATGGTTGTGCGAATAGCCAGTTGTCGGTCCTTGTACCTTACTTGAGTGGTGCGTACACCCCCGTTTTTGGAGTTCGGCTCATCCTCATTGTTTCGAACCTGCTGACTGCTCGGAAGAGCTCTTTTGGGTATGAATGCCTTATTATGTGATTATAGTTCATATTTAGCCCGTTCAGCAGCAAATTGTAACCCATACCCTGGAAACGATCTGTCGATCGAAACTGTTGAGGTTGTCCAAATAGTCACTTTGATAATTTGTTCAATAGTACCGTGGCATTACGATCCAATCTTGTTTTTAATATTTGGGATCACTGGTTTATCGCTACGCGTTGCTCAACGTCTTCGTGGAAGATCGTGCAATGAGTTAATACGAAATGCTTGCATCTACCAGTTTTCGTGTTCTAACTGCTTTGTTCAAACTGCTCAAGGGAACCGATTGTTTCAAATCAGTAAGTGACTTCAATGTGTCAGCAAGATTAGGTAGGAAATGGCGGTAGCAGTGAACCATACCAATAAAACGACTAGGCTGACGTACTGAGATAGGTTGAGGAAAATCTTTGATGGCAGCCACAATGAAGGCAAGTGGATGTATCCCAGTTGAGTTGATATTGGTGTCCAAAGTTGTCCAGTGATATGACATGCCTAACTGACATTTGGAAGGATTGATGAAAGTACCAAAATCGCTCAAGCGTTGGAAATCTTTGAAGAAACGTGTGCGATGTTCCTCGGGGCTGGAGTTGGCGATTAGAATACCATCGATGTATGGATGAGCGAAATCCAAGCCATGTAGCACTTCGTCTATTAGATGTTGGAAGGCTTGTGGTGCATTTCTTAGCCCAAATGGCATCCGCAGAAATTCAAACAATCCCAAATGGCTTGGTGATTGCTTTACCATCGGAGACATCAACATTTTCGTCAATACTACAGTCTGGGAGTATTGTCAAAAGTTCGGAGAAGCACAGCATATAAACCGAAACTAGTCGAAGTCTATGCTTGTGTTCAGTGTGTACACTGCTTCTCTGATGAGGTGTCTATCTATCGGTGCAACACCTACGATCCAATTTTAGACAGGCTAGTTGTCCATAGAACGTGAGCACAGGCCAATGAGATCAGTGATCTGGGTTCGCTAGACATCGCGAGGTGTCAACAATTCATTTAGTCTTTTTAATCGCAAACGTAAAACCTCAGATTATTTAAAATATGCAAGTAGCTCAATTGCTCTTAAACGTTTAACCGGAAAACGAAAATTTAACGTAATCTGATCACACTCATAGGCTATGCATTAGTCAAATCAGGAATGGCTTCGAATAAATCGCAAGTATAAATCAATTTTTGGCTGCTCTGAATAGAGCATACTTCGTTCACTGAGATGTGGATTTATGGTGGTGACCCCATAGTTTAACTGTTCACCGTTTGCAAACAGCATCGCTCAGCAGGACCAACAAAGCTTGCGAAATGTTTTCCGACGACGTAGCATATAGTAGGAATGACTATTCGTTTCAGGACGCGAATTCTCCATTACTGTTGACTCAGCACATCCTGAGGATCTCCATTTACTATCGTCTCGTTGTCTTTTAACCTTTGCTTCCACCATGCTCCAGACGTTCTCAACCGGACTCAACATTAGTGAATAGGGTGCCAGTCGTAATAGTTGCCCTCTCCACTATATAAATCTTTAGCAAACCCACTTTCCGGGATCAGTGTGACACGGTGCGTTGTCGCATATTAGCACAATTTATGATATACGTGTATTGATCTTTATCTGATCAAGCAGGGTTCGCAACCAGCCTTTGTAATCGTTGTTGTTGTGTGCTCCCCTCTCCGTCGCATAGCTTACCATTGAGTTCAATGTCTCCAATTAAATGAAGATTATGACTTCGGCTATTTGTTGCAGAGACGCACTGATCTCATACAGAACAAATAGTCAAATAGTCTTTGAATTTGCATAACACTCCATCAATTGACAAGCAAAGTCACCGTAATAGCAGATTTCCATTTGGGTTCATGCCAACAGGTATTTGACACAGTTTCTTGACAGTTATGCACTAGCCATCCAAGTACCAACCAATCGTTGTGGTCGATAAATCTCCTTCAAACTCAGCTTTGACGCGCAGTTCCACTCCAGCAACATATCCATCTGATTCCGTTAGAAACTGATGCAATCAACCTGAAACCACTTGCAAGCGGTATTACCCTATTCAGAAGAGCGACCGTGCGCCAGTCATCGCCCCCTATCGAATATTTCGACAATATTTCTACGTGTATTGGAGCTGATGTGAATGTACTTATGTCTGCCAGCCACGTATGGTAGAGAAATAGTAAAAATGCGTTCACAAACGGGTTCATTCTCACGTTATAATTCGAAAACTACCACGACCCCAAGCACACGTCCAATGGGGATGTGGGATTCATAGATACCTCTAACTACTCGCAGCCCTTTGTCTGTCAAACGAACCAATATGGACAACAGTTTGATGAATTAATAGGAACGGAGTCGGATGGTCTGTGCTCAAATTTGACCGTTAACCCCGTTCTGATTAGGCAGAGCCGTTGATAGCCCTCGAATGAACCGTACCACTTCCTCCGTCAAAGTAGCCAACGCGAATTGCGCCGATTAAGATTAACTGTCCTTTGTCGTCACACCTAAGATTTTATCGTGGAAATTCCAATGTACCAGAGTGAATTGCCTTATCACGTAGTGGAAAATCCTGTCTTGAAAGGAAACAAGTATTTAGAAAGGCATGTGTTTACAGAACGTGAATCCAAGCAATTGAGGTCACTGATCTGCCTTCGCTAGATGAAAAAGCGAATGGCACTGCCAAAGTGAGGTAATTGTGTTCAACACTGTGCGCACGCCACACTGACGTAAACTAACCGGCTGAGTATAGCCCAAGGAGGCTAATTTCACTTTACGTCAATCCGATGGCAGCTGTATCAGCTCTGGTTACCTGTCTAATGGAAACAGTAGTCAAATACACAGGCGTTGGATGTAAGCGGCTAAACTCCACCAACTATACTGATATCGTGGCATTCATTGAAGGGCACAGTTCTTCCGTACGAATGCGAGACCAAGTTTGTTCCCCAAATGACACCCCGAAGACAACCTACGCCTGTTTGGGTGATCCTGCAAGTGTGTGGTAGAGGCAAGATAGTGGTACTTTGTCGACATGTTTCCAAACAGGCCGGATTAGCAGGCCAGCAAGCAGGTTCACTCCACTGTGTAAACTTCGGCCGTTCGGACAGGTTTGCGTGGTTGGAGAGACTAGTCCAAAGGAAACAAACGAGTTCACAAACGGCTGGTCGGCAAATGACGTTCATGGGACCAGCTGAGAAACAGCCGAGTTTAGCACGCGGAGCGACTGCGTATGGACCCGATGTGTGCGTTACGACGCAGAATGATGAAACACGTCGTTTAGCTAAGACTGTAACGTCGAAAGAGGCATCTTCAGATTGGAGATCAACTGGCTGGTGCCACCACTGTCTATATAAGTTATTGGTGGGTGTCTTTGCAAGTTGGGTTTAATGGTTCGCCATGAGAAGTAAAACCTACAAGATACGACAATTCACAAAGCGAGTTCAAACGGCTGCTTTTCAGCTTTACTGCTTACCTGCAGATTACCTAACGAACACGTTCATAGGCTTTACGGTATGATGTCTGATAGGTATCACTTTTAAATTATTGTAAAGTAGGGTTGATTTCTACACAGTGGACAAGTTTGGTCTTTCTCCATCAACAGCACAGAGATGAAGTAAAATAAACGAACGGTTGGCTTCCGTTCCGAACGCACCCGAATGGAACAATTCACGGAGTTAGATGGTTAGAGAACAAATGATACCCGCAAGTTTGCACGAGATAGGTGGTGCATTCTGTCTGCTATACAGGGATGTTTCTTATCGACGTGAAACTAAATAAATTGGGACCTAGAAAGGCCGGACCGAGTGGATCTCAAAAAAAATCTTTCATGCAGATTCGCAGGCAATGAAGACTTCCAACAAGGGCACTGACTTTCGTTTTTTTCCATTCCCATTGCCACTGATACCTTCCAGAGACAGCTCTGGATACATTAACCTCTCTAAGGACACAGTCCCTCTCAGGTGGAAAACTTTTACCTCAGATAAGAGCCACCGGCGGCAATTACTTCAACGATGGCGGTTCACAGGCGGTACAACATTACGACCTAGAAGTTTTACGTATGAAGTAAAGTTGACGAAAAATAAGCCGTCACTAATCTCAGGCGACCTCGTAAGAGCAACAGAGGAAATCGCGTGTAACGGAAACCAGATAAACGTTGGGGAAGCGTGACTGAGGGAATCCTAATCTCCATTTGTGATGACACGTGCTGGAAATGTTTAGACGTCGGCTAAGGCAACCAACATGAGCTGTGAAACTAATGAGTCACCTATATGACCTACCTCGGTGACAAAGTGTCTGGCAATCGATACGTCCACACGATTCCTTGTGAATAATCTATGCATGGTACGAACGACCGGTACAACGTGACCACAGTAGAGCAGGTGCACCAACAGACCGACCAACATGCGCTTGTATTCCAGCTGAAAAAGCATACAACGAGAAACACATGATGTGTTAGTGGCGTCGTGTTCACAGTTAGAAAACCAATATATGCGTTCATCGCAGAATGACAGCGACTGATGAAATGTCACCACTGGAAATATCTAAACAGCTTAAAAGATCATCCATGCAGTCATATAAATACGCAGCTAGACGCTAGTTCTCCTGAGGACTAATCATAGTGTCAACTTTATTGTCGGTATCATCGTTACTATCATCTTATATACACCTTTGGATAAACAAAACGGACAGAATGATTTCCAGCGTTCAGTCCGCACATTACGGGTCCATGAACAAAGCAAATGATGGAAGTCATCCGGTCGATTTCGAATAGGGTTGTCAAACAGTGAACATAGAGATAAACTCAACGCCGACCTGTACTCAAGGATGTAATGGCTCAGACTATCGTTGATCCGGAGAGTAATCCACGAAATAACAGAGTAACAAAGCGATAAAAGTAAACGAGGTAAATGAAATAAGTAAATAAGCGGATGAAACAATGGGAAGTTATGAAGAACGGCTGATAAACTTACGGACAAACGCCTGTCGTTGAAAGCAACATACAGTCATATACAAGAGTGTTTCCAACCGACGGTTTGAAAGGATACACGCTCATCAACTTGGTAGTTGGCACTAACAACGTTGATTGGCAGGGTGGCCGAGGGGTTGGTTGCTGGTGACCATACCATCGTCTGGCCACCCTGCTGTTCATTCAATCCATCAGCAGCTGCATGGAACAACAGGTGGTGAGTCAAGCACTTTGCCCATACGCGGAGTAGGCGACCCAGCCAACGTACGCTGGATAAGTCGGCAGACTGTCACGTCACACACACAACCTGTTCAGTTGACAGACTGACTAGCTAAGGTAACTATGATCGAATGTGGCCCAACCATTAATTTTCCGACTAATTCTCACCAGCGAGCGAATGAATCCTGAGCAAACGATAAACTGAAACAGGCAGGAATAGCGGTTTGATCTGAAGCAAGATGATTGTTCAAAAATAAACAGCAGTTTACAACAGAGTGACACCACTGGCAAATGACGGTGACCGAGACAATTCGCGAACATGGTTTGTTTACATAAGACGGCCGTCATAGGATACACAATTGTATTTTGGATCAGAATACGGAGCTTGATTTATGGAGTCAGTGAGATGTGCATACTTGAAACTCGCAGTGCGGCACGCTGGGACACCGAATACACTATCTCGCGGTTACCGTTCCAGAACTAGACGATTAAATCGGGCATTCATATCGCCAACAAACACAGCGACGTCCGACTAGTTAGTCTGCCACAAGAGACCAAAGAGGGTATCATAGAAGTAAGCCTTGACAACATGTAAACCATTATTGGACGCATGTATGGCAAACGAACAGCATGCTGTGTAAACAGACCTTGGTCGCAGTGGTACGTCTAGTAACGCATAACTGACTACACCGGGACCCAAAAGAACAAACTTTGCTCTGCCTCGGAACTTAAGAAAATCCTTAATTCAATTTGACCGTGAGACTCAGGTTCATCGCCACACACCTTGTGAAACAACCGTTGATCTATTGTCCCAAGGGGAACATAAATCAATAACTACACTAACATCGTAAATGCGTATTTCGGAGGCATAATATATGTCGGGTTCCAAACCCGAAAAAGTGCCCGTCAACAAAACCTGCTGATCAGCTTATCCGGAATCAGTGGGTAACGAAAGCGTCAATGTTTATTGAAGATGTTGGTTGAAGTAAATGAAAAGTCAAAGCAGGGGCAAAGGGAAGCAATGAGAAAATGTGGGCCAATTCTTCGGAATAACGAGAACTTACACTGAGAAAGCCCCGAAAGAAGAAACAACCCTGGTCCAAACGGGAAGAATGGGTGGGAAGTAACCCAAAAAATCCCATATCTGTTCACTAACAACAAAAGCAAAGGTGTCTGTACGTTGGCAACAAACATTCCAGTTGCAAGTGAAACAAGAGGCATTCGACAGGTATCACGGTGACATATAAACTAGTGACAACAATATGAAGAATAACAACAAAGCCAAAAGACCAGCTCGAAAGTATTGAAAAGAGGAACGTACTATACAAAATTATATACAACCACTGCGACAAGCGCTACTTCGGTCAGACCGGATGAAAAATATCTACAGAAATACATGAACATGAATTGGCCATCAACAAGCGAGAGCCGTTTTCACTGGCGCCCGCCCAGCGGGGATCAAATGGGGAGCATATTCAACATTAGCGCTGCTGTAATCTTACACAGAAAAACACCAACCAAGTAAGAGAAGTTCGGGAAGTTCTGTATCCCTCAACCGGGGAGGTAAACAAGTAGAGTTGAGCAAAATGCATGGGAAAAGGCGAGGGTAAGAGTGAAGTATGAGCGGACATGGTTAGAAAGAGGCACAACAGGATCAGAATGAACAGAGCAGATTGAGCGTCGAAGTTCAACGGCGATGAATCGACCGACTCAGCCAGAGGTCACACGGTGGCGAGTAACCAAAGCAAAATGTAACAAAAAGCAACCAACCAAACTGCAGGTCGAAAACAGTAAACGATAATCAAGCATATTTCCGACTAACAGGTTGTACTATTAAAGTAAATAAGGACAAGCAAATATCTAACCTGCCAACCCAAAAAACCCATACGCTTAAACGTTTTAGCACTGGCGATGTCACCTCGACTGATGATCAAACGTCTGCAATTTAAATGTCAAGCTCTGCGGACAACCGAACATCTAAATTGGTGACTTAGTAATATAATGCTAGCTAGATTGATAGTCCATTTAACGAGTGCGGGTGTATAACGTAACGCAGAAATGCATAATTCACAATGCATCCAAACGCCTACCTGGCTTAAATCTTCCATGCCTTCTACAGAAGATGACAGCAGTTCCGTGATAAAAGCCAGCAGAGCTGGATGCAAATGCTCGTTCACTTCGGCTAATTCGTTCACCACAATACAGTACGGCTTCATAGTGTCCAAGTTCAGTTCGAAGTCAACACGTTTAGTCCGAAAAGCGACACGAACAAATCGGAAAACGCCGAACGAGACAGGGCGACAGGACAGACATTTGAGCAGGGCAGGTAGGTCACGAAACGCACGAAGACTGTTTGCACTGCCGGACATGTTGTTCCACTAAAAAAACAGT
Source organism: Paragonimus westermani (assembly GCA_008508345.1). NCBI lineage: Eukaryota > Metazoa > Platyhelminthes > Trematoda > Plagiorchiida > Troglotrematidae > Paragonimus > Paragonimus westermani. Next base: position 64,797 of record QNGE01000097.1, on the reverse strand, counting down.
AAAGGAGAGGAATGAGAGTAGAGGGAGAGAATCCAGGTGGTGTCCATTGATAAGTTATGCTTCAACATGATCGCGATCATCAAAGAAGTGAGCAAAACACTAAAGCTTAATTGACAATTGACCATTGAATGAAAATATCCTAGGTAAGAAATAAACCCTGTATGCATAGATCCAAACGGGCCACAGCATGTTCACATCTAGTAAACAAACAAGCAAGTAGGATTCCATGTTCCGCTTTAACAGTTTTTCATACTTTACAGTCCAACGACAAGATTAGTGTCACTAGGCCAGACTAGCCGTCATCTCCGGTAGTTTCCAAAAGCAGCCGCAGTTTGCAAAACAAACACGACCTATTGTTTCTAACCTGATTATTGCTTTCGGTCTCCCAGTTAGACAATCTTCACTGATCGAGTCTGTCAGCTGTGGATCAGACAACTTCGTTGAAGGAGCACAAGCCAACTTGTTTTTTGAGTGTATAGATCACCAAATTGGTTAGGGACAGGCAGACAGTAGTATCATAAAATGTTTCTAAGGCTGGTGATAACACTATACGATTACGCGCACTAACAACCATTTACAAGAAGTGGTAGGCTGTCTAATTTGTAGTGAAGTGAGATGGCATCCAAACCGAACAACTTAACACAAATTAGCATGGACCTAACACACTGTGCAGAATAAGATCACTTAATTTAGAGCTTGAACGACCGACGTGTAAAGAACGAAACGAATTGTATGGACAAATTTTCTCGGTAAAATATACACAACGTTGTCGCTCTACAGGCCGTTTGTTGTAAAACGGCGCTTAGTCGCTAAAAACAGAGGGGCATTAAAGATGAATAAATTCAACATCCTCTCTGCTGGCCGACTGCGGTTGCACATGCTGAGTTTTGCGCAACTAACCGTATATAGTTCAACCATTTCAGATATTTTCGCCAGTCATGAAACGCACAGAACTTCTGTTGGTAGTGTTACGAATGCTCGAAGTATATCGTTGTGACATTCGATACGCAGGATCAACGGTGGTGTTGGTAAATACTCACGCGTCCTTCGTTTTCCTAGTCCTTTCTTCAGAGTCCACTGTTTTCTGATTTGCCCACAACGCGCTTGTTAAGTGTTTGAAGATGTGGCTAAAATGACAAACTTCGATTTTGGGATATGCATGTAGTCATGACCGACGCGTCGTTCACAAATTTCGCCCAATAATGAAAAATTTATTGGTGATTTGATTAACACATCCGAGAATTGTTCAGTGTACCTGGGCCGGTACGGCGCAATAACAAGCGAGGTGTACCTACTGTTAGAGACACAAGGCAAAATATGTGTATGTCCTCGACATTCTTTGAAAAGAACAACGGTCACAAGAGCTGGCCGACTGACGTAAGTCACGGAACACTGTTTTTCTCAAAAGAAAGAGGGCACGTGATCAAATTTTAGATACGTTAAATGAGTCATAGTCATCGTTCACCGTAACTCTGGTTCGTACTGGCATCTCTTCAGTTCTCTTGTTATACGAATAGCACCGTCATACATGTCTCATACATTTCCCTTCATTCATCAATCACACCCTGTCCTCCCGGCGCACATGATCAATGTGGTGAGGATAAGTGTAATATGATTTTCCCCCAAGAAGACTGACCTGACGACAGATGCGACTCGCTTCCAACACCTCACGTTTCGCGTCCTCCACATGCGTTCGCTCGCTGGAAAGTCGACGATCAGTGTCCGGTTCAATCGCTTCCACAGTCATAGCTGTGTAACTGTACAGATAAGCGTACTGTTCCTGCTGCTCGGCCAGCAGGCGGTCGGAACTGGCAAACAGCGCATCAGCCAGCAAGGCTATGAATCAGATGGGTGATATTCATGGGAAACAAAGTTATTGTAGATCAAGCGTATGAGCATTTTAAAATGGATGATTGTACGTGACTTTGAAACGGTGCATAAGAGACAAACATCGATGCTTACCAATGAAAATGGGTTGGCGCAGCAATCGGACGGGCGGTGATGCATCTTTTTTGTATTCCTCATACAGCTTAAACCGAAATAAAGAAAAGGATGTGTGGGAGCGTTGAGCACGATAAATGACTGCGACACGTACGGGGACGGTGAAAGGGAGTGAGGAAAACTTGACGGCATGAACCAAATTGGTAAAGCAGATATAAGCACCAAAAGCAGTCAACTAGTGAGTGAGGAGATCATGAACAGTCAAACTTCTAGGCAGTATTAGATTAAAACAAGTTATTCTGAAAACCGATGGTCCTAAACCGGAAAAAGACAGTCCATTTAATCTGAATAGTCTACGTCATAGGATGTCTGTTCCAGTTTCGGACTGTACTCCATCAAAGTTCACAAAAGGAAACCACAACCGCGGAGAAGGGAGTGTAGTAAGCCGGCAAATCATGATGATCAGGATGGTTTAATTGCCACGGGCAGCAGCCGTACGCAATAAAAACCAACCATAACTGTAAAACGACGAAAATACTCTATTGGAGAAAGTCCTATTTTCTTCAGAAACTGTTTGTCCTTGAGATATTCTCGAAAAAAAAATCGAAAAGTATCTCCGCAACAATACTTCGAAATACCATTTTTATTATTGATTGGAGTACTGGCCGTTTTCTGAACCAATTTCTAAGGACGTAATTTACCCAAAGGTATGGAGATCCAGATGCTACACTTAGTTTCTGGTCGGGAAGCCCATATATCGCTCTACCAAGGGTCATGCTTGCCCTGTTATCTTGACTGAGTTCCGGTCAATATGATGCACGTACGTTCGTGTTCGTATTTCGTGAAGCTGCTCATTGTTCCTTCTGGGTAGCCACATGGTTGTAATTCAGTGATAAACAGACTTTTATTCTAAAATGTAACTCTGTGAATGCATGCTGACGCACCGACAGAAGTACCAGCTCGCCATTGCCCGACTGTGGTTTGCCATTCATTAGGCATGGGGGAACCAGAAAGGCGAGTTCCATTCTAAGAGCGGTTCGAAGCTTCTTATTCGGAGTATTACATTAATCAACTATCGTCATACATACAAGCCCGAACAACAACAGCATTGTGTTGTCTGAATGAGTGAAACATGGCTATCGGAATGGAAACGAAATATCGTCAAACTCACAAGAAAGACTGCAGCATGAGTATTGTTAAACATGCACGATGAGATGGCTGAATAAGTAGCAGCATCCAGTACGTTCGGCAAAAGTAACATTCTACAGGAGCTACAGAAAGTTCGTATGGAAGAAAGAGAATAGAAGTCGCACATACTTGTTGAACACACTCTGGGACGAGTTCTTGATGGCGAAGTAGCGTGCGCATCGCATCCATACTCTCCGGATAGTCCCGTGCACCACAGAAATACACACTGTACCGACTTGTGTCACGATTTCTTGTCGAGAACAAACAAATAAAGCAAGGCAAAGACTGCGGGTTACATTGAAATCACTGCCTTATGTCCCAAGACAAACAGACTTCATGATTCAAGGGCTTTAATATCGACCAGTTGCAAACTACTAGTAAGAATTCAGTGGTATAGCACGAAACAGCCATCTGATTGGGTAGTCCTGGGAATTTCTTCAGCCTGGGCTGCCATGTGCGATGACATACTATTCGTTTCCAATTAAGACCGCTGGTATTTTTATCGCATTGGGTGGGGGATTGCCCCTGTGCGAGCTATTCACAGCGACTATGACATGCCGAGAATATCAACGATCGGCGGCGTAACTTGTTTCGAGATCTCTCGGCAAGTAACATCAATAATCGTCGTCAACAAGGTGGTTAAAGTTATCTCAACCAATGCAAACTATCGACATAAAGTAATTCTAACCAGGTCCTGACATGAGTGGCTGCTCCAGTTTACCGCAAATATATTCCAACGTGAGTCACTGTCAGAGGAAGTGAGGTTTGGAACCACAAGCCAATTAATTCTAATAAAAATAACAACAGAGTACAACGTTCGAGATGAAACCAGAAAAGAAAGAACCACAAACAAAACAGTTCAGTTGAATTACCTTCGGCTAGCTTCAGCTTCTAAAAGCCAGCTCAGATGACGAGCAGCATAACCTTTGGTTCTACTGGCTAGACACTGCAGGATAGACTGGAGGATAAGATAGCCATGCTCACTGTGGCAACCCATTTCCTGGAAAAAAGGAAACAGACACCGTTTGGAGTTGAAAAGTTCAACCAATACGGTACCAGCAATGTGAAAACTGAATTTCAACCGGGCATCGTTAGTCTGGGGGTGTTGAACCCACAAGTGTAAAAAGGCGATACTCCTTTGATAGAAACACCAACATTCCCGTTTTTGAGCAATAATACGTCTGCTGTCGTGAGTGATAATGAAACATGCATGGATTAGATACTGGAAATCTACGTAAACGTAGACGACATAATTTGAACTACTGGTTTAGGTTTGGAGATTTACGTTCATATAAATTTAACACCCTCCACATTTGATTGCAATCTTCCCATTCAAATAAGCCCTTCGGCTAGCTTACTTCGAAAGGAAAGCTTCAGTAAGAGAGAAACTCGGACTTAAAGCATCTATTCATAGTGGGTCGGGTGAAAGCTTTGCCTAAGTGTGAGAGCTGCGATCGAGTTTGGATGGTGTTCACGTTGGACAGTTTGAGTTAACTGGACCTCGAACCCGTGCCAATATGATCGACAGCCAGCACCATGAGGAGCCAATGACAATCGGAAAGATTACATACGTTCTCTTGTGCACAAAATAAATGAGACGTCGAAACCCGTTAAAATGTCCAATTTCAGTTCGACCCCGCTTATTGAATTACCGTTCTTTCGAAGCGTCTTATTCATCGATTCAAACATATATTACTATACATAGAAAAGCAACTCCTAACTGCCATGATCCAGACCTTTTTTAACCAGGTTTAAAGTACTTTAAACAGGACCCCGGTAAGGACCTAACTAACAACGTCTTCGAAGCGTGAATGCTATAATCGAGTGGTAGTGATGAAGCGGCTGTGCAAAGTTAGGCCAATTACATATCAGTTGCAGGCAATAGCAACCAGGTCGTAAGTTAACCTGCATCAGGATAAAACCCATGAATATGACAGAACGTATCTCAGTAAATTGCCAGAAACCACGAGGCCGAAAAAATACCATGGCCGTACTTTGATGCAATGAAATCTTGAAGTGCCTGATTCAATTTCCACTAGATTTCTTAGCTAAAGGACAGGAAGTATAACGCAATAGTGCACGCAATACTGCTCTAAGGTTGAGAAACTTGACCGCTTCGTGTAAGCTGTCCATTTTCTGAAGAGCAATACCTGTCTGGTGGCAGCATCACACTACCATATACATATGTGAGAGTTGACGCTTCAAAAACCGTTACCCGTAGGATAGCTATCAATCCATATGCATCACAACACAGCGCAACGCACACATATCTGTGGCATCAAAGACGTCCGGTTGTTGCTGAAAAGAAGGGCATACAACGCTTGTGTACGTTGTTTTGCTATATGGCTCGGAGACGTGGCCTGTCTGCCACGAAGATGTCAACAGACTCGCTGTGGTTGGCCACTAACTAGCCCACGTCAAGTAGACTGATCGCGTGAGCAACACAGCCGTTCGGCTGCGCGTACTCCGGAACGCTTGGGATGCACGATCAACTGGTCAACTAATCACGCTGCACAGCCTGCGATGGAAGGGTCACGCACTCGGTAAGCCAGCTGAGCGTTTACCGTTCCAGGCATTACATTGTGAGAGCACAAACAGTTAGGTGAAACCAGGAGGCAGTTAAGCAACAATGTGGTCACGAAATATAAAGAACCTGATTGCTCCACTAGGCAAAGTGAGTAGGTGCCATCTGCCTGGCTGGGATCTTCGTGATTACTCAAATAGCTGGTTGGAAGCGCTACCCGAGGTGATGGTGTACCGCAGTCAATGGCGTACTTGAATCCATACCATTTCTAGTTCCTCCTTCTTTTAAAAATTTTCAACCTTCTTATTAACGTTTCCTTTTAGGACATTCCACGCCATTGCTGAGGTAGGCGGCGACCCGATCCACAGTACCTTCTGGTCAACCTCTTGGCTGCTATCATGATGATGACGTGCGTCACTGGAAGGTATATTTGTTTCCTTAACTGTTGCACCTCTTTTCGCTTAAAGGCTGAAATCGCCGGCAAACTTCATCACTGTTGATACGGTCCTCCCATCACACGCCATCACTTCTCGGGCCCGCCCCTTCTTGACAAACAATCTGGAGGTACAGACCTATCAAACGAACCAAAAGAACAATTATCAACGCTTTGTATGAGTAGCGATGTTCAAGCATCTGAAGGGGTGGGATGATGTGGACAATGCAGCCATGTCCAGAGCGAACCCCAACTTGATCTTCGCGGGAATGACTTTCACATATTCGGCTAGGGGTACGAAGTAAATTGGTTGCAAACTTTGGGGAAACAGGAAACAAAGTAATTCTTAAACGATAGGCGAGTGAGGACATTTTAAAAATGATGACGGTGTGTGACAGGGAAGGAAATTTCTGGGAACTTTATGCATTTAGCAGAAAGCTGGCATTTTTTAAAGCAGCCTCCAGCCAGGCGTAAGCCTCACCCAAATAATTATCAATACAATAAAATAGTTATGATTGTTGTGTGTAGAGACTCGTACGTTTGATGACCCGTGCATCAAATCAGCACATCATTAGCTTATCGCACGAAGTACCGATAATCTGCGTAAGTACAGGCATCGATATTACAAAAGCAAGACCCAGAAGGTGGCAGAAACGGCAAGTCTGAGATCGCAATGTGCGCTCGAGATACCGTAATAGTCACCGGAGATACTATGCGTCGTACAAAATTCTAGAAAGATTATATAGAGCATGCCCCGTTATCAAAACCGTTGTTAAACGACAGTTCGAGTTGATTTACCAGCATGTCACCACATTAGTCGTCTTATTGCGAAGAGTGTTAACAGGTGAGTTGGCATTTATTTGTGTGGTCATTTGTATTCAATCTTCACTACTTATGAGTAGGCGAACGTTTGAGAAAAAGTGCACGTTCATTTCAATGAGGACCTCCCGAGAAAGCCAGGCTGAAGCGACACACTTTGCACACTGGTAAACACATCGTTAAACCATTTTCAAACAATGAGCATTATCGTAGCGTTAAATTGTCAACGAAGTGCCCATGAACCAGGTGCTACTAACCGCCAGTGTTGATCACCACCACAATGGGAAACTGCAGCAAACGACAAAGTGCATGCTCATTAGATCTGTAAGAAGGCAGTGAGAAAGCCCAAAGACGGAACACTAAAGCTTGGGGCTACTAAAAAATTGACAGGAGTTGAGAAGAGCATGAAGTCTTCCAGCAAGAGCACCAATGAGTACGATCCCGCGTTACTTCAAACATTGTCCTTAACAGCGGACGAGCAACATTTATAGGACTCGGGCTAAACAAATTATGACGCCCAGGAAAACCAAGGTCTGCCGTTAAAAGTTATGTGCCTTGAATCCATTTGGCGTACTCGTTGCCTAGCGCACAACCCCAGCCTAATCCCATTCGAGTAAAAATTGTACAAAGGGTGCTACTCACAAAACATAACCGAGGCACTAAAGTTTGTAACACAATGAGAACATTTACTGAAAGATTGTATTTGCGTGTCACGAAAAGGTCTGTAAACCATATCGTTGCTTACAGACTTTTTAACCCACGTATACATAAGGCCACGAAGACATTGTTGATCACGAAAAGAGTCCCAAAAAATTAAACAGTAGAAAAACAACCATTAAGAAATCAGTTTGATTTCAGTTGCGTCTAGGCTACCGGTCCGTTCATCTCCACGAGCCAACTGAAAAAGTGAACAGCAATGTCGCAAAGGAGAGACTGGGTTTCGTGCAGGCCAGAGACACACTGATCAAACCTTTAATGCCCGTCAGTTGTCCCAGCACCATCAGACTGAACAATAACTAACGAAGATGGTGGTTTTGGAACACACGCAGCCTTGATTTTGTCGACTCACATCTTCGGAGGTCGCTTGCAGAGAAATTGGGTACTTGAAAAACACGTGCCCATTCTAGAAGTACCACACTGTTGAACCTCGGAGGGAGTTGAGGTTTATTGCAGACTATTGTTATCCTTCCCCAACCCAAGTGGCAAATCTACTCTACCTCTGCTTTTCACCCCAATTTCGAAATCGAAGATTTCCTGCATGAAGCACAAAGTGACTTCACCAACAGTGGGGCTGAACCTCTCTCCAGAAACATAATTGTGGATATAAGGTGTGTCTGGAAGTCCGATTCACTCTGAAACGCCCCACAATTCGGGCAACACGACGAAAAAGTGCTTTGGACTGTTAACGCATAAACTGTTGTAGCGAGGTTGCCACTGGAGTTGTATCACGGTTGGGTTTTGCTAACCACAGTATTTCCAGAACGGTATTCGTTTGCCATTAAGGAGAGGAACGTGCGTGGTGCTGCTTAAAGATTCCAGAACCTGGCCAATCCACGGCAATGATGCTGTCAAGTCATCTGTTTTGACAGCCGTTTCTTGTGAAGCATTGCTCGTGTGTGGTGGCAACACCACATGAGCAAATAAAGGTGGCAATATACGTTTGGAACAAGCAACATTCTTTTAGGCGCAGTAGGTCCACTTCATTATCTGAGATATGTATAGTGTACAAATGCAAACCACTTATGAATAACCTCTTAATTAGGCTCTCTAGGTGGAATTGAGAAAAAAAAGATGAGGAACTTGAGATTTGGTCTACATTCGCCTAACCCGGAATCTCAGCTGGGGCCTGAAAGGTGTTGGGTATCCCTAGCCAGATACATCGAGGGATTTGATCGAAAGCCACCATCGGCAGCAGGAATGTTGACATACTTGTTGTCTTCACCGCCCTCAAGTGTCAGCATGAACTTCTTTTTAAGAAAAAAGCAATGAAAGTGTGAACATTCCCGAACAGTTTGAGCCAGATAGACGATCATCTATTTGTCATTGTTGGACATCATGCTCTAATTTCATCTTGCCTTTATCAATTAACACTTGTTAATATCCACATGTGCTTCATGACTTAGAATTGACACTATTTTCAGACTTGCGTGTAAACGACAATCATAAGTTATCAATAGTAATAATGACAGTAATCCTGATAAGCGTGCGCACACAGACAACACGTGTGTCTGCGTGGCGGACTCACTTGTGCGATTCACCAACCACGGTACGCCGGTGCGCCCGTAACATTACACTTGTATACTAATGAGGGGGCTGGATCATGTGGCATTCTTGACTAGACAGCTGATCCGTACTCCGTTGACGTTCATTTGGGCCAACGAATGCTCAGGTAGACAGCTTATCTAAAAGTGTACAGGAGCCCGCAAATTCTTGGAGTAGTGTCTTGCAAATTGAGGAAACAAACTAAGGGCCGAAAAACCGAGTAGTCAGCACAAGTCGGTTGATAGTGTCTCGTTAAACCCGTTGTTATCTTGCAATGACTACATGAACGGCTCAGTCAGTGAGCACGCGCACCTCTAGATGTCCCTAAGGCGATAGAGAACACACGAACACATCTGATCACGTGTAATTACAAAGCTCAATAACAAGACAACGTCCAACAGCAGGCAAATATGGCTGGCCACAGGTAAATGATCGATCAAAAGGCGGCATAGCAGTGACGAACAAAACCAACAACCCAACAGGAAGCAACGAATGTCACATCAATCAGAACAATAAGGTTAATCCTAGAGTTTTGGAAAGGGAGCATAGCCCCGACGCCTTTGAAAAATCAAAGAAGTGATATTACCATAACACACTAAATCTCGAAGTTTACCGTGACAGTGTGGTACCATATTACTGCTTCTACCGAGGTGCTTTTGAGGATGAAGCAGGACAACTCCATCATATACCACTTGTGACGTTATTTACCATGCGTCGTCAGTCGGCTAGAGGCTTGGTGATAGAATCTTTCGAAAACGTAGTCATGAGTCCCACCTACAGCATTGCTTGTTGTTAGGGGAACTCAGTCAAGTCTTCCGTTTACAATGTCTCGATATCACTTTCGCGTGTCTCGACGTTAATTTACTGTCCCAAGGGGGTTGGCTGCCATCCAACGGCGGGCAGAGTCGCACGGCTAATGTGCATATCGGTAGGCTGAAAAATAGAGGGACTGTTTGGTTCTTACCGATTGAGAGAACGCGGCCCCATCAGAGGCAGAGGTTGACCAAAGTAAGCTCGCTTGGACCCAGTTACTGGGACACCGTAAATTGACATCGAGACACGCGAAAGTGATATTGAGGCATATAAAATTGGAAAAGGCAGAGAATGTCCAAATCGGCAGCAATCTTTACAAGCATGCATTCTTCTGTTGCCATTTGGACGGCGTAATAGGACGTATCTGTTAGTTGATCTGAAGAACTAAACTCACTAGGGATTCAATCCTTTCAGGTACGTTCGTACCACACATGAGGTAATGAAAATTAGTCAGGCGAAAAGTGGTTGCACCCACGAGATTGTGAGTTAAACAACTAACCCTGTCGAAGTGCTTAACAGTAAGACGCAGCAGCAGAACCACCTTTCTGGTTGCAGCACTGTTGCCTAACGAATAAAAGTGAGAATCAGGAAACGCTCCACAAATGGTCACGACCATCAACGTATTGTTCGATACAGTCGAAAAACCGCTCGCGCTTCTCAGATGCATGAGACGTCTGTGAATAAATTATCTGTAGGTAGCAACGACCACAGTAGTATATCAGTGTCATAACCGAGTGAGTGCCAATTGAGTCGGACACACGAGTCAGATGTTCCGCGGCGGAATTCTTCAAGTTAACTAACACAGCACGAATGAACCGGAAGTCATCATCATCATCATCATAGACAGCAATACATCAGTGGTTAACACTAATGCTTAACTGCCACACAACCATGAAGAAAAAGCAAACCCTATATAGAAAGAGAGAAGGAAAAAGAAGGGGACGGGAAGGGACCTAACTACTGAAAATGACTACGTCC
>QNGE01000097.1:32619-45553 GCA_008508345.1 Paragonimus westermani | reverse complement strand
TGGGGTCCTCGTGATCACTCAAACCGTTGGTTAGAGACGCTATCCGAGATGGCGGTGTGTCGCAGTCAATGGCGTACCTGTATCCATACCATTTCTAGTTCTTCCATTTAGTCTTCTTCAATCTTTTTTGTCCTTCGTAGTACTCTTTCCTTTTAGGATATTCCACGTCACTGTTGAGGTGAGCGGCGGCCCGAGCCACAGTACCTTTTGGTCAGGCTCATGGCTGTTTTGATGATGATGATGATGATGGCCAAACTACAGCAGTGGTGCGATGCAAACGAGCAATGAGCAGGAATTTGAAGTTAGGTTAACCCGTTGCGAGATCTGTTCCAAGAAAACATGACAAATAATGATTTCTGTTGATTTGATAGAGCTTACGAACAAGCGTTGACTGATCCCATTGAAAAGAAATACGATGGTGACTGTCGTCAATGAAAAAAAGGATTAACGAGGAGTCTGCGTAGGCAATGTTAGAATTACTTACCTAAGTGGGTTGGGAAAACGTGAAAAGCACTTTTACTGAGGCGTTGTTGACTGCCGTTTCCTTGATTACTGACCATCGACGCGAGGCTCATTAATTCCCAGCACTTCAAGGAGACCTGAAAGATGAACTGAGCGCTCGGAAGAGCCAGCTCACTTTGCTGAGGATGACGGACACTGTAGTCAGCTGTAACATACCTGATGAAAATTTGTCGGAAACCGAGGTGAAATCGAGGATTACACTGACGGAACAAAATGGAGTACCAGGTCTGGATTTTTTTATAGCTATTCTCAACGACGGTCGTGAGAGCTTGTTGTATGAGCAAACCACATTCCGTCGTTTTATACGGGAGAGTGAAGGAGCACCTCTTGGAGGGTGTCTGTCAGCAACCGATTCTATCCACAAAATGCTGCCGGAGCATTATGTAACAAGGTGTCAATCCCTTCTTTATCGCAGTGAGGACGCTTATGACTCACACGATGCGACGGCTTCTGAAATATGGAGACTGCGTAATATGAGAACCGACAAGCATTCTACATGGAATTGGATGTATTGATCGTACCTTCACTTTGCGATTGACAACAGAGCATCGATAGTTCTTTTTTAAACCATTTGTTATAACAAGTTTGAGTCTGAATGCGGCGTTTAATGCGGTTGCTTGACAAGCCTTCTGGAAATGCTTTCACTTTGGCAAAATCCCAGTAAAAAGTCAATTTGTTAACATCATGTTATATCCGTGCTGACTGCGCAGTTATGGACAGCCAACCCGAGCAACTCTTACGTCAAGTGCAATCTCCCCTCAACTCACTCGTAGTTTATATTCTGAGAGCAGACGAGCGGTCTGATAATCCTAAAGCAGAGGTTCCCATAAGCAGTAAAATGGCAAATATTGGGGGCGTGGACATTGGTCTCAACAGTTCGTCTGGCAATAGCGTGCAGACCATGTTGAACCGTTTAGATGGCAAGATAGGTTTGTGCGTAATCCACCTCGTCTCCTCGAAGTGTAAAGTGCTGTTACCACAATGGACTTACACGGGCCTTATGTTTGCTACAGATAGGCTGCCTGGGACTGTAGGTTATGTAGTCTACTTGGGTAGTGTCATCCCGCCAGCCTGTAATAGTACTCAGGCGGCAACTATGGGGATAAAAATTGAATGATGCCTTCGCAAATCCTCATAGTTTGTGGGATTGCATAGTCGTCTGACCATCGACTACTAATGAAAATAACTTCGTCTACACTCAAACATTCAGCATTAAGATGCATACACCTTGCAAACAAATAACCGAGTTAAAAGTGAAAGTAAGGCGTCATCAGCAAGACAGCTTCCATAAGGCTTTCACTGCCCCGTGTCATTAAAGTGCACTCACTTCACAGGTAACTCGGCCAAATAAAGACAACATTCACAACAACGAGCTCGATTAGTCGCCATCTCACTTAAGGTCTCCGACCACCGATTCTGTGAGTCGTGAAGTTCCCAAGCAGGGAGGCGAGCCTGACCTACAGTGACCAACCCTTCGTGAACGATTACATTTCTTCACGCCACGGCGTCCGCAGAGTGCTCGAAGTGGTAGACGATTAACTGACATTCTTAATACATGACCTAATCATCCAAGTCTATGCAACTGTAAGGATTGAACAGAAGTACACTAGACGACCAATACCAAATACCCGCCTATTGACCTCCTCGTTGCTTACCCGATACAAGTGATCGAAAGCAGACATCTGAAGACGGTTCACGTCTTCTGTCCTGAGTGGTTATGTTTCGCTGCCGTAAAGTAACACAGCCTCAATGATGCCTTGTATACGCGTCCATGAAGCTTCAGAAAGATACCTCTCTGCCGCCAGAAGTGTACTAGACCGGCGAATACCGCCCTAGCCTCAGAGATACGCGCCTCCATTTCATTCCCTACATCGCCACCACTGCTGGTGCAGATTCCCATGTGCACAAATCGGTCAACAACCCATACGAATTCATTATCTAACATTCAATCTACGTAATCAGACCAATCTTACACAAGAGCTTTGAACGTTGAGACTGCAAAACGCATTTCAAGGCATTTAGCAGAGTGCGTCTAACATTGTTTGTGTTGCTTGAAAAATTCCAAACAGCATCTTGTCGTCGGCACACTCAAGACCAGTCAGCCTTTCATTGAACAGTAGGTCCACGCCGGCATCTTGTGAATTAAGACGATCCTAAAGGTGTAGATTTATCCACCGAATCGAACGCATCTTTGTAGTCGGGAACTACGGTAATTGTTAGTCAGCAATACACATGACGCTGCCCCATAATTTAGCGAAGCGCAAAAATTTGACCAATACATATTCACCCAGGGCGAACCTCTGCCTGTTCTTCCCTAATTTTTGCTTCTCGAGCTGTAGTGAGTGAACGAAGTAATACTATTAATAATAATGGGTGCCAGAACCCTAGTAATGAGTGGAGTCAAGCTAATTTCACCATGATTCCCACAAGAGCCTCGGACTATTTCCTTGAATACGGGAACTGTTATGGAGTAACTCCGGTACAGAAAGATGGTCTCTTTCGTCCACACAAGTTAAAACAACTGCGCCAATGTCTCTACTAAAGCCTCCCACCTTCCTTGGTAAGAGCCGACACGAGATCATCTAGACCAGCAACCCTATTACGTTTGAGAAACGAACCACAAGTGCGGAACTCGATCACCGTGGGTGATGTTAAATTTACCGTCCAGGGTGCTGCAATACAGGTTTGTGATGGTAACACAGTAGAAGCAGCTAAACTGACCCTCAGTGTTCCGTCTAGCGCTCTAACTTCCTGGAATTATTATAAATGAGTGCGCCATCTGCCTTGCTGATAGGTTAATTGACAGACGGTCACCTGGGATCAATAGCACGGATAAGCTTGAAGAGTATGCTGATGTTCTCTGAGGCAAAATATTTTCCATTCCTTCACCTTTCTCCATTAACCAAACCTCATAATCAGCGCTTGCGCTACGTTCCTAAACTTGTTACGTGACCTGCCAGAAGGAATGTTTCGTCTGGTTTCTAACAACTCCTCAACCAAAGGTGTTCAGTGTCCTCCTGCTCCAAGCCATGCAGCCGGTAGCGCCCTACTGAAGCAAGCCTCAAAGTAAGTGCCTTCATACCTCGAACCCAAGTCATAGGCTAAACACCGGACTGTCGCTTCCAGCTTAATCCACCACTAGTAAACAAAGCACCATGGGGCAGGCGTTGATTTGCCATTCGTAAGATGCGGCCAAGCCAACGAATCCTGTAAGGCGAGGTCAATGTACTCAACTGTTGACAACGTTGACCCTTTCCGAAGACAAGTCAGCGAACTTCGTCATTGCTGATGCAGCGTTCCTATTAAACGCCGCTAACGCTTCGGAGACACCTATGGTCGAAGACAGGTACTCTGTGGGCATCCTCCGCGTGAACAGACCAGAATTTTCATCAGTACAATAAGAATACCCTTACGGTGGCATTATACATTGGGTCTTTCACAGAAAGACTGCAGTCATGCCGAAGTCACATGTGGTGTGAGTTGAAAAACGCCATCCGAGTCTTTTGTATGCGATTTGTGGTCTCACCAAACATTTCATCAGCATTAATAAAGTTCTTAAGATGCAAAAACTTTCCGGCCACCTCAAACGGGTGAGGGCAGGCGCAGGGTGCTGTCATTTTCGCAACGGCACCTTACATTTAGTAAGCGCAAAAGTCATAACAATTTGACGAACTGAAACCCTCAATCTGTTTAAGATGTTCTGAGCTCCCTGTGAACCTTCGCAGATTAGGGCGATGCTGTCTGCATACTTAATGTGTCGAATTCGAGTGCCTGGGAGCAATTCCACACCATCACATTCGCAGTCTGTCAGGGCAAATTCTAGGATCTCGCTTATTGCAAATTTGAATAGGACGGGGGGCTGGACAATCTTATCGCACTCCACTTGAGATGTTTAAGGCCGGCGATACGCTGCCATGAGCCTTAACCCTGCCCGCGGTCTGACAGTAAATTGCCTATAGGAGGTTCACATACAACTCAGATGAAACCTCCTTCTTCCTTCCTCCCTAGAGCGCTGCTTTGTCAACCGAATCGAAGGTTCCTCTGATGCCCAGGAAGAGAACAACCGTTGGCTTTCTATATGAAAGTCGGAGTCCAAGTATATGGTGAACTGTAAAGATGTGGTTACCATCGTCATCAAAATCACTATAGACAGCAACACACCAGTGGATCTCACGGAGGTTTAGCTAACACAACTATGAGTAGAAAAGCAAACCCTGTACAGGAAGAAAGAAGAAAGAAGAGGAGGAGAAGAGACTCAATTACTAAAAATAGCTACGTCTATATCCAAACATTCAGTATTAAGGTGTAAACAATGCAGTCACGGTCAGGGCGAAACCCAACTCGTTCCTCACGGATGTTTCTTAGTCCACCAAGTACAACGGCTGCAAACAACCTTGACGCAATAGAAATTAGGCTAAGCCCTCGGTTAATATAAAGTGCGTGAGCTACTTTTGAAAATGGCGACGACGTTATTAAAACTCCAATCACTTGGAACAGCTTCAGTGATTCAGAATTCCCGGGGCAGAGCTGTCAGTTTCTTAACTAAGGTTCGTCCTACATCTACAAAAAGAGGAGGGAGTTCGTTTGGATCGGATGCTTTGTAACGTTTCAAAAAGTTTTCCTCGAGAGAGACGTTTCTTTCCGGGGTGGAGAAACTTCAGCGGACCAATGAGCACAGGCAGAGCCCGAAGGTGTAGTCAATGGCGAGGGTGGCCGGTTGAACTGCTGTTAAGGGTGTTCAGCCCAGCGTCCTAGGTGTCGTTGCAGATTATGAATAGGCTCACCATTAGCTTGGCAGATTACCTAGCTCACACTTACCTTCTTGTTACCCGTTGCTTGGATGAGATGGAAAAGTTTACCGTAGCAGCAGCTTGTTCCATCTCGATAACGCGTTCTGTCAGCCAGACCTCAATATTAAATAACCCCTAACTCACTGTATGCACCCATTCCAGCCCGAAGAAATGCCAATCTAAACTAAAATACACGGTTATCAACCGGGTCTCTACCAGAGGGAACAACGGACGGATGCTATTTTTGAATAGGTAATCCGAAACCATCAGTTGACTTTGTTTTTAAAAGAGTGGAAGATCAGTGAGGTGACAAGACAACTCCTAGTTGAGCGTTGTTACTAATGTTTATATGGTATGCAACCAAAAAGTGAACTTAAGTCAAGTATGCGCGAAACTAGGAAAGGTGTTTTCAGACGATGTAAATTGCGTGTTTTTCTGTCGGCGGTGTTCAAAGATTCATCAGTTTAGCCCATCGAAAAACAACTCACCAGAAAGTGAGAAAGCATATCAGCAGTTTTCTCCGAAGCACTACTTAATTGCGGAATCGAGGGGCGGCAAAGTTGATTCGTTGAGGGGGAACAAAATTCGCTTATCTCATTTGAGAGTGGTACGTCTTTGACAGTTTGACCACTGGATTCAGTCGCGGTTGAGCGCATGGGCTGGAGAAAGGCAACTGAGTGCATAAGTAATCCATCGTGAACTGTCTCGCCGGCAGCTAACAAAGGTTGTAAAACATGAGCAACACATTTCAGAAAAATTTCAAGCGTATTCCACGCCAGTGGAACTGATATAAGTTCACCGATCAAATCGTCCTTGACTGCGATACAAGGCATAGCCAACGATAAGAATGGGCAGTCTTCATTTCTTGGATGTTGGGCTAGTTCATATATCGTTTGACGCCAAGTGGGCGATTCAACCATTTGACTAAGCCATTCCATTGTATCCTGGATAATTGTTTTCTGTAGAACAGGTTAGGTCAAGACCTACTGCTAACGCATCATCGGTTAGACAAGTGATTGCCTTAGAACGATCATAGTTTTGTAAAATGGCCTCCTTAACAACTGCCTCTATAATATTTCGCGTGGACTGTGCATCCTCGTCTGTAAGATAAGAGTAAACATAACTGACGAAATACCAATGTAGGTGAGCCAAGTTCCAAGTTCAAACAAAAATTCAATAGCCCCGTGATAATTTTCCACCAAAATCTTCTCTGCTTCTGAGGCTCCGTCAACCTCATTACGTCGAATGCTGACAGGCAGTCAAAGCGGAACCGAACAAACTTACGAATCTATGGCATTTGCAAGCATAGATGGGTGTTCTAAAATGGCATCTTTTTTGTACAAAGCGGCTTTGTAGTCCTCAGTCATTGTCGTAGGACTGAAATTGGTGGAATAGAAAATGTGACGTGGAAACCGAGGAGATAAGTATAAAGCCAAATACGAGAAACCACACGTTTCGATTTATCACATCCGAAAACAAAGGTCAATTTGGGAACCGCAGGGTTCATAAGTTTAGGTAGACTTTCCAATTGGCAACAGTTAGAGTAAATAATTTGTTTATACAAATTTTCGTCCGCCTGTCTGATTAGTCTGACGGAATAAATGGAGTGCGCCATACATAAAAAAAGTTTACCGCAGGAGCACAAACAATCACGGAAACAGTTAGTTACATGGATCTGAAGCTATTTTGAACTCAGTATTATCCAGCGAGATTGGACTCCCAAGTGGAGATGAATTAGGTATCTTGGTGACGCACCGGACATAACCAGATGGCACAATGGACACGCTGAAGAAGTCAGTCATGTCAGGAAGGCAGTGGACAGAAGTCAGGATACCAACATTCTTCCAGCCAGTTAAGTTGGTGTTTGAAAGGGAGCTGACTTTTTATCTCAGATAAAATGAACTCCTTCAAGCCCAGCGCCATCCAATGCCTGTTTTGCAATTCAGACGTTTGGGTCAAAGAACGCTGGTTGTCTTCCAATCTGAACCTAGGCATCCTAACGGCATTTCGCTCATATATTACCATGCTATTAAAATATAATATAACTTCAGTACCGTCTTGAACACTGCGCGGTACGAGGCAGGCTGCAACTTCAGCTGTATCCAGCAAGTTGGATAAACAAAAACGTGCCGCTGCTAACTCCTTTGCTTCTAACCCCAACCGAATTGGCCTTTAGACACTCATCAGTTTTAACTTCAAACCAGGTTAATGAAATACCAGTAGCAGTACTACCACAAGCCGTACATCATTCCGTCCTCCAGATAAACTTAAAGTACGAGCTACTGTTGTCTTCAGGTCACTGCTCAAATCCAGAATAAAAAGAGACACAGGTGTTAACGTTGACACTTTAACAAGTAGATCAACAGGTCACTCAAGAGACAAGAAAGGGACTGAAAGCTGATGTCCAACTATAGTTTGAAACTAAGATCAGAATAGCAGCCTTGGGAGTAGGTTGACAGTATTGTCGATCTCCACTAGCTACTAATTTTGTATAATAGGCGACTACTAGGCTACCAAACGCAATTTTAGACGTCAGACGTACTGATTTTGGTTTACTGTTTGCCGATGTTTTTGCAGCCGGGGCGGTAAGGATGTCCGTTACAAGGAGTTTGCTGGATTACACTAGTCGATTAAACCTGGTCTTAAATAGGCACTATAGCCGTGGTTTATGGATGTTTATCCAGGACCACGACCGCCGTCCACTCATTTTTCAGTTTATCGAACAGCTTTTCCACATATCACAGAGACTGACAATTTAGAAGCTGACACAACCTACTGAGAAGAAAGCCCATAAAACGAAAGTACAATGGGGAGTCAAGTTCCAGATCCCAATAACTCGTAGTTTTAATAAGGCTCAAAATCCACGAGTACTGCAGTTAAGCGCCATAAACAATAAAACATCAATGGCAGGTACTGGCGCTCGACCGTCATACACACACGATAAAGCTCCACTTTAGAGATAAGAGGACCCTGATAAAACTCAACATAAAGCTGCTCGCATTTTGCTGACAAAAATGATAGTCAGAAGAGAAGTTCAGTTGTTAAGCTCATCACTCCTGTTTTAGTGATACAATTCAGTCACACAACAGCGTTCAACTGATAGGCCACATTAGCGTCACCACAGAGTCGACGCATAAATAGAGATGTAGTTCAGGAGACCAGTAGGACCCAAAGTAGCTAAATTAAACCAAGTCATCACTTAGTCTACCTCGCGCCAGTTAATTATGAAAGCGGTAGGATGATCGGGACGACGGCCGATAAGCTGTTACCTTCACCATAATAAAAAACTGTCTGCACATACGCAATTTAGACTTTTGAGCAACTGACTCAGGATCGGTCATTAAAACCAACCAGACCGAATTGCCTGTGAAATAAGTGCATTAAATAAAACGGAACAGTGAAAGTCGTGAGGAAACCGAGTTGCTGATGACGTCTTAAATTCATCCATAACTCGGTTATTTTCATCTTGATGGTGAGTATTTGAACAAAGACGTAGTTACTTGTATTAGTTAGGTTTCCTCTTACCTTTCTTTTTTCTAACTTATAACTCGCATTTTTCTTCACAGTTGTACGGCAGTCAAGCATCAGTGAAAACCACTGACGTATTGTTGTCTGTGATAATGATTCGTATGGCACATGTATTCGTAAGCTGTTAAAAACAGGCATTCCGGACTGGCAGTCTTCATAATGAATGTAAAAAGATCACGGTCACATCTACGTTTAGAGCTGATCATCGGCATCCCCCTGTTAGTTATCGATCTGACAACTAGCGTTCTATGCAACATGATGGAGCGCATACCAAAACGCTTCTCATGAAATGATCCTTTTATCTCTACCCAGCGTAACTTCTTTAGTCAATCATGCGTCATGAACATGCATAACTGTATGAACCGCTTGGAGGAATGGCAACAACTCAGGTGCTATCATCCTCCATTTTGCCAAAGCTTTCAACCACAGTCGGCATGATCCTCAGACACAAACTGGGGGCTTATGGTATCCAGAGATTCTTCGCTAGACTGTCCTTTTTCTCGATGACAACTGTTAGAGTTGGGGTTGGATCAAACCTTTCATCTATGTTATTTCTGTAGGAGTTTCTTAAGGGTCGGTGCTCAGTTCTCTATTATTCTTCATTTGCACCAACGATCTTCCGGATACTAGTTCCAGCAACTCTCTTCTCTACGCTGATGATTTAAGTCTGGAACGGTAGTTAACACAGTTTACTATAGACTGACACTGAAGCGATTAAGCGCCAGTCAGACGATTGGAGCCCTCTTCTGAATGACGGTAAGTACGTATGTAACTCATGTGAGGAATGTGGTAATGCCCTTGTGATTCTTAGTGAGCTCCACATAGTAGACGGCACGAAAACGGATCTGAAGAGAGGTCCAGGAACCACGATTTCGTTCAAATCACCATTCGCCTGCCAACAGGTGACGCTTGTTAGAAATGGGTTTTTACTCTTGGGATGATTAAAGGAATCTTTCTCCCGCGCAAACGAAAAAGCCTTTCACACTTCATGGGGTTTATACAAGAGCACCATTTGAGTATGCCAATCAGATAAGCTTGAAGGAAGACATGTCCGCAGTTGAACATGCAGCTATCAAACTGGTCACGAGCCTCAGAAATATCGCGTACGAGTCTCGACTTAAAATTCTTAATAAGCATTCACTTGAATCCGGATGACTCCGTGCTGATTTAATTCCCCCACTTTTTCCTTAGCGCAATTCTCGTAGAGCAGTGCTTCATCACAGTGGTTGATGACGGGCAATAAGGACAAAGGAATCTCTACGATTTCCGTCCGTGGGCCTCCCTCAGGCAACAATTCTTTCCTTATACGGCTATCAACCATCGGAACGACCTTCCTTCTGACGTTTTTAGCTACGCATCTAGAGACGGTTTCAGATAACAAATTCTCATTTACTTAAAATATACATACTCGCAATTCTTGGCATCCTGCTGTAATTCCAAGAGCGGTGCCCCATCCTGTTTTCGATAAGTACCTTTCAGGACAACAAACGCATGATTCATACCGAATAAGACAAACCGACTAGATGTGGGTTCCTTGGGCCTCCAGCCTCGAACCCATGTACTAATCAGTGAATAGCTTCCAGCCTAATCCGCCACTCATGAATAAGAATAAGGAGTGATCTGGCAAACAATGAGTGGACATCCGTACTCCAACAAAGCCTGTACGACAAGATCACTGTGCACACTGGTTGACGGTCTGTTCGTTCCGACGACATATCAGCTAACCACGTCTTTATTGTTGTGGTGTTCCCACCACAGGTCGCCAATGGTTCGGGGACACCGACGGCCAGAAACGGACAAACTGTAAACATCCTACGTGCGAATAAGCTAAGTTTCGTAACCGTGCAACAAGACGGCTTATACAGTAGCGTTAAACAATCAGCTGTTTACAGAAAGACTGAAATCAGGCTGGCGCTGCAGATGATGTGGGCTAGCGAACGCCATTTGGAGCCATTATCGTACGAGCTGCGATCTCATTGGACAATGCGGCAGCGCTGACTAAGTTCCCAGTGTAGATGGATTTTTCCACTAACCCCAATGGCTCACCATCAAAGGTAGTGACAGGCTCAGGTGCTCATTTGTCAACCGCACCTTGCAATTAAGGTGTGTAAAGACCATACTAAACTGAGGCCTCAATTTCGTCTAAGGTGTTCTGAGCTCCCTATGAACCCTCACAGGCTACAGCAATGCATACTCTGACTCATACCCTAGTGCCCGTAAACATTTGAGATTACCATATTAGGTTTGTCACAGCGCACACTAGGATTTCGCCTACTGCAAAGGTGAACAGGAAAGGGGAGCTGAACAATTGTTACTTTTCACCTGAGGTGCCTAGGGTCGGCGATATAGTGTCATAAGCTTTGGTTCCGAGGCCTGACAGTAAAATGCTTTCAGGATGTTCCCAAACTTCTGTGATACAGTTCCAGAGTGCAGCCTTGTCAACTGAATCGAAGACCACTCTGAGGTCAGAAATGATGATTGTTTTCCTTCCAACTGAATGGCGGAGTTCAAGTACCTGATGAGATGGGAAGATATGATAAATGCAGCCACGGCTAGAATGAAAAGCAGCCTACTCTTCGTATGTACGTTGTTTCCGCATTTCACTTAGTTTGCGGCTTACAATAGCTACAAAAGACCCCTACACAGTATGAAATAGACTAATCTCAGTGTTTGACATACGAATTGCACGAGCCCTCTTCGAAAGTGAGGGTAATGTTAACCAATCCTCAGTCATAGTAACGACTTTGCCGACCCACAGCTTCCTGAGTAAAATAGTCACTATCATCATCAACACCATCATTATCACCATTTTCAGATTCGAGCCGTGCCCGTGGGTACAGTGCCTTGAGTTGGATATGGACTTGAGAATGATCGATGGAGGTGCAGAATGACAAATAGGCACGAATATATGGCGAAGAGGAATAAACGAACAAACGAAAACAGCTGAATTTCATAAACCGAAGCCCACACATTTTTAGATGCAGGCCTTCCATTGACTGTAACACAACGTTATGTCAGAGGGTGTTCCCAACCAACGGTATGGATAGTCGTGAACTACTAACTAGGTGGACGGAACCTACTAGCCTGACGAGCGGGACCGTCAAGGCTCTCACAGTCCGTGCCAGCGTCATCGCACAGCAGCCTTGCGGTTCCTTCCAACCATCAACAGCCACATTGAATAATGCACTGTACAGCATTTGGTCTGTTGGCACACGGAACACACTACCCAAACAGCAGACTACATTTCCACCACCCCAAAAATACGTGCAGAACGACTGTAACGTTGCTCATTGTGCACCGGCTAAATGGCGGAGACAATGGTGGTCGAATACCAAGAGCCCATGTGCATCATCCGTACAAACGGTCACGTCTCTGGTCCACAGAGTAGAACTGAGCGCACACGCATTGTAAACGGTAAGCGGACGCTTCTATGACGCCAAAAATAAAGGGGGTTGGCGCATGCACTACTTGCTTTTCCATCCTCACGAATACCTCGTCAGCAATATTACGGCTTGAACAGATGACACTACCCGGGCAGATGGAGCGATCGACAGTCTCAAACGGCCTGCTATCAATAACACAGTCAGGATGAGTGACAACCCAACCTTGTAGCAGTACTTCACACTTTTAAGGTGCAATGTGCACACCATACAGGCTAGTCATTATTTAACCGACTCAGCATGGTCCGCATGTTCTTTGTGGAAGAAATGAGAAAAGCAGTGCCACCTGTGTACCTAATCATCATCATCATTATAGACAGCAATACATCAGTGGTTCACACTAATGCTTAACTGCCACACAACCATGAAGAAAAAGCAAACCCTATATAGAAAGAGAAAAGAAAAAAGAAGGGGACGGGAAGGGACTCAACTACTGAAAATAACTATGTCTATATTCAAACATTCAACATCAAGGTGCCTACACCTTGCAAACAACCCACCGAGCTGCAAGTGGGAGTAGGGCGTCATCAGCAAGACAGCTTCCTTACGGCTTTCATTGCCCCGCAGCATTAAATACACTCACTTTACGGACAACTCGGACAAACAACGACAACATTCACGCCACTGAGCTCGATTAGCCGCCATCTCACCTAG